>CAJQUW010003816.1:0-125515 GCA_907163375.1 Prostheceraeus crozeri
GGAACTGAACTTGAATCTTACAGCGGCGTCATTAAGAATCAAAAAATCACATCGGATGCAAATCTCTTGAAACTCATGTATTTGTTCTACGCTATAAAAGGAAACTATTTTTCCTTTTATAATCAATATAAATTATACTACTTGTTTTGCATTCAAAAAATTAATATGCAATAAAATTGAAATAAAATGTAGATATATATGATATTTTAAGCCTTATTCCAGTGAATCGACATCTGAAAAGAAGTTTTTTTTTTCGCATGTTGATATGCCTCGATTGTTGAGTCCCCCTGTGATAGAATGTAATTCTGATTATGCGTTGGATGCATTCAAGGAAGAAGTCCCCTTTTGATCTAAGTCGGAATCAAATTCCACGGATTTTCGTGTTTCGATTGTTTATTTAATCCTGATTTCCAGAAAAAAAAATTAAGGATGTGCCTTATGGCTTATGCTTGCAATCAACTTTTAAGGCAATTTATCTGAAGATTTTACTCTTAAAAATAAGCCGATACCATAATTGATTAAAGTCAAAAGTCATGTAGGTGTGAAGGAGTAGACATATGGCATTATAGACAAGCGTGTCGTTCAACGTTAAAACCATTTTTTGTGCACTACATTGCGGCGCCTTGCGGGCCATTAGTTATTCATTACGTATGATTCTCTAAAATACATACCTAGAAAAACAATTTAAACCTTTGTCTGGTTTCATATAAAGCAGTCATACGCCTGTTGTCACACTCTTCTTTTTTTGGGTGCTAGCGAGAGAACCTGCGACCATAAAATACCGCTCTAACTTCCAAGGTCGAAAAGGTACAGTGTGATATTGCGAGCTGCTCCTTATTTTCTCGATTAAAAATTTGGCTTGTTGTGTTGTGGAAATTACACTTAAGGCTATTCACTTGTTTCATAAAGAATTCTTTTGTGTAACTGTAGCTTCCAATCCTCTAAGAACAATTTCTAAGTAAATATATGGGTTTGGGCCAGCCGTTCTTGTATTGATAAAACATCGATCAGTTTTTATTTTTCATTATCATGCTCCTTTTTATGTAGCAAAAATAAATACCGGGCAAAAAATAATTCTATGTTTTTCATATTATCACATTGGCCTATACCTATAAAGCATATTTCTTGTCGCAAAACAATACAATCGAATTTCCAAGCGTGCGAATTTCAATTTTTGGTTGTACCTCTTTGCCCGGACAGCATGGGTCTTCTTTAATCTTGTCACAACCAACCTAGCAATATAACTTTCGTGAGTCAGTAAGTTTGCAATAATTGCTCAAATCTTCTAAAATAATTCATGCACGTTAGTAGGTATCACTACTTACCCGACGCAAAATGACCGCGTCATCTTCAAAACGTTCCAAATCAAAGACGTCTGTCACGGATAGTTTTGATGACACACCCCCCCCATTGGTAGAACGAAAAGTAGGAGAAAGAATTAACGAACTTCTTTACCAAGTGATCCTTATAACTCATATTAAAATTAGCAAGTCTCGTCTCCCACGCCAGTCATGAAGTACACTCCCGAAGTTTGAATATACCCATGCGTGCTGCTTCTTATTGTTATTTTTATTTATTTATTTATTCACAGAACAATATTATAGTGCGTAACAAGTACTCCACGTTACATAGAAAATACTATCCAGTAAGCTAAAGTTATGGTACTTGGGATAGGATCGAACGAGAAGGAGAAAGGTTTCTTGAGGGAGCATTTTAAAGAGGAACTTAAAAGGAGGAAGTGGTTGGTCACTATCGGCTGGGATAAGTGGCTCCAACACACGCAACTGCGGCATAATGGAAAGTCGACTGGGCACCAGTTGGTCATACGCGCGGCTTGAGGGAATCTCAGATTACTTCAGGAGCATGTAGCACGACTCTCAACGCGTACTGCACCTTTTACAGGTATGCTGCCGTACAGCGATGTCAGTTATTCAGTACAAGAATAGACGGGCGATGTACCGTGTGAGGCAACTGGAACACCAAAGACAGCTAAGCCGTAGTCTACAAATAGCATGAGCGTGAAGCAAGTTCAGTTGCGCAGGTCTCGGCAGAAGAGAGTGGTGAGCAAGCCAAACGTAAAAGGCGTTGCAAATACAGTGAATTTTTTGTTTTGCACAAATTCAAAAGAAATATTTAATGTATGCTTCTCTATAACATTTTCTAGGCTAGAAGGTCATTCCACTTCAATGTTCAGATTATAGCTAAAATTTTAGTGTGAGAAATAACAATCTATCAAATGCATTTCCTCATAATTCAAATGATGAAGAGTTGAAGCTATAACAGTAAAGTTAAAATAAAATTACACTATAGTTTGTGATGGTTTTCCAATAACAACTTGATTTGATTAATTTTCATGTTTCCTTTCTTTCTTTCCTTGCAACAGTTTAAGTGTCTTGTCTCGGAAAGTTTCAACCGCTTTTATACATAAGCCGTTCATTACAGAAAATATGCTTTGTGAAAAGTTCTCAATTTGATGTAACGAGCGTTACCGCCATGTTTTTTGCTATAAAAAAAAAAGTACTTGCCAAATTTGGTATGTTTTTTGTTTTCTTAAGGTAGGTTTGCAACCAGATGCCTTTAATAAACTTACATGAACAAGGAGTTGGGCTTTTTCAATCGATTAGTTTAATAAAAAAAAAAAGTTGGGGGAAATTTTTTAAATGGCTTTGTCAAGATATTTAAATTAGTGGAACTTCAATGTAACAGCGTTACGGGTGTGTGAGGATTACAATGCAGAATAAATTGATAAGACGATGAAATATCAGCAAAACTGACACAACCACGTACTATCCCTGTATTCTACTTATAGAAACTCCACTTCAATATATCTCACTGAAACAGTTCATTGCAGATATATTTGATACAGTTTAAAGTTTTCATTCACCACATCTCCACCGCTTTCCACTCCCTTTGTGTGCGTTTCAGGAAGAATTCTCACAGTTTATAAGACATAAATTTGCTGGGGTATGACGAATATTGAGCTTAACAACGGTGAACGACCTCAGAAGCCAACTTAATGCAGATGTCAACGTCATAGTCAGACTCAGGTAAGCTGGAGGTCTCCGCAATGCGTGATGATTCGGGGGGGGGGGGGGGGGGGGGGGGGTGGTCGTCGTGGCCGCCGAGTTCGAGGCTAGCATTGAACTTCGTAATAGACCCTCCGGAGGTCCTCGCGACGCGAGATGATTCGGTTTGCCATCGATCCGCCGAGTCCACCGCAGAAGCTTTCATTTGATCTCGGATCCGGGAATCCGGCGAGACACGAGCTGGTCGACATCTCTCATGCGACGATTTGCCCGTCTCCATCATCGACTAAAACAAATGAGAGTCCGACTTGTCCGGTATCACAAAGTGGCCTCGGTGCCTGACAATTCAAGCTTTGTGCTCCGATGAAGGGCTTTCTTTCCACAAGAACACAGATGAGCCATACAGGGAAGTTCCTATCTTCATACCTACAGTCACTTGAGCCCCTGATTGTAGCTATATTCTCTGCAGCTTGGAGTAAAGATGACTCAGGCTGTGAGGAGGTTGTATCTATCGAGCTAATGAAGAGGGGGCAATGACAAGTCTTTCAACATACGGAAAGCTAAGAACATTATTCTGAAGGAGTTGGAACCACCGTGGTGCTGGTGTTCCTATTCATTACGCAAGGCCATCAGAGCTGTTGGTATCAGGGCACCTCTTAGACCATTAGCGCATCCTCTAGGAGAGATTCAAGTTCCGCGCCCTGAGTAAAGCTTTATTTTTTTCTTTTTTTACTATTTTCTGTTGGAGTGTACCGTTGAACCTCTCACAGATACGCCGGTTTAGAGCAGAAGACGAATAATCTGAGGTTTGATAAACTTTTTAACACCGAAGCGTTTGAAAGATATTCCTGAAATTCATTACTTTCTTTTGAAACCATTAGTTCGTGCCACGTTGTACAGACAGAGAAATCTATCCGGAAACCCATCTCGAACTTGAAATGAATGCTCGGAAGCATGTAATCCAGCGGTCTTGGGTGCCTTATGGTCCCTAACCAGGGTACACTTCTGGAAAGCGGGAGAATGGCATCTGATAAATAACCCAGTAAGTAGTCATGTTTTCGTTGCTAACAGGTGCATGTCCAATATAAGTCAGTGCAATGAGTTCTGCAATTGGTGCAATCCAACTCAGAAATATGGGTTTCAACATTGGGTTCACGTATACGTGGCTTTAACTAGAGAGCATACTCTACACCGGGAAATGAAGTTTAGCCAACATCTTTCCTCAAGTTAGGTCACCATAAGTAGAACTCGGTCTGCCGTGTATCATTTCTCACGACATATTGGTGCTAACTATCCCTGGGGTCGACCGTAACCTGAGCTGAGGTGAGTATTTTGTTTTCTCAAAGATGCTGGATGATAAACTTGACACATCCCTTCATAAATATCCCATCATTGCCTCAGAGAACTGCGAAGTACTCAGCTTTTTCATTGTGCAGACTCCATAAAAACAAAAAGATTTGTCATGTTCGAGATGCCGGACGTGCGGTCACTTTTGTTTTTTCTTCTTCTCGACAACAATCTGAACATTTGCGCAATTCATTATCATTCTTCTGGTGTCGAACTAATTTCCTCATCCATAGTGGCGAATTACCACAGTCCTCATCAACTGTCATACCAAGCAATACATTCGAGACAGCGATATCGGCTACGACATTGTCCGTACCATTTGGGAATATCTGACCTCAAAATCAAAATCTCCCAAACTTATCCTCCATCGGTGACTGACGCTTTAGTGGAAACTTGTTTAGCTTCAAAAAGGTACTTCAAAAGGATTGTATGATCACCACCAGGACTAGGAATTTTTCTACCCAGGAGGAGGAGAACGCAATTTTTTCATAGACCATATAATTGCAAAAGATTCTTTATCAATAGTTCTCGCATACGACTTTCGAACACACTCGGTTAGTTTTCTTTGACAACAAAGGCAACAGCTGGTGGGCTGAATTAGTCAAACAAGCTCCATACGCAGTCTTAGGAAATGCATCCGTGAACAGCATGAGTTTCTCTTTCGGTCGCGATGGTATAACTAAGATAGAACTCACAAGGCCATCTTTTTAGCGATACAAAGGACCGCTCCGTCAGTTTCATCCCAACTCAAGTCTTCCCGATCCTTTGTCATATCATAACAAGCATTTTTGCTTGTATCCGCATATGTTTGTGGTATGGTTAGATGTTGCGAAAGGCGTTAATATCGATTCATGGCCAAGAAAACAGTTTCGAGCTGAACGGACAAAGAAGATAGGGCTTTTGGAAAACCCTGAAGAAATGGGTTCAATTCTCTCTGGATCCGGCATGATCTTACCATCACCTTAAACCTTGTCCTAAAAAATGAGAGACACTGGACTGATAAAAATGGCACTTCTGCATATTCAACGACAGTTTGTACTCACGAATTTTCGACAAGACAGTCCTTACATGAAATCAATCATGCTCTTCCCCGATTAGGCGCCAAGAATCAGCAAGATCATCCAAATAGATCGCAACGTCCTGTAAATTCCACTGAAAATTTGTCTCATCACTCGGCTACATAATCCAACCGCATTCTCATGAGGCCAAAATAGGCATCGACGGAACTCATAAAGTGCACCAACATTGCTTAAAAAGCCGTTTTGTCATAATCGATTTCTGACAGAGGCAACTGATAGTAAAAATTGTGAAAAATCGAGAACGCTGAATACCTTGGACTCCGATGTAATCCCCATGCATCAAATCCTGTGAATTCGGAACTGGAAAAGGCATCCGCTTTTGTTGCACGGTTTGAGGGTCTTGTAATCTACGCCATGCGGAATCCCCCATTTCTTGTTTGGTACAATCACAGGAAGCATGTCTCCACTCCGATCTGGATTCCTGTATAACGACCCTGGCTAAGTAACTGGGTATAAATAAAATTTGTTCTTTACAAATCTTCTCGTCTCGGGACTCAATTTGCGTACTTTAGCCTTGATAGAGTAACAGTGTTTTCATGCAACTCTTTTATTGAGACAGAGTTTGGAAGAGTGGCAGCGTGGGAGCTTTCCAAATCACGATCAAAAACGTCAGGGAACTCAGATGGAACGTCCGTAGGCCTGCTGTCAGGAAACAAATGATGTCGGAAGGTTTGCGAATCAGAGCTGTTTCAGTGTGCAAACAATATCATCCGTTGCTCTATCATTGAGCTGAATCGATCGAAATTGGTTCAAAAAAATCCATGACCTAATATACACGCATCTCTTGTTCAATCGTGGCGAGACAACGAAAAACGACGCTCATAAGGTTTTTGTCACCAATCATCAGCTGGAAAGGGCCAGAAATCCGCTGTTTGAATTCAATATGGATCGCCATCAGCCTGCATTGCCTCGACTGGAAAAGTGGAATGTACATGCCTTAAAAAGGCGGTGCTTTCGGATAATAGTCCTTCGGTATACGGCGAGATAGTCGCACCATAGTGTCGATAAGTGCTTCTATCGTCACAATCAAAGAAAGATCCCTGCTAGGGCCCAACTCAACTTGTGTTGTAAAAAGTCAACAACCTTTGGCGATGGACGTGATAGTTGATTCAAAGAGCCACCAACCGGCTAACCTCAGAACGAGAAATCATCAATTTCATTTGACATCTCCTGAACAACAGATTGGAATATTGAAACAAGGCGTTCAGACTTCTACTAGGCTTTGTTTCGAGCAGCTTCCCTCATCGCGCTTCTTCTTGAGACAGTATTTCTGGAGTGTGCCCATATTTACAGCAATAGTGAACACTGAAAATTCTATTCCTATCTGAGCTGCCTGCGCCAACACGCTGTGGGGAAAAAATGGACAATTCTCGGAACCTGACCGCGATTCTGTGACCTTGCAGCTGGACTACTGCTGGCGCGACCTCAAATTCATAACGTTGAATTTTTCCGAAACAGACTCTGCTCTTGAAGATTTTATCTCTTCAACTTTGGCAGAACTACTCTCATGAGCAAGACAAATCTGAATGGCTCGGTCCACGTCAACTCATGCGAGCTTTCACCCAAAAGTCTCTTCCGCAAGTCGGACGTCGGATTGAACTCCTAAAATCAGTTGGTCACGCATATTTTGCGAGCGTTATACACACTGTCAATTTTTGAATTTTCAAAATCACAATTATCGTGCTACCGCATGGAGTTCATTCGCACAAAAGGCATAGTATATTTGCCATGTTTAGCTCAGACACCGAAAGTTAGTGTGTGACCGCTCACGAAGGTCAGGTTTGCCTTGGTCAATGAAGAAATCTCCACTTACAGGGCTTCTTCACCTAATTCTCAGATGGTCTCTCCGTATCCGTTAATTTATATGCACATCCTGAGTAGATAATCCGTAAACAGTCCATCTCCAATACAGTTCAACAAGACAAACGTGGCGTTAGTGTGAACTACCCCAACGTCGTATCAACTATCATCAACCACGAGCCATGTTAATAATATTTTCAAATCTCTGTCATCCATCGCTCGAAAATCCTTCGGATTATCCGTAATAATCAGGTCCTTAGGGAGCTTTCCTAACAACGCCAACCTATACCACATTAAGTAAGTTATAAAAATATATATCTAAAAAATGGTGTATTATTTACTAATACGTTGTAATAAAATCATGTAAGCAATTATAGATGCCTGCATTCGCGAATGCCAACAATGTGAGGATCTATCAGTGTCTAGGAAAAAATTAAAGCGAACAGTGATCTATGCAGCAAAGTGACAACGTTTCCTGTATTCTATATAGACAACTATCCACTTCATATATCACACTGGAAGTTCATGCAATATATTCTAGTCGATACATTTAAAGTTAAGAATAAAATATCTCATTAATTAAGATAATTGCTATGTGCTTATTTATATTTTTGTTTATAAACCAATAGTTGAAAAACTGGTGTACAGTAGAGAGCATTTTATTATGGACACAGAATAAATTTATTTGAAATCATCAATTCTTGAGCAACATTTTTTCCAGCTTCTATATTTCGATCTTAAACATGCACTGTGATATTAAAAATAAATATCTCACTTTACTTCATCTGTGATACATTTTGCGTCATGCAGATCATATCTGACCCATGAGTCAATCCAGCATTGAAATTTGAATTATCAACTTCTGTCTTCATATATTTATCGTATAAAATGTCATTCAGTAGTCAGAGTCAGAGAATAGATCATCTCTGCAAATTATAACGGTCTGTGACCATGACTAACTAAACTAGACTGCGATGGTAATGCAATGGATCCCTTTATAAGATTATCCAATCAATGGCTGCTGTTGAATACTTCAACACAACCGCCATGCAGTTAACCACAGTTCAGTTCAGTACACCATGGGTAAACGGATGGTCATCAGCTCTCATGAAATTTCGCAAACCGAAGCATTACTAACTGCCGGAAATCTGACGATGCGACAGATAGCAGCACAAGTTCAAATAAGTCACGGCAGTGTGATGAACATAAAGAAACGCATGCAAGCTGGATTACATGGACCGGTACGTAAGGGTCGATGTGACAAGAAGCCAAAAACAAATGTCCGAGAAGACAGAACGATGCTTCGCTATTTAAAGAGGCCGCTTATGTCGGCAAAGCAAGTGCAAGGTGAAATGCTCAATGACCATGGCATACAATTATCAGTACATACCATTCGTCGAAGACTGAACAGTATGGGCTGTCGATCGGTTAAACCTCGATGAAGGTTCAAATTAGCGCCAGCCATGAAAGCAAAACGACTGGCATTTGCTAGAGCTCATGCAGATTGGACAGTAGAAGATTGGAGAAGAGTTTGCTTTAGCGACAAGAGCACTTTTGAGTGCCAAACAGCAAGCAGACTTCGTCTTTGGCAGATCCCAGGAAGCCCGCCTCCAATCCGCGAAAACGTCAAGCATCCAACTAAAGTGATGGTCTGGGGGGTAATAAACCACAAAGGCACGGGCCATCTTCGATGATGAATCAAAGCCAATATCGCCTCGTTCTTGAAAGTCGACTGATTCCGCAAATTGAAGATTGGTTTCCTGGCGGGCCCGACGACACGGTTTTTATGCATGATCGTGCGCCTTGTCACAAGGCACGCTCCATCACACAATATCTCAACCCCACCAACCTGACAGTGCTTCCCTGGCCTGGAAACTCACCAGACCTTAACCCAATAGAAAATGTATGGGGTTTTGTCAAGTCTATTATGGCACAAATAACCATTACAACAAGGCAACAGCTTATTTCTAAGCTATTGGCCATCTGGTATCGTGATCCGCGAATGCTCGAAAAAGTTCAGAATTCTATTGATGGCATGCCGAAGAGAATGCGAGATGTCATTGCGGCGAGGGGTGGTCACACACACTATTGATCAAGGCCTATTTGAATCTTTGAACGTACTTAATTTTTGAATTTTTATGATTCTCTTTTTATGAGCTGTTGCCCGAGAAAAAATAACCGAACAAACTTATTAAGTCGACCAGTAATTCAGACATCAAAACCTGCTAAGTACCCAATAGGTTTATTCTGCATAAATTGGTCTCCCATTAGGTTTATTCCAGCTTCGTTGGTTTTCCTATTAGGTTTGTTAGGTCTTACCTAGTATCTCATTAGGTTTATTCCAGTTTCGCTGGTTTTCCTACTAGGTTTGTTCGGTTTAATCCAGTTTCCTACTAATTTGGCTCGGTTTTATATGGATTCCCACTAAGTATAGTATAGTTTCCCATTAGGTTTTGTCGGTAATGCCCTGCATCCCATTAGGCTATGCATTTGTAGTTAAGCTTACCCAACACCTTACACAGCCATTACAAAACAACGATAATGTCAAAACATCACTGTACCTTCTATAAATATTCAGATAAGATTACATCAATTTATATGAAAAGCCACGCATCCAAACGAAAGGTGGAATTAAAAAATTAGATTTCTTTCCTAGGAGAGTTCCCGAACACCAAGAGCATTATAACATTAAAATAACGAGATAGCAATAAATTTATTTCTCGAAAAAAGATGCGATCTCGTTGCGATACGAAACAGATGAAACGTTTTAAACACGAGTCAATCTGTTGGCTAGTTTGAGGTTTAAATTTTATGAATCGTTCCAAAAATTACACGTTTACATGACTTTTACCACTTTCGAAGTTGCATCAAATGTTGAAATATATTGCTTCAAAAATTTCAAGCAAAAACCAGCAAACATGAGAAAGAAAAATTATATTAGTCAACCTTTCAGGAAATTGCTCATGTTCATAATTGTTGATCACTTTAACACCAAAATATGAATCTTTTTTCTTCATGATAATAGCGTGATGGGAAAATTCAATAGGCGAAATCTCGCGGATTCCTCCCTTCTTCAAAATAAAATGCGGACAGTTATTTGACAATTAGCCATAATATGTGGTGGCAAATTCAAATTACTTGACAATGAAAAAATGGGAACATGTCATCACACACTCTGCACTGCACAATGAATGTTTCACGGTTACACAAAAGTCGCAAAGATAGCCCTTTATTGGGCGAGCGCTTTCGAGTATTTCCACTCATCTACAGGCATCATTCAAAACCCAACAAATTTTCAAAAATAAAGATATTATCCCCTCTAACGTGTGCTCCTCCTTATGAATTCAAATGCGAACACTGTGAGAAGTGTTATACATCGGAGAGACGCGCCGTCACCTGCAAACCCGCATTAACGAACACGCCAAAGGTCGCCCACTGTCAGAAATCTCGACACACATTCACCCACCAACACACAACAGCTTCAGAATACTCAGAAAAATAACAGAAACCCTTTTCATCAAACAATACATCACACAGAATAAAAACCTATTGAACAACCACAACACATCAGAAGAATTGTTCTTATTTTAATTGGATTGATTTGATTTTAACTCGCGCCACCTGAAATTGTATTTTTACTTGCTTTTACCGTTGAATGATACCTGTAGATGAGTGGAAATACTCGAAAGCGCTCACCCAATAAAGTGGTTTCACGGTTAAGTACATTCAAAGCTTTTATCTTCGAAAATTTACGAAGATCATTCAAAAAACGCAGCATGACTCACATTTCAAAAATTTTTTGTGATTACTGGTATGAAACACAGGAACACCCACTTTAAATCTTTTGAATGGTGGCGATTTTCAGATTGCATGCGGAACTGTTTCACAATAATTGGACGATGAAACACTAATTTGGAAGTTCAAATAGCGATAAGTTTTCGAATGACATTGCTGAGACATTCTGCAAGGGACCAAAACGACGGATTTGCTCAAGAAGGTCGGATAGACAGTGTAGGGTCACAGTTCTCACGGAATCACCTAATAGACTCACCAGATAAGATTGAAATTTCTTTATGTAAAATTCAGTGTCAATAATATCGCACTCATTTTTCAGACCATAATAAATACACAGACGTCGAGAGAATTGACAGTAAACGAAAGATATATCGTTGGATTGTTCTTGGGACAACCGCAAGCAATACATAAAAACTAAGGGCGCGTAATATAAGAGGAATACTCGATGCTCTTGCGCTTTCCACAACGGAAATTCAGTCAAAATATTCAGGTGTTTCTTCTAAAATAATGAGGAACTACCACTTTTTCGATGATTGAAGACAAAACCAAGCAATCCACAAGCTCGTTCTTGAGAATAATTGAAAGCAATGCCTTGTTCACACCGAGATAGAAAAGGTGCATGGGATCAACACCACTAGGCTAAGCAGCTTCAATATTTCAGAAACTTTAGTAGGCCCTTTTACTCCAAATGCCGGAGAATTCGTAGAAACAACCTGATATAAATGCTGCTGGTACATCTCAGTTGTTCTTGTCGAAAAGTCTCCTTTGCATTGAATATAACTTTTCTGAATTGATAATCGTAATCACCCATCACAAGGCAGGAAGGACATCCATACCTGAAAAGTTGATAATATAGCATTAAATAGCAAACTTAACGGACCATTATAGGTCAGGAGCATGGTCTGACATAAAACAGGCCCAATGGATGGGCCCAAAAAAGATGGGACCGGGAGTACAAATTCGGACCGAATTACCAAAACGCCAACATGTAGTCAAATAATAAGCTAATTCAAAGATTGACTGATAATATAAAGTAAAAATAAATGATTTGGCAGTAATTAATTATAAAGTTGCCACTCGAAAAAATCCTGAAAAGATCGCAGACAGTCAGTTAAAATTGAAACCTGACCCAAAGTAAAGTTTGCTTATTTACGTATATAGCCTACCTGTACGTTACATTATGTTAGATAAAAACAGTAGTAGATAAAACCAGCTAACATCCAATCAAATCCTCAGTAAACAAACGAACTTAATTTCAGGCATCTGTGCATAAACAGCTCATATATGCTGAAAACTTTTAAAAAAATGTTGGAAATAAAGTATCTACCGGATGATGAAATTAGTATCTGAATATACATCTGAAAAACAATAACTTCAAATCTAATTTGAAGAAACAACGTTCTTTGGGTAGAATTGTGCCACTGAAACGTTCATGATATCAAGAAGATTTGTGTCAAACTGTCTTTGTTTGAGTATAGCCTTTTCATAAAGGGGAACTGAACTTGCATCTTACAGCGGAAGTCATTAATTATCAAAAATCACAATCGGATGCAATCTCTTGATAACTCATGTATTTGTTCTACGCTATAAAGGAAACTATTTTTCCTGTTTATAATCAATATTAATTATACGTACTTGTTTTGCATTCAAAAAATAAATATGCAATGAAAATTGAAATAAATGTATATATATATGATATTTTAAGCCTTATGCCAGTGATCGACATCTGAAAAGAGTGTTTTTTCGGCATGTTTTGATATGCCTCGATGTGATCTGTGATGAAGTAATTCTGATTATGGTGGATGCATTCAGGAAGAAGTCACTTTTGATCTAAGTCGGAATCAAATTCCACGGATTTTCGTGATTCGATTTTTATTTAATCCTGATTTCAGAAAAGAAAAAAAGGATGTGACTATGGCTTTATGCTTGCATCAACTTTTAAGGCATTTATCTGAAGAATTCTTAAAAATAAGCCGATACTAATTGATTAATGTCAAAAGTTCAGTTAGTGTGAAGGAGTATACATATGGCATTATAACAGCGTGGTCAACAGTTAAAACCAGTGGTGCACACATGCGGCCTGCGGGCCATTAGTTATTCAACGTATGATTCTCTAAACAACCTAGAAAAACAATTAAACCTTGTTGTTTCAATTAAAGCAGTCATCCTTGTCACACTCTTCTTTTTGTGCTAGCGAGAGCCTGTCATAAATACCCACTTCCAAGGTCTAAGGTACCGAATGCGAGTGCTCTTATTTTTGATAAATTTGGCTTGTTGTGTTGTGGAAATTATAAGGCTATTCACTTGTTTCATAATGATTCTTTGTGTTGTAGCTCAATCCTCAAAACAATTTCAAGTAAATGTTTGGCCATGCCGTTCTGATTGATAAAACAATCATTTGTTTTTCATTATCGCTTTTATGTAGAAAATAATACCGGGCAAAAAAATTCTAGTTTTATATTAGACATTGGCCTATACCTATAAAGCTATTTTGCGCAAAAAACAATCAATTTCAAGTGAATTCAATATTTTGGTTGACTCTGCCCTGACGCATGGGTCTTCTTTATCTTCAACCAACCTGCAACTTTCTGAGTATAATTTGCAATATTCAAATCTTAAAATAATTATGCAGTTATATTTCACTACTTACCGACGCAAATGACCGCGTCATTCAAAACTTCCAAATCAAAGAGTCTGTCGTGTTATGACCATGAAAAGTAGAGAAAAACTTCTTTATCCAAGTGATCTTATAATCATAGAAAATACAGGTCTCTCCCACGCCAGGTCATGAAGAACTCCCGAAGTTTGATAACCGCGCTGCTTTTATTTTATTTTTATTTATTTATTTATTCACAGAACAATATTATAGTGGCGTACAAGTACTCCACGTTACAAGAAAATACATCCAGAACTAAATTAGGACTTGGGATGAGATCGAGAGAAGAGAAAGGTTTTGAGGGAGCATTTAAAAGGACAAATGGAGGAATGGTTGGTCACTTCGGCTGGGATAGTGCTCCACACACGCACTGCGGCAGAATGAAAGTCACGGGCACCAGTTGTCATCTGTCGGCTTGAGGGAATCCAGATAGCAGGAGCATGAGCGGATCAAAGGCTGCACCTGTTAGGGATGCTGCGGACCGATGTCAGTTCAGCAAGATAGACTGGCGAAGTACCGTGGAGGCAACGGAACACCAAGACAGCTAGCCGGTAGTCAATGCTGAGGGAAGCAAGTCAGTGCAAGTCTCGCAGAAGAGGAGTGGTGAGCAAGGCCACGTAAAAGTTGCAATACATGAATTTTTTTCAAATTCAAAAGAATATTAATGTATGTCTCTATACATTTTCTAGCTATAGGTCATTCACTCAATGTTCAGATTATGATAAAATTTATTGAGAAATAACAATCTACAATGCATTTCCTCATAATTCAAATGATGAGGTTGAAGCTATAACAGTAAGTAAATAAATACACTATAGTTTGTGATGGGTTTCCAATAACAACTTGATTTGATTAATTCATGTTTTCTTTCTTTTCTGCAACAGTTAAGTGTCTTGTCTCGGAAAGTTTCACCGCTTTTATACATAAGCCGTTCATTACAGAAAATATGCTTGTGAAAGTTCTCAATTTTGATGTAACGAGCGTTACCGCATGTTTTTGCTATTAAAAACTTGGCAAATTTGGTATGTTTTGTTTTCTTAAGGTAGGTTTGCAACCATGCCTTTAATAAACTTACATGACAAGAGTTGGCTTTTTCAAGCGATTAGTTTAGATAAAAGTGATAAATGGCTTGTCAGATATTTAAATTAGTGGGAAATCAATGTAACGAGCGTTACGGTGTGTGAGGATTACATGCAGAGAAATTAAAGCGATGATTATCAGAAAGGACAACGTTCCTGTATTCTATATAGAAACTCCACTTCATATATCACACTGAAAGTTCATGCAATATATTTGATACATTTAAAGTTTCATTCACCACATCACCCCTTTGTTCAGGAAGATTCACAGTTATACAAAATTTGGGGGTATGACGAATATTGAGAACACGGTGAACACCTCAAGAAGCCACTATGAGATGTCAACGTCATAGTCACTCAGGTAAGCTGGAGGTCTCCGCATGCGTGATGATTCTGGTCGTCGTGGCCCCGAGTTCGCTGCAGGAACTTCGTATAGACCCTCCGGAGGTCCTCGCACGCGAGATGATTCGGTTTGCCACGATCCCGAGTCCACCGCAGAAGCTTCATTTGATCTCGATCCGGGAATCGGCGAGACACGAGCTGTCGACACTCTCATGCGACGGTTGCCCGTCTCCACATCGACCAAATGAGAGTCGACTTGTCGTATCACAGTGGCCTCAGTGCCTGACAATTCAAGCTTGCCCGATGAAGGGCTTTTCACAAGAACAGATGACCTACAGGAAGTTCCTATCTTCATACCTACGAGTCACTTGACCCCGATTGTGAGCTATATTCTCTGCAGCTTGAGTAAAGTGATCAAGGGAGAGGTATCTATCGCTAAGAGGGGGCAATGACAGGTCTTTCACACGGAAAGCTAAGAACAATTCTGAAGGTGTGAACCCCGTGGTGCTGTGTCTATCATTACGCAAGGCCATCAGAGCTGTTGGTAGGACCTTAGACCATTGGTCTCTAGGGAGATTCAATTCCGCGAGTAAAGCCTTTATTTTCTGTTGGAGTGTACCGTTGAACCTCTCACAGATGCCGTTAGAGGAAGGACGATAAGCTGAGGTTGATAACTTTTTAACACCGAAGTTTGAAAGATATTCCTGAAATTCATTACTTTGAAACTGTGTGCCACGGTCAGACAAGATACTATCCGGAAACCCATATCGACTGAAAAAATCTCGGAAGCATGTAATCAGGTCTTGGTGCCTAGGTCCCTAACAGGGTAAACTTCTGGAAAGCGGGAGAATGCATCGATAATAACCAGTAAGTATCTGTTTTCGTTGCTACAAGGGCAGTGGTCCAATATAATCAGTGGCAATGAGTTGCATTGGTGCATCCAACAAATATGGTTTCAAATGTGGGTTCACGTAACGTGGCTTTACTAAGAGCATACTCTACACCGGGAAATGAAGTTAGCAACATCTTTCCTCAAGTTAGGCCATAAGAAGGACTGCCGTATTTTCTCAGACATATTGGTGCTACCCTGGTGTCCGTAATGACTGAGGTGAGTATTTTGTTTCTCAAAGATGCTGGGATGAAAACTTGATCCTCATAATAAATCATGCCTGACCGAATACTCAGCTTTTTGTGCAGACTCCAAATTTCATTCGAGATGCCGGACGGGCGTCACTTTGTTTCTTCTCGACAAATCTGAACATTTTGCGCAATTCATTATCATTCTTCTGGTGTCGAACTATTTCCTCATCCATAGTGCGTATTACCATGTCCTCATCAACGTCAGCCAAGCATACATTCGAGACAGCGAATCGGCTACGACATTGTCCGTACCTTTGGTATATCTGACCTCAAAATCAAAATCTCCCAAACTTATCCTCCATCGACTGACCTTAGTGGAAACTTGGTTAGCTTCAAAAAGGTACTTCAAAGGTTGATGATCACTCATGACTGTGAATTTTCTACCCAGGAGGAGAGAACGCAATTTTTCCATAGACCATATAATTGCAAAAGATTCTTTATCAATAGTTCTCCATCGACTTTCTACATCGGTTAGTTTCTTTGACACAAAGGCAACAGGCTGGTGGGCTGAATTAGTCAAACAAGCTCCAACGCAGTCTGTAGAAGCATCCGTGAACAGCATGAGTTTCTCTTCGGGCGATGGTAAAACTAAGATAGAACTCACAAGGCCATCTTTTAGCGATACAAAGGACCGCTCCGCAGTTTCATCCCAACTCAAGCTTCCCGACTTTGTCATATCATACAAGCATTTTGCTGTAATCCGCATATTGTGGTATGTAAGTGCGAAAGTAATTCATCATGCCAAGAAAACGTTCGAGCTGACGGACAGAAGTAGGCTTTGGAAACCGAAGAATGGGTTCAATTCTCTCTGGATCCGGCATGATCTTACCATCACTAACCTTGTGTCCTAAAAATGAGACACTGGACTGATAAAAATGGCACTTCTGCATATTCAACGACAGTTTGTACTCACGAATTTTCGACAAGACAGTCCTTAGAATGCAATCATGCTCTTCCCGATTAGGCGCATGAATCAGCAGATCATCCAAATAGATCGCAACTCCTGTAATTCCACTGAAAATTTGTCTCATCACTCGGCTACATAATCCAACCGCATTCTTTGAGGCCAAAAGGGCATCGACGGAACTCATAAAGTGCACCACATGCATAAAAAGCCGTTTTGTCATAATCGATTTCTGACAGAGGCAACTGATAGTAAAATTGTGAAAAATCGAGAACGCTGAATACCTTGGACCCATGTAATCCCTGCATCAAATCCTGTGAATTCGGAACTGGAAAGGCATCCGCTTTTGTTGCACGGTTGAGGGGTCTGTAATCTATCGCCATGCGGAATCCCCCATTTCTTTTTGGTACAATCACAGGAGCATGTCTCCACTCCGATCTGATTCCTGTATAACACCCTGGCTAAGTAACTGGTCAATTTGTTCTTTACAAATCTTCTCGTCCTCGGGGACTCAATTTGCGTACTTTAGCTTGATGAGGTACAGTGTTTTCATGCAACTCTATTATTGAGACAGATGGAAGAGTGCAGCGTGAGCTTTCCAAATCACGATCAAAAACGTCAGGGAACTCAGATGGAACGTCCTTAGGCCTGCTGGAAACAAATGATGTCGGAAGGTTTGAATCAGAGCTGTTCAGTGTGCAAACAATATCATCCGTTGCTCTATCATTGAGCTGAATCGATCGAAATTGTTTCAAAAAATCCATACCTAAAATACACTCTCTTTCATCGTGGAGCAACGAAAAACGACGCTTCATAGGTTTTGTCACCAATCGTGAAAGGGCCAGAAATCCGCTGTTTGAATTCAATGGGATCGCCATCAGCCTGCATTGCTCATGGAAAGTGGAATGTACAGCCTTAAAAAGGCGTGCTTTCGGATAAAGTCCTTCGGTAGACGGAGATAGTCGCACCAGTGTCGATAAGTGCTTCTACGTCACAATCAAAGAAAGATCCCTGCAGCCATCTCAACTTGTTGTTGCAACCTTTGATGACGTGATATTGAACAAAGAGCCCAACCGCTAACCTCAGAACGAGAATCATCAATTTCATTTGACATCTCCTGAACAACAGATTGGATATTGAACAAGGCGTTCAGACTTCTACTAGCTTGTTTCGAGCAGCTTCCTCATCGCGCTTCTTCTTGAGACAGTATTCTGGATGTGCCCATATTTACAGCAATAGTGACACTGAATCTATTCCTATCTGAGCTGCCTGCGCCAACACGCTGTGGAAAAATGGACATTTCTCGGACCTGACCGCGATTGTGACCTTGCAGCTGGACTACTGCTGCGCGACCTCAAATTCATAACGATGAATTTTTCCGAAACAGACTTCTCTTGAATTTTATCTCTTCAACTTTGGCAGAACTACTCTCATGAGCAAGACAAATCTGAATGGCTCGTCCAGCGTCAACTCATTTTCACCCAAAAGTCTCTTTCCGCAAGTCGTCGATTGAACTCCTAAAATCAGTTGGTCACGAATATTTTGGTTATACACACTGTCAATTTTTTGAATTTTCAAAATCACAATTTCGTGCTACCGCATGAGTTCATTCACAAAAGCATAATTTTGCCTGTTTGCTTCAGACACCGAAAGGTGTACCGCTCAAAGGTCAGGTTTGCCTTGGGAATGAAGAAATCTCTTAGGGCCTTCACCAAATTCTCATATGGGTCCTTCGCTTTATTATAGTGCAATCCTGAGATAATCCGTAAACAGTCATCTCCAATACAGTTCAACAAGACAACGTGGCGTTGAGAACTATCCAACGTCGTTCCTATCTCAACCACAGCCAAGTAATTTTCAAATCCTGTCATCCATCGCTCGAAATCCTTCGGATTATCCGTAATAATCAGGTCCTTAGGGGGCTTTCCTAACAACGCCAACCTACAATTAGTAAGTTATAAAAATATATATCAAAAAAAAAATTTAAAAATAAAAAAAAATAAAAAAAAAACAAATTAAAAAAAAAAAAACAAAAAATAAAAAAAAAAAAAAAAAAAAGAAAAAAAAAACAAAAAAAAAAAAAATTTTCAAAAAAAAAAAAATAAAAAAATAATTTTAAAAATAAGAAAAAAAAAAAAAAAAAAAAATAAAAAAAATAGAAAAAAAAATAAAAAAAATAGTACAAAAAAAAAAAAAATAAAAAAAATATTTAATTTCAATAAAAAATAAAAAAAAAAACAAAAAAAAAAAAAAAAAAAAAAAAAAAAAAAAAAATTTAAAATAATTTAAAAAAAAAAAAAAAAAAAAAAAAAAAAAAAAAAAAAAAAAAAAACAAAAATTTTTAAAATAAAAAAAAAAAAAATGGTGTATTATTTACTAATGACGTTGTAATAAAACATGTAGCAATTATAGATCCTGCTCGCGATGCCACAATGTGAGGATTACATGCAGAGAAATTAAAGCGATGATTATCAGAAAGGACAACGTTCCTGTATTCTATATAGAAACTCCACTTCATATATCACACTGGAAGTTCATGCAATATATTTGATACATTTAAAGTTAAGATAATATCTAAATTAAGATAATTGCTAGGTGCTAATTGATATTTTTGTTTATAAACCAATAGTTGAAAAACTGGTGTACAGTAGAGAGCATTTTATTATGGACACAGAATAAATTTATTTGAAATCATCAATTCTTGAGCAACATTTTTTTCCAGCTTCTATATTTCGATCTTAAACATGCACTGTGATATTAAATATCTCATTTACTTCATCTGTGATACATTTTGCGTCATGCAGATCATATCTGACCCATGAGTCAATCCAGCATTGAAATTTGAATTATCACTTCTGTCTTCATATATTTATCGTATAAAATGTCATTTCAGTAGTCAGAGTCAGAGAATAGATCATCTCTGCAAATTAACGGTCATGTGACCATGACTAACTAAACTAGACTGCGATGGTAATGCAATGGATCCCTTTATAAGATTATCCAATCAGATGGCTGCTGTTGAATACTTCAACACAACCGCCAGTGCAGTTAACCACAGTTCAGTTCAGTACACCATGGGTAAACGGATGGTCATCAGCTCTCATGAAATTTCGCAAACCGAAGCATTACTAACTGCCGGAAATCTGACGATGCGACAGATAGCAGCACAAGTTCAAATAAGTCACGGCAGTGGGTGATGAACATAAAGAAACGCATGCAAGCTGGATTACATGGACCGGTACGTAAGGGTCGATGTGACAAGAAGCCAAAAACAAATGTCCGAGAAGACAGAACGATGCTTCGCTATTAAAAAGAGGCCGCTTATGTCCGGCAAAGCAAGTGTGCAAGGTGAAATGGCTCAATGACCATGGCATACAATTATCAGTACATTACCATTCGTCGAAGACTGAACAGTATGGGCTGTCGATCGGTTAAACCTCGATGAAGGTTCAAATTAGCGCCAGCCATGAAAGCAAAACGACTGGCATTTGCTAGAGCTCATGCAGATTGGACAGTAGAAGATTGCAGAAGAGTTTGCTTTAGCGACAAGAGCACTTTTGAGTGCCAAACAGCAAGCAGACTTCGTCTTTGGCATGATCCCAGGCAAGCCCGCCTCCAATCCGCGAAAACGTCAGCATCCAACTAAAGGTTGATGGTCTGGGGGTAATAAACCACAAAGGCACGGGCCGTCTTCACATCGTCGATGGGGATTTGATGAATCAAAAGCCAATATCGCCTCGTTCTTGAAAGTCGACTGATTCCGCAAATTGAAGATTGGTTTCCTGGCGGCCCGACGACACGGTTTTTTATGCATGATCGTGCGCCTTAGTCACAAGGCACGCTCCATCACACAATATCTCAACCCCACCAACCTTGACCAGTGCTTCCCTGTCCTGGAAACTCACCAGACCTTAACCCAATAGAAAATGTATGGGGGTTTTGTCAAGTCTATTATGGCACAAATAACCATTACAACAAGGCAACAGCTTAATTCTAAGCTATTGGCCATCTGGTATCGTGATCCGCGAATGCCTCGAAAAAGTTCAGAATCTATTGATGGCATGCCGAAGAGAATAGCGAGATTGTCATTGTAGCGTGAATTGCGGCGAGGGTGGTCACACACACTATTGATCAAGGCCTATTTGAATCTTTGAACGGTACTAATTTTTGAATTTTTTATGATTCTCTTTTTATGAGCTGTGTGCCCCGAGGAAAAAATAAGCCGAACAAACTTTAATTAAGTCGACCAGTAATTCAGACATCAAAACCTGGACTAAGTACCTCAATAGGTTATTCTGCATAAATTGGTCTCCCATTAGGTTTATTCCAGCTTCGTTGGTTTTCCTATGAGGTTTGTTAGGTGTCTTACCTATATCTCATTAGGTTTTATTCCAGTTTCGCTGTTTTCCTACTAGGTTTGTTCGGTAATACCAGTTTCCTACTAATTTGGCTCGGTTTTATATGGATTCCCCACTAAGTAAAGTATAGTTGATCCCATTAGGTTTTGTCGTAATGCCCTGCATCCCATTAGGCTATGCATTTGTAGTTAAGCTTACCCAACAACCTTATACACCAGCCATTACAAACAACGATAATGTCAAAACATCACTGTACCTCTAATAAATATTCAGAAAGATTACATCAATTTATATGAAAAGCCACACATCCAACGAAAGGTGGAATTAAAAAATTAGATTTTCTTTCCTAGGAGAGTTCCCGAACACCAAGAGCATTAAAATATACGAGATAGCAATAAATTTATTTTCTCCGAAAAAAGATGCGATCTCGTTGCGATACGAAAACAGATGAAACGTTTTTAACACGAGTCAATCTGTTGGCTAGTTTGAGGTTTAAATTTTATGAATCGTTCCAAAAATTACACGTTTACATGACTTTTACCACTTTCGAAGTTGCATCAAATGTTGAAATATATTGCTATCAAAATTTCAAGCAACAAAACCCAGCAAACATGAAGAAAGAAAAATTATATTAGTCCAACCTTCAGGAAATTGCTCAGTGTTCATAATTGTTGATCCTTTAACACCAAAATATGTTGGGGGGAATCTTTTTTCTTCATGATAATAGCGTGATGGGAAAATTCAATAGGCGAAATCTCGCGGATTTCCTCCCTTCTTCAAAATAAAATGCGGACAGTTATTTTGACAATTTAGCCATAATATGTGGTGGCAAATTCAAATTACTTGACAATGAAAAAATGGGAACATGTCATCACACACTCTGCACTGCACAATGAATGTTTCACGGTTACACAAAAGTCGCAAAGATAGCCCCTTTATTGGGCGAGCGCTTTCGAGTATTTTTTTCCACTCGATCTACAGGCATCAATTTCAAAACCCAACAAATTTTCAAAAATAAAGATATTATCCCTCTAACGTGTGCTCCTCCTTAATGAATTCAAATGCGAACACTGTGAGAAGTGTTATACATCGGAGAGACGCGCCGTCACCTGCAAACCCGCATTAACGAACACGCCAAAGGTCGCCCACTGTCAGAAATCTCGACACACATTCACCCACCAACACACAACAGCTTCAGAATACTCAAAAAATAACAGAAACCCTTTTCATCAAACAATACATCACACACAGAATAAAAACCTATTGAACAACCACAACACATCAGAAGAATTGTTCTTATTTTAATTGGATTGATTTGATTTTAACTCGCGCCACCTGAAATTGTATTTTTACTTGCTTTTACCGTTGAATGATACTGTAGATGAGTGGAAATACTCGAAAGCGCTCACCCAATAAAGTGGTTTCACGTTAAGTACATTCAAAGCTTTTATCTTCGAAATTTACGAAGATCATTCAAAAAACGCAGCATGACTCACATTTCAAAAATTTTTTGTGATTACTGGTATGAAAACACAGGAACACCCACTTTAAATCTTTTGAATGGTGGCGATTTTCAGATTGCATGCGGATCTGTTTTCACAATACATGGACGATGAAACACTAATTTGGAAGTTCAAAGAGCGATAAGTTTTCGAATGACATTGCTGAGACATTCTGCAAGGGACCAAAACGACGGATTTGCTCAAGAAGGTCGGATAGACAGTGTAGGGTCACAGTTCTCACGGAATCACCTAATAGACCACCAGATAAGATTGAAATTTCTTTATGTAAAATTCAGTGTCAATAATATCGCACTCATTTTCAGACCATAATAAATACACAGACGTCGAGAGAATTGACAGTAAACGAAAGATATATCGTTGGATTGTTCTTGGGACAACCGCAAGCAATACATAAAAACTAAGGCGCGTAATATAAGAGGAATACTCGATGCTCTTGCGCTTTCCACAACGGAAATTCAGTCAAAATATTCAGGTGTTTCTTCTAAAATAATGAGGAACTACCACTTTTTCGATGATTGAAGACAAAACCAAGCAATCCACAAGCTCGTTCTTGAGAATAATTGAAAGCAATGCCTTGTTCACACCGAGATAGAAAAGGTGCATGGGATCAACACCACTAGGCTAAGCAGCTTCAATATTTCAGAAACTTTAGTAGGCCCTTTTACTCCAAATGCCGGAGAATTCGTAGAAAACAACCTGATATAAATGCTGCTGGTACATCTCAGTTGTTCTTGTCGAAAAGTCTCCTTTGCATTGAATATAACTTTTCTGAATTGATAATCGTAATCACCCATCACAAGGCAGGAAGGACATCCATACCTGAAAAGTTGATAATATAGCATTAAATAGCAAACTTAACGGACCATTATAGGTCAGGAGCAGTGGTCTGACATAAAACAGGCCCAATGGGATGGGCCCAAAAAAGATGGGGACCGGGAGTACAAATTCGGACCGAATTACCAAAACGCCAACATGTAGTCAAATAATAAGCTAATTCAAAGATTGACTGATAATATAAAGTAAAAATAAATGATTTGGCAGTAATTAATTATAAAGTTGCCACTCGAAAAAATCCTGAAAAGATCGCAGACAGTCAGTTAAAATTGAAACCTGACCCAAAGTAAAGTTTGCTTATTTACGTATATAGCCTACCTGTACGTTACATTATGTTAGATAAAAACAGTAGTAGATAAAACCAGCTAACATCCAATCAAGATCCTCAGTAAACAAACGAACTTAATTTCAGGCATCTGTGCATAAACAGCTCATATATGCTGAAAACTTTTAAAAAAATGTTGGAAATAAAGTATCTACCGGATGATGAAATTAGTATCTGAATATACATCTGAAAAACAATAACTTCAAATCTAATTTGAAGAAACAACGTTCTTTGGGTAGAATTGTGCCACTGAAACGTTCATGATATCAAGAAGATTTGTGTCAAACTGTCTTTGTTTGAGTATAGGCTAACTCGGCTGCTGCCGGTATGACCGTCGTCTAGGTAACTTCACGTTGCGCTGATCCAGTTCCACTACAGTTTTATCCACACGTTTGACCTCCTCCATTCATTGAATTCGGTTGAATATCTTTCATACTATATATTTCATAATATGTTTTATGAACAATAATGCATGCCGGAGATATCTCTTTTATCATTTTTTGCATTGACATCAAAATTATTTGCGCAATATCACTCAAAAAGAGCGCAATGGTGCGGAAAACATCGAAATAGCTCAGGAATGGCAACTGCGATTAATTAAAAATCTCAATATCAAGATAAATATACCTCAATACAATGCAATACAATGAACTGAATATTGAATAGGCATTAACGAAAGCAATGCTTAGTTTTTCGAGAATTATGTGATCAACTGAATAATATTAAAATATCTTATATGAATGCAATTTATGAATATGAGTAGTAAGCAAAACTCCACTTCTGGACCGCGCAAGATGGCGGCCATCGCTGCGTCCCCCCCCCTCTGGCACGGCAGAGTGTCGTGGTCGGCCGCCGTGGTGCTTCGTGTCTGAGTCCCCCCCCCCTCTGGAACGACAGAGGTTGTGGTCTGTCGTGGTGTGCCGGCCGGGTGGGTCCACGTTCACAACATGTTCGCTGACGTCCCCCCCCCCTCTGCAACAACAGAGTGTGAGACTCGGGTGCGTTGGTCCGACCGCCTGGTTGACGTGGGCGACCGTCTAGGTTGACGTGGGCGACCGCCAGGATTAGTCTTGAGGCTATAGTGTGTGATGTTTTTGGTGTGTAGCGCCCAAACGAAGCATCGGATGAGAAAACGGAGGCCAGATTCGGAATCTACGTGAAATTTTGGGTTAGGAAGGATGTTTCCAGCGAAATCGGAGAGAAAAAATTTTCGGCTGACGTCCCCCCCCCCTGGACAGCTTGCTTCCAGTGGACGGATTTTGTCGTGCGATAGCTCGTTTGAAAGCTAAGAGTGAGACAAATTCAGTGAAAGAATCGGCTTGTTCGTATCTGCCTTCGTTTACATGTGAGACGCCATTTAAGATTTTGGGACATTGGTGAAAAACGACAGAGTTAGAATTTGGGACGTTTTGGGCTGTAGCTTCAAAACGAACTATCGGATTGGTAAACGGATGCCAGATTTGGAATCAACTTGATGTTATTGTCCAATGAGGATCATCATCCAATGAGAATCAAGCATTTCTTTATAAATAGCGAGCCTTCCACAGTGAGAATCATTCCATCGTTGAATCACACGAGTGACGGACGCACATTTTCTCTCTCTAGTTCCCTGTTCTATTATCCAACTAAAATGGTAAGTCGCTACTTCCCTCCCTCTCCTCCCTTGAACGTAAACTTAATACAATCTTTTTTCATTTTCAGGCATCTACTCCATCTGCTGCACTAGTAGGACAAAATGGCGGTCAAACGTTACAAGGTTCGCTACGGTCAGATCATCTACAACTGAGGCCAGTGGAAGAAACATCCAAGGTACATAATCCTACACCGCTACAGCGTAAATTTAAACAAGCCTTGCGTTATGATGATCATAGCGTAGTACTCCAAACGGGAATGCTCCCTTCCACGGATGTCAAGATAATGCACAATCAGTATGGGGACTACATACTGATCCCCGTGAGTCCGTACATTCGCCACCAACTTGATATTATTGAGGAGTACGTGACATTAAATATGGACATTCCTACTCCTCTTGCTCAAGAGTGGAAGGCGAGAGATGACAAGGATACTCCCTATAGAAAGATTTGGGATGGTAATCACATTTGCCTACCGGTATCACATTGGTGTACTTACTATAAGAAGGAGGGAGATCATTCAATACCCATCAGATGTGATGAGCTCGGAGAAGGTACTTGGGATATCCTTTTCAAAGTGAATGGGCTATATTATGGTCGACACAAGGATAATAAAATAGCCTCTCTCTCCATGCATATGGAATCCATCCTATATATTCCGAAACCACCCAACGTGGACGACATAATTGATCAAATCCTTAACAGCAGTGGTACGAAGCGCAAGTCGGAGAAGAATGCTACATCAAAACGCAAATCAAAGAAGGAGAATTGCTAGTCCTTTCCTAACTCTACCCTATGACAATTCGCTTATGTGCTTTGAGTGTCGTAGACGTGGTCTTATTAGATACATTTTACTTCTTCGTTGCCATCATATCATTTGTGTATTTTGTCGTGAAAAGCATCGATGTAATTCTTCATTTTGTAATATGTTATAGAACGTTTCCTTAGATGTGTAAATTTCCGTTTTAGGCTTCTATCATCATTTTTATGGATTGTGAGGGTGAACCTGTACAGGAGCTCAGTGCTATTGCTATGAACAATTGGACATATCAGATTGTTAGTGTCTATCATCAACATGCCAACTGCGATCCCAATGTTGATCAATGGGCGAGAAAACACATTCATGGACTTAATCTGAAATATTTGCAAGACTATGGCTTTTCTTGTGAGAGTGCTCTTCTTATTGACTTTAAACGATGGTTAGCTGCTTTCAATGTTATACGCATCTTTTGTAATAATCCTGGTAAGGAGAGGAAAGTATTTCCCAATCTAATCATTGATGATATTTTGCTCCCACCTTGGGATAGTAGAGTGAATCAACATTATCATGAAGTCACAAAACGTTTTAAGGATTTGTGTGTTCCTATTTTGTCTGTTCGTTGTAGTAGCTACGTTCATAACCAATGCTTCTTTCCTCCTTACCTCAACACTGCCAAAGTCCTGTATGGTTATCATTGCTCGCTGTATGATAGTTACCAGCTGTATCTATTTTATCTCTTTCAAACCATTGATTTATAATGCATGCTTGTTACCATTATTCAATAAATGTTACTATGAGAAGAGTTGTTGTTTTCATGCAATGGATGGGTTAGATAAAGGGCGATCATGTCTTTCTCAAACGACTGCGGAACATTACGTTTTCATAGGCAAAGTTTAAAAGGAGCTGTTCAAGATTATGTGATAAAATTTCATAAAGATGAGACCGACATCGAAGCAGTGGTCGATGATGCTAGCACTCTATTTCTAGAGTTAATGAATACATTCTCTGATAGCATTATCATGGCGCGATTAGTTGCGAAAATTAAGTTTAGTCATTTTGGAAAGGAAGAGGTGGAAAGTCGCTCTTTCCATTTTGCTTCTTATTCAATGGAAGTGGTAGATCACCCCCAAGAATTTTTTAAAAGACATATGATAAAAATTGCTGAACGTCTTAACGCATTTAACCATCATGGTAGCAGTCTAGTGATTGAAGCGATTTCAGATATTCACATTCAACTTTCCATAAAGAAAAATTGAAAATGCAGTGGTACTTGATTGTAGCACAACTGGTTTTCGAGCTATGTCTGCTCACTCTCGAAGTATATTCCTTCTGTACATGCGTCTATTATTTAGAAAAGGCTAGCAAATTCATATCTTCAAAAAGACTTGCTATAGACATCAGTAACGGTGAAACTATGTGTTGCGATGTATGTAAGCGAAAGGATGGAAATGAAAAGCGCATCTTCAAGAGATGTAAGCATGCTTTTTGTCAACGCTGTTTCATACGTAATTGCATTCAACTTTGCCAATGTAACCACTGTGACATTGCTCATTTCGAGTGTCACTTATGTCGCAATAGTTAGTACCTATGCAAATGTGGTAAAGATAGGTTTTAGCAAAGACTAACACGGAAAATGGCGAAACGTAAAATGACGAAACGTAAAAGTCAAAAGTTTTCTTCAGCCATTCAAGCTCTCCGACGAATGAAAGCAAATCAGCGATACAATGCTATACGACATGCTAACGATAAATTCATTTGTGAAATTATTTCTCATGTGAGGAAGTTGAGGACGAAGAAATTAGCGCCAAAACAACGAAAGTTACTTAAGCGATATGCTACGAAATTGCGTTTCATCTCCAATCCTAAAGTCGCCCTTCAAAGAAAGAGGAAAACTCTAACACAAAAGGGCGGTTTCCTTTCAGCAATACTTCCAATGATAGCTCCTGCCGTGGGCAACCTATTGGGAAATATCTTTGGCTCTAAGCGTTAATTATGCAAATGTTGAGTCTCAAAGTAATAAAATGGATTTCAGACTTCAATGTGATAAAGTTCTGACTGTATCAGGTCCATCTCATGCAGGTAAAACTGTTTTCACGCTGAATTTATTGGATAAAAGAAGGGAGTTGTTTAAGGAACCTATCAATCGAGTGATTTGGTGTTATGGTATTTATCAACCGTCGCTGTTTCAGGAATTGCAAAGTCGCAACTTTATTCGACATGAAGGAATTATTCCAGTGGATAAACTTCAGTCTAATGATGTTGTTGTATTGGATGATTTATTAAAAGAAAGTAAGAATTCAAAAGATGTTACAGATATGTTCACTCGCGCAGCACACCATAAAAGGTGTTTTATCATCTATATTACACAAAATTTGTTTCCTGATGGAAAAGAAGCTCGTACACGAAACCTGAATACACACTATTATGCTATTTTCAAGAATCCGCGAGATAAAAGTCAATTTGAAATTTTAGCGCGACAAGTTGCACCCAGAGGATCAAAAGCCTTAATTGAAATTTTTCAAGCAGCTACTGAAAAACCATACGGTTACTTATTCATTGACTTTACGCAAGAGTGTCCGGAAGAATTTAGATTTCGAAGTGATATTTTGAAAACTCCCATGATTATCTACAAACTATGAGTTCTTATTCTCGCATGATTGTTATTCCTCAGGATGAATATGTACAATTGACTGCCATGCAGCAAGTAAAGCAACCTCTTGCAAATCAAATGTATAGGAAAGAAATAGATTATCAGCAAAATGTTCACATCAAAGATCCACATCGTGCTGTATTATTACAATCGGAAACTGTTGAGCAATTGAAAAACTTGAAGAATAAGATGCGTGACTCTGTATCGACTGCTACACCTTTAGCATCTCGCGCACATGCCATATCTCTTTTCAACAGTATTGAACCCCATCTCAATGTAAATGATAGAGGAGAAATCATTACAGATGAAAATAAAGTGATTGATGCTTCACGTTATGAAGACTTGATTCAGTATGCGACACGTAGAAAGCGCCGTCAGGGCTATGTTCCACCTGGTTGGTCATACTTTCTTAAACTATTGAAAAAGCATAATGTGCCAAAATTTGCTTTAAATAATGAGACATTGAAAGAACTTGATTCAACAGTGGCTACTACTCCAATGCTTCAGGCGATGAAAATGCCAACAAATTGGTTTAAGACGTCACCTGCTACATCCCCTCCCACACTCACTAAGCAAACAAGGGGAAGAACTCGACGTAGATCTGTATCGCCACTAAAACTGGTAAAAGGAAAACGTAAAACAGCTCCTCCTAGGAAATACATGTTCTCAGACTATTAATATGAAGCAGATGTGTTGCTTGCCATGTAATGAGCCGCCAGAGGTGAATGTCGTTGTCACTTGCACTTGCTGCGCCAGCTCTCATAATGAAACCCCTAAGCAATGTGAACACGATCGCAAAACCGCTAAAGCTAAATGCTGCAGTTGTTGTAAATGTAGAAAGGCAAGAAAGAAAAAAGATGAGAAGGAGGAAAAAGACTCAGCCGTCATCGACTGAACGTTTGAAGTCAATCTATTATGATGTAAAACATCCGGCAGGATTTGCATCTATCAAGAAATTATCAAAAGCGAGTGGTCTTCCACAATCACAAGTGAAACGATGGTTAAAGGGTCAGGCTACCTATACACTCCACAAACAAGCGAAAAAGAAGTACCGCACCCGCCATTATATTGTTCATGACATCGATGAACAGTGGCAAGCAGATTTGTGCGATGTTGCCTCCATTTCAAAACATAACTCGGGCAATAATTTTATTTTAACCGTCATTGATATTTTCTCGCGTTATGCGTGGGCTCAACCTTTAAAAACTAAAGAAGGGAAAGGAGTAGCAAAAGCATTCCAAACAATTTTTCGAGAAGGTCGCATTCCAAAAAGAATTCAGAGTGATCAAGGAAAAGAGTTTGAAAATCAGCATGTGACAAGATTATTTGAGAGGCATGACATTGAGTTGTTTAGTGTAAAGAGCGCTTATAAAGCTGCACTCGTTGAACGTTTTAATCGCACATTAAAAAATCGTTTGTGGCGACATTTTACTGCCAACTTGACACAAAATTGGACAAAGGTTCTACAAGATACACTCCATGCCTACAATCACTCTATCCATCGTTCTATTGGACTCAGACCAGTAGATGTAAATGCTGACAATGTAGATAAAGTGCGCGAATCATTCCAACGTAAACGCACTCATGTGAAAAGTGATGTGAAAATTGGCGATAAAGTTCGTATCTCAAAAGTGAAAAGTGTTTTTGCTAAAGGGTACCTCCCGAATTGGACAGAGGAGGTATTTACAGTATCAAGGATTAATCAAAAAGACTCTCCGACCACCTACAAGTTGAAAGATTACGATAATGAAGAAATTGAGGGTAGCTTTTACCGCGATGAGATTGAGGTAGTCACTGAAAGTGAAACATATTTGGTAGAGAAAATCATTCGATGTAAAAAACGGCAAGGTGAAGAATGGTGTCTTGTTAAATGGACTGGTTATCCTTCAAGTATGAACTCTTGGATGCGTCGTGCCGACATCTTTCATCTAAGTGATCGACAGTGATTCATGCAAAGTTGTAACTAACAATGTTTAGGGTTTGAGCTATGAATCCAACTGCCTCATTTTATTCACGACCCTCCTACGTAAGTGGTGGAGGACAAATTTACATCGGTGCTCGCCGCCAACGTGGAGGTAGCATACTTGGTGCACTGAAATCTGTTGTAGCACCTCTCATATCCAATGTCGGTAGATCTTTAAAACGAAATGTTTTAAGTAATGCCGTTGGCTTTGCTGGTGATGTTGCTAGTGATCTTTCCAGAGGTAGAAGTTTTAAGAGCAGTTTGTTGAATCGTGGGAAGGAACGCGGTTTAAAAACATTGAAGCAGACCATTGCTGGTGTTACTCAAGGAAAGAAATCACCTAAACGAATGAGAAAAGGAAGGAGGAAACATCGCGGAGCTGGTAAGGTGCGATCTTCAGTCAAAAGGCATTCACGCAAACGTCGCAGAGGCTCTAATCATTCATCAGGCGCTAAACGACGACGCTGCTATAACTTCTAATCATGGAGTGTAAAACTTCCGGTTTTTGTTTGTTCGATCAACAAGCCATACAGACAGATATTCTTAGTTCAAGTATTGTAGATTATCATCCTCGAACAGCTGAGAATGCTGGCCCCATTGAATTTGTTATTCCTGGTGGTAGTGATGACTACATAGATTTGAGTTATGCGATGCTTGATTTGAGGTTTAGAATTCAGCAAGCAGATGGAACTGCTATTGACGATGCACATAAAGTTGGACTGAACAATTTACCATTGACTACATTACTTCGCGATGTTTCTCTAACGATTGGAGAGCAGCAGGTGGAAGGTGGTCAAAGCGATTATCCCTATAAATCATATTTCAATCATGTATCACAGTTTCATCCAGCAGCACAAAAAAGTCATATGGAAGCCATGGGATGGTACAGAGATGAAGCAGGAAAATTTGATGTTGAAACAAACAGTGGCTTTGTAAAGCGATCTGCTATGATTAAAGATAGTAGAGTATGTCAGCTATATGGTCCGCTGAATTTAGACTTCTTTAGACAGTCAAAGTTTTTACTCTGTAATACCAGCATGCGACTCAAGCTGACATTGAATAAGCCTGAATTTGCGCTGAATGCATTTGCTAAAGTTGACAATTTTAGAATTCATGTGGAAGATATTGCACTTTACATTCGTCGAGTAGTACCGAATCCAAGTGTCATTAGAGGGCATGCTGAAGGTCTTAACCGCCAAAATGCCATTTACCCCGTTCAGCATACAAAGCTTCTCACCTTTACAATTCCGAAAGATCAAAAGAGTTTCATGAAAGATGGCCTCTTTCCATCGGAAGCACCGAAGCTCCTCATGGTGGCAATGGTTGAAAATGATGCATTTAATGGTAATATAAAGAAGAATCCTTTCAATTTTAAACACAATCAGTTAAGTGAAATTGCTTTACGTGTTAATGGTGTGAGTCATCCTGGTCCACCCTACAAACCAGATTTTGCTTCGGATCAATTTATGCGCAGTTATGTTGATTTTATGGATGTCTTTGGCTTTTACAATACGGATGATACCAACGGACTGACTATGAAAGAATTTAAGAGTGGATATACTATTTATGCATTTGATTTGACTGCTGACAGCGATATTAGTGCACCCTATCGTCAAGCGAACGTGCCTCATAATATTCGTTTGGATTTGACGTTCAAAAGAACACTACCTGAGACGATCAATGTATTAATTTATGCAGTCTTCGATTCAAATATTGAAATTACAAAGTATCGTGACGTGATTCTTCAGTATAATCGTTAATGAGTTGGTTGACTGCTGACGATATTAAGACTAAAGTGCAGCGTAATGCAGACGAAGCGACGTTGAAAGCTTTCGATAATGTCTATTCACTCGATACCTTACCACCTGCAGTAAATCACTATCCCATCTTTATTGTGCTAAACACTCATTCACAGAATTTAGGCGGTGAGCATTGGAAAGCGATCTTTATTGGAGAAGACCGACGTGGTGAACTATTTGACTCTCTTGCTCAACCTCCAAATATACCAACACAGCAGTGGTTGAGAAAACATACGCGTCAATATCAGCGAAATGAACGCATACTACAACATCCACTTTCATCAACGTGTGGTGCTTTTGTACTGTACTTCATCTTAAAACGTTTACATGTATCTCGATTTGCATCTGTTATTCAAAACTTTTCATGTAATCCATCCTCTAATGAAAAAATGATTTGTAAGTTCTATCATGATTTGAAATAAAAACATCATGTTGGAAAAATTGTTTTTTATTTTACAATCCGCTGGGTACGTACATACTCAATGAGATAGTCTAGGATCATATTTGCTTGTTCATGAGATTTTAGTCCAGTAATGATCACTTTACTATTATGAAAGATTGCCACATGCACAGGCAACCAACAACTAATGAGAGCTGCAGGAAAAAGTTCGGGTTCATAACACAAACTGTAACTGCTGGTACGAATCTTCAAAAATGATAGACTGTCACTCAATTGAGTAGAGATCACCATATTGTCCACAGTCAGATTCGACATCACACACCTCTCCCTCTTCCATATCCGACGTAGTAGTCTCTGTAGCTCTAAGCGCATTGACTGCGCCGATGAATGAGAAAGGGCGCCGAGAATCTGTACAGTCCCATTTGGGAAGAGTTGAAGATTCCGTGAATTGTTCATCTTCACCACTAACATTTGAGGACGGCCCGGGTAATACTTGCTGTTTGGAAGCTGTTGGCGTAATGTTGTGAGATCGATTTTGGTGTAGAGTCTGAAGCGACGGAGAATGTTGACGATGGTGTAGCGATGGCGCTTCATGATGAAAGAATGAGTAAATTGAGCGATGTACCTTCCTTTTATACTTTTCCCAACTACCTTGATGAAATGTGAAGTTAGTATGAAGTTGGGAATGATAGAGTTGAATTCGCCGATTGTTGACGCGCAGCCAGATGCGATTTCCAATACGTGAATGTCTTTTCATATAGAAGTATTTCAAGTCCTTCATGATATGATGTAGAGATTGAAAATGACGATAAGATAAAACAAACTCTCTTCTCACATTTCCAGTTGAATCTTTGAAATAGACGTTTCGATCATGATCCGTTTCAATACGTTGTAGGGAATCTAATTTCCAACTCATGGTGCGTGGTAATCATATCTGATTAAGATTTGCATAGTAGGGCGATGAACTCACGACGAATAAATGTCATGATGGAGCGATGTATGTATCTTCTATACTTCTCCCAATTGTATTTGCGAAATGAGAAACAGTTTGCGGAATGAGAATGGTAGATTTGAATTTCATTTCTGTAATGTTGAAGCCAAACTTGATCACCCAAGGAGATGAATCTTAATGTTTCAAAATATTCCAAATCCCTCATGATATCATTGAGGTTGACAAATTGTCGCCATGTTAATGTAATTCCTCTTGATGTATGACCATGAGAATTTTTGAAATGTACGTTTCCATCACGATCAACTCTGATATATTGTAGAGAGTCCAAAATCCAAGTCTTCATGATGTTATGCAAAGTTGCAGATTAGCAATATAAAAATGTCGTTTTATCATATTTTGCTTAGCAATGCGGCTACAAAGAGATTTACTAGTAATCGAGCCGCACTCTTTTCTACTCCCATTGATCATGCACAACAGCTAAATGGGAATTGGGAAGTGGGTGTCACTCAACTTGTTTATAGCAACTGTGTCTATACTTTTGATCATGAGGTGATGACTATTAATATGAGACGTACAGCTGCTTACCAATGTGAAAAGGGCTGCCGAGTATACATTCCACAGTGGCCAAAGAAAGATCTCTTATCATGTAAAAAGTTTATATATGATTTCTTGAATAAAGCGTGTAAACATATTGCCCAATTTACTCCACACAATGATGATTATACTTATATACATCATGTAGTTGAGAAAGATTGGATTGTTGGTTTAAGTCCAAGTTTAAGAAATGATTTAGGTTACCTCGCTAGCGCCTTGACAACCTATGATAATTTTAACGTTAATTACCACATAAGTGCTCATAAACAGTTAATATATCGAGAGGAAGCTTATTATGTAGATCTTATTCCAAAAAATGAGAAGACGTTGGTGAAGAAGATTGTGATTAAGCCAAGAAAGACAAACATGACTCCTGAAACATTATTGAAGAAATTTAATTATCTCCTTCGAGTTGATGGTAAACAAGTGGCAACATTGACTTATATTAAATCATCTAATCATATTGCAATAAGTAAATTAAATGATGATGATCTAGTATTAGTTTGTTCAAAAGATTTTCATCAGTTCTTGCGACATCATTCTGCAGCTGTTCATGGAAAATTTAATATGCAACATTTACCATGTGAAAGGTCAAATCAATTTGATACAGAATGGACCGTATCTTTATACAGAAAGTGTGTAGAGCCTTTCGGTGGTATCTTACATGAAACAAGAGTGTTGATGCCTCGCATCATTACTTCAGTTAAATTGGTTGTAGATTATTTAAATGAAGTGATTAATGACCAACATATTTCATTTTCTGAAAAAGAAGGTACTTTGTCTCTCACTATAAGTGGAAAAGGTATTGAACTAATTATGGATAAAACTCTAATGGACATTTTGGGTTTTGACCAAAATATCTTTAAAAGTGGTACTGTAACCAAAGCTAGCGCAGACATGTCGCTATCGCGTCGTATTAACTATTTTCAGATATATTCCAATATTGGTGAAGATGTACGTGTGGGAGATGTTGAAGCTCCATTGCTAGCAATGATACCATACCAGCCAAAGAGCTGCAGTATTTTATCTGAGCATACTTTCAAGAAAGTGCATTATACAAAGCTGAAATCAAACTACATCCCACAAATTGATATTGCCATTTATGACGATGCTGGTGCGTTAATTCCTTTTCATAAAGATGCTGTGACAAGTATCACACTCCATTTCCGAATGAAGAGTTAATGCAAACGTATGCTAATATATTTTTCCAATGTGAATAATATGGAAAGTGAAAATAAGGACTCGTTTCTAATCTACTTGCCCAGTAATGCTTCTATGAATAAATTTCCCAAAAATAAACCATCAGACTATCGAGTAGAATTAAATCGGCCACTGCATTTAGAAGGTGAATGGGAGGTTGGCGTTTCTAGTATTTGCTATGATAGCAATATTCAGAATGTGAATGATTTGGAAGAAATGATATTGACTCCTCGCACCCATGATGGAATAACGATGAATAATGCATTCCAGTTCCCATACAATTTAACATCAGATGGAAAGTGGAACTATGAATGGATTCAGATAAAATCAGATTCTTATGAGCCATTTGGGAATGAGAAAATTATTAAGGCATTCAACAGTGGTAATACTTCCATCATGAAGAATAAAAATCAGAAAGCTTATGAGTTTACTATCTATCATTGGAGTGGGAGACAGTTCCTCCGCTTTCATTCTTTTACTAAAGGTCTTACGCTGAGGTTGGATAGTGAATTCTATCCGCATCTCGGTTTTGGTCATGGACTACATCTAACGTCAATTGCTACTGCAAATGTTAGAAAAGTTTATTCAAATCGAATCAACAAATTTCATTATAGATTTAAAATATTTGATGAAGATGTTGTAGAATGCGAAGAACGCATCATTTTGAAAAAGCGTGGTGTTCAACCTTTATCACTTATTGAGTTAGTAAAACGATGGAATGAGACTGTGGGTAAGAAGTATGGAGAGAAAATTATGGCGGACAAAAATAAGTTGGTTATTCAGAAATATAATGACAAACTTACAGTTTATTTCTCTCCAACCTTGCGTCATTTTGTAAGACATTATACACCTATTATTGGAAGCGGTGTGGTGTATGCTTCTCATGAATATCACACTAAAGCTGATTCAGTTAATGATGAATGGTGGGTGGACATCTATGGCGATCGCATCAAGAAAATTTACCAGTCTTATGAAGAATCTAAAGTTGCTATCAATATAATGCCGCGTCTATATCATACAGTTGAAAGCTTCATTCATGTAGTAAATCCTTATATACAACAGAAGTTGAAGCATGTGATGAAAAGTAAATATGATGTAAAGACACACCACATTTCGTTTTCAATTGAAAATCAACGCGTTGTTCTGAAACTGGGTGATGACATTCAATGTCAATTGAGTAAAAATTTGAAAAAACTCTTTGGTTTTTCAATGCTACAAACTGTGTTTGCTGCTGCGCATACGATTGGTATAGAAACACCAATGACACTTGATAAACATGAACAGCACCTTTACATTCAAAGTGATTTGATTCTACCTATTTCTGTTGGCGAGAAAAAAGAATACATTTTACGTGATTTCATTCATGATAAAGACGCTTCATATGGAATAGTCGAGAAGATGTTTGAATCTATTTTCTATCATCCCGTCGTCAAACAAACTATACCCTCTATTGCTATCAAAATTACCAATGGTTTACAAGAGTGTATCCATGTGAAAGATACTAAATCCCTCGTAACTTTAGTGTTTCGGAAAACAAAGTGAAGTCATTGTGATATGTTTATTGAAATAAAAATATGTATATGAAAAAGTCTTTTCACAGATATAGGGGGAATGGGCTGACTGTAGGCATATATTCACAAGGAAGAAACGATCTCATGCGATACATAAAACAACCATGTATATCTACAAAAAGCAACATCAAAATACTGAGTTAAAGTTGATTATGTCAATACATCTCCTGAATGTGGTAGCGTGAGTTTTATTCTTTTGGGTGGAGGTATGTTTGTGTCAGGATGTCCATGTGGAAGAGATGTGTTATGTCCTATCCAACACCTCTTATCCTCCCATGCTGAAAGTGCTCGTTTCTTGAACGTGTACGTTTTCACAGTATGAACTTGAGATTTTAAGATTGTCATATTGACAAACGTTATAGTTTTATTTTTATAGGCCTTCTTATAGGACCGATGTTTCATTTTATGAACAATGGATTTTGATATACCTTTAGCACGCTTAATACTATCTGCACATTCTTTTAGTTTCATGGAATACATTTTAGGACGGAGGAGAATCATTTCATCTATTTCCTTTCCTGCTGTTTCATCCTTAAAACAACCAAGTTTGGCTTTATTCTGTATGGAATAGAGTGGATGAGTGGGATTGTAGTTAGATGTATCGAAATATTTTTCTAATGACTTACCTACTTCATTAAAATTTAAATCTTTTTGAGTGGTAATTCCTAAAAAGAAACTATCTGTATCACCACCCAGCAAGCGAACCTCTTTTACGAGAGGGCATGGTTTTAATATTTTGTAGAAGAGTTGATACATTTCAAGCTTGGAATAATCTAAAACGGCTTGCCCAATATAGATGGGTTTGCACAACTCAACTTCTGATTTAATCATTTTAACACCTACAAGATCCTCATCGATGATGTCTCTATCAATGAAAAGAGGTGATGAGGTCAATTTGTGATATTTTTGTTCATCAACGACTAGTTTGTAATTCATACGTTTTCTAACATCCTCCATGGTCTTTCCGAATAGACTATTATTCTTATATTTATAAAAATCCTTTTCAAAATTATTTTGGGCGAGTGCACGTTTTTGACTGTTACTATCTATGTAGGGTTTGAGGAAGGCTTTCTGTCTAAATTTGATAATGCGGTGAACTGACTTTAGAAGCATGCCCATTTCTAAATAGAATTTTAATATGCAGAAGTGTACGAGATAATTTTTCTTATCATATTGGGTGAGTAAAAGTTTGCGGCATGGTTTGTACCTTGGCTGTCCACACTCTGTTAAGTTATTATGAAATTGTGACATGAATGGTGAAAACATATCTTCAGTCACTTCGCCAGATTCAGGTGCGAGTGGGAAATCAGCAGTTTTATTTTTAATACTATTTGGATAAATCAAATCCACTTCAAAATAATATCCCCAATCACCTTCATCTGGAATATTCAGTATGTTTGAAGGGTTGGAGTAATACTCAAGCTCATTTTGATTTAACCAACTAAACTCGGAATGAGGTAGTGGTTTAGACAGTGAACTGCCATATAAATTATTTTGGTCATAGTACTTTAGGTGGATATGATCATCACCTACTGTTTCAGATTTTATATGATGTTTATTTACAAATGTGAGACCACCGCGTATTCCGCGCTCAAATATATTATACATCTCCGGGTCTTGTAAGAGATGAATGGTCTCACCAGTCATTTTAAAGGCTGATTTAAAGGACATGGCTGGTAGACTGACAAAGTGGATAGGATCTAATTTGTCTTCTTCTAATGCCACTCGTCGAAACTCCTGAAAGACATCAGCCAGCAAAATGACATCTAATTCTAAGTAAGCGATCATATAATCGCCAAACGTTTTACAATTAAATTTTAACCATGCCTCTTGAGCATGTTCATAGTCCTCTACTGGACAATCTTCACCCGTCAAATCGTTTTTGAATTTGTCAATGGAAGGAAGGGTTGTTTCATTTAGTTTAGACATTGAGCTAAAATACGCATAAGGAAAGACTCCTTTGCGAGTGATTATTTCATCCGTTAAGTTTGGATAGTGTTTCTTCAAAGTTTGACTATGGGGAAGAAACTTGAGATTACGAACGAGAGAAGCTAGTGACGCTGACATGAATTGAAATGAATCTAAAAATTTTATTTCGAAGAAGACTGTCTTATTTTCTTTAGTTTTATCTACTGGTACTTTTGCTGTCATTGCCATGAATTTTTCTCTCGTTTGTGCTATTACATTAAACTGCCACGATTTCATCTGGCTCAACCCTCCTTTTATGAGCATATGACTGTCATAGCCCTTAAAGTTATGAAAAATGACGGGTAGTACACGACGTCTCAACCTAAGTGAAAAGTTACATTTGGAGCAGAGTGCGTTTCTAAATTTACCAGTGATGTGATCATGATCACGCACTTTCTTAATTTTATCGTCATCAAACGTTTTATGACATTTAGGACAGGATGTGCAACTTTCAAATTTTTGTTTGTCTTCATCTGACATATGTAGTGACTTACGCTGCAATTGGGAATCATATGATTGTTGAAATTTTGCAGCTTTATCGAGAAATTCTAGAAATTTTGAAATGCAATCTTCACCTTGCCAAGTATGCATTTTGTTTTGTCTATTCCTAAAGTGGTCATGCCATACTTCATAGCAGGATATGGCTGCTGGCTTGTGGATGATATCATCAATGTAGCATTCTATGTCTGCGTAAATGACACGCAGGGGACTTAATTCGTCACCATTATCCCTATGTGAAAATATTTTATCTTTGGGCATGCGTTCCATTTGTAATTTACCTCGCTTGCACCATTCATAGTGAGTTTCAAATTTATCTTTACTCCAAAATGAGCGGATGCAGCGGTCGCATACAAAATGTTCACCTCTTTTAGAGTGCCCCAAGTGAGTGTACAAGCGAGAGATTTTGGGAATACCACAGTAGTGCCATTCCTCGCTATCATCTTGTTTTACTAATAAGAGGTTGACTACACGTTCATAACAAGTTGAACGTGAATTATAGCGGGCACCCTTCAACCCCTTCTCCCACACGTGAACGACAATTTTAATCTTATTATGTTTTTCGAACGTTTCTACATCTTTGATTTTCATGTTGTTACTATCACAACCTTCAAAGTCTAGTTCATCCTCCCACTGTCTATAGCTATAGGTGCGATCTCGATGCGCGTTGATATCATTATAGTGAAGGATGGATAGGACTGCATATTTGAAACACTGTGATTTACAATCAACATTGATGACAGCTTTCTTATTATACAACGTTTTTGGAAGTTTAAATGTGCCTCGAGCTGCATGACTTTCTAATAGGGAAATTTTGAATATGGCTGAGTCCACACCATCAAAAATGAGAGCGCTGTCGCGTTGATTGAATTTATCTACATTTGATTTTAAACATTGAATGTGAAAATTTAGCCAAGACTCGCAGTCTACAACTTCGGTTGCGGAAGAGGAAGGAATATGAAACTGTATTCTCTCCGTCACTTGACCCGTTTGAAAATCTATTTTAATATATTTTAGTTTAAGGTAGATGAGCGCCTTCATTCTAAAATTGTCTAAATTATTGAAGAGCGCTTCGATAATGTTAGAATTTTGAAGGAGCCACTCAGGAAAATCTACAATTTGAGTATTGGACTCCATGCAGTAGTCGCGTACTAAATTATTATGTGAAACATTAATGAGGGAGATGGTAGAGGTACCGTTGGTGTAGTGATCATTTGCATGCGTGTGTTGAAGTCTGTGCGAAGATCGCTGAAAGTGACTATCAAAAGAAAGAGGGCACAAATCGCAAGGAAAGGAGATGTCATCGTCAGAATCAACTTCACCTCCGGAGATTGACGCCGCTTTGCGTTGACACACACGTTGTTTGATGTGTCGAAGGAGACTGTGCTTCCTTGTAAACATATGTCCGCAGTCGGCACATTCCCACTCGTTGCCTTGCCGCGAGAGTCCTGAGCTGGAACTCACATCACCTGAAAGAGAAATCATTCTTTCATCTCTGTTCAAGCCTCAGTGTAGTGTTACAACCTACCTTGACTCAATAACTCTAAACTTTCCTCGAGAAGAGAGGGCGTTGGTGATGAAGTTGATGTCTGAAATTGAGGAAGATGCTATTAGTCACACGTTTGAGGGAGATGAGAGGAAATTTTCAACTTACCATTTCAACGAAATCAAGTTTAAGGTTGATACTTCTACAAGATAGAGACTTCACTCAAATAATAGTCAAAGAGAGAGATCGTGCGTTCGTCACTTGTATGATTCACAGATTAAATGAAATGACCTGAATGTCACTTTGCTTATATACTTTCATCCTCTTCATTCATTGGATGTTCATTCTGATTGGCTGCTTGTGTATACTTAAGAATTAGAAAAATGTTAAAGTTATCATTATTCAAAGTCAGCATTTCAAAGACAACATGACAAGTCCTCCAACAACACCAAATACCGCATTGGAGTTCTCCTCTCCATATACATCAGCAAAGGTGCTCGTTACAGCAAATGCACCAAGAAAGGCGAAGGTGGAGAAGACATACAATCTCGACAATATACGAAAGTTATCATTATCGGAGGAGGATGAAGAGGAGTTGCCCGACCTAACAGGCATACGGTGGAAATATTTACAATATGATGCCGAAGGGGTGATGGAGATGACCAGCAAGTCGCACTTGCATCAAATATGGGAGTGGTACACCCCTAACTCCCAACCGCGAACCGTGGCGGAGTGGGCGTACATTGAGAAAGTGAGGGACGCTGCAGAAGAACGTTTAAAGCAGCTCAACTGTTTTTGTAATCTATGTGAAGCCAGACTCTGGGACGATATTGACGATGAAGACCTTTTGAAATACATGCCATAATAAATGTTTATTTCGTATTATCTTTGCTTTCATACTGACTTACTTGAATGGGGTTTTAGTGAATAATTTAACCATGTATACTTTTTCATTTGGAAATAGTAGCACGCTTAGTCTAACTTGTAAATCTAAAAACATTTCATATGGACGATGATGGTAGATAAAATAGTGTCAAATAAATTAAGATAGCTTACACTTCTGATACAGGGATAGCAATCGACTGCGATCCATGTGTAAAGAGCTTGTTAGACTACGGATGGGCTTAAGTGGATGATTTAACCATGTATACTTTTTCATTTGGAAATAGTAGCACGCTTAGTTTAACTTGTAAATCTTATAACATTTCATATGGACGATGATGGTAGATGAAATAGTGTCAAATAAATTAAGATAGCTTACACTTCTGATACAGGGATAGCAATCGACTGCGATCCATGTGTAAAGAGCTTGTTAGACTACGGATGGGCTTAAGTGGATGATTTAACCATGTATACTTTTTCATTTGGAAATAGTAGCACGCTTAGTCTAACTTGTAAATCTAAAAACATTTCATATGGACGATGATGGTAGATAAAATAGTGTCAAATAAATTAAGATAGCTTACACTTCTGATACAGGGATAGCAATCGACTGCGATCCATATGTAAAGAGCTTGTTAGACTACGGAAGAGAGAAGTGTGTTATGTTGCGTGTGGCGCGTGAGTGTCCTCCCATTTCATTCCATTCATCAATTCGTCTCATTGATAGAGACAGGTAGAACTCATGGTTCTCATAACGTATGCAATGGAAAGTTTTAGGCAACCTTCGACAGTTGGCTAAATGTCGCCCTGGCGCGAATGCATACTACGTTGAGACAGAGGCAATCACTTGCAAACATGACGCAGAGAGGTTTAACAAGATTGACCATTGCCGAATGTCCCTTGCGGTATACATAGCTACGGGTTTCACCGCCGCCCTTTACAGGAACGCCCGTCGAAAGGAAGTATTACACCGAACTGCATTTGCAACGTTCAAGTTGACTGATAGCAGATTCAACTTAATGATAGTATTCGCCAGTCCGAAGACTGCCCAGGGCAAACCGCGAGGAGGTTCTATCATGTCTTGCCCCATGGTGGCCCTTAAGAGAGCCGATGGTTCGTTCTCGGTGACAATTAAGTTGACTATTGGCTTGAATAGTCAATAGGTATGACAGTTAGGTTGTCATAAACCCTGTGCCGCCTAAGCCGTGGTGGTGCATCTGGCACCTTTCGGATGCGGGTGGTATTTGGAGTCCACACCTCATCCGTCCAAATGATCCTCTTGATCTTCCCCTTCTTCTCATCCTCATCCCACTCGTCGAGGATGACGAACTCGGGAATGGCGTTCTCTTCATCAGTGAAGACGGGAATATTGTCGGCAGATGTCGCTTCCATCGTGACTTCAAATTGAATGAGAAGCGCTACAATCTTCTGGCTTATATAGGGTTTTCAACAATGAATTGCTCAACAGCGAATCAGAATGCTTCAGGGATAGCAATCGACTGCATAATGTTCAAGTTGACTGATAGCAGATTCAACTTAATGATAGTATTCGCCAGTCCGAAGACTGCCCAGGGCAAACCGCGAGGAGGTTCTATCATGTCTTGCCCCATGGTGGCCCTTAAGAGAGCCGATGGTTCGTTCTCGGGAGTAACGTCATCTTACACCCTACCAATTCTGCTGAGAGAGTCAAAGACTCTCTCTTTGGTAGCACTGTCGACTTCCACACTAACTGGCATGTGAGTATAGAGTGGAATGTAGCGCCATTCCGTTGGATTGGCAGCAGTTGCTGTCATCGGATTGCCAATCCGAGCAAGATTGTTGTGGACTCTGTCTTGCTCCTCTAGCCTGACGAACTCCTCAAATAAATTTCGCGGCCTTAACTGCGGTCCGCGAGGAGAGCTAACTTGACTGTTCGGCGTCTGCATGATTGAAATGAAATGAAATGAGAGGCAGTGGTTTATATACCCCTCTAACGCGACGCAACGTTCAAGTTGACTGATAGCAGATTCAACTTAATGATAGTATTCGCCAGTCCGAAGACTGCCCAGGGCAAACCGCGTGGAGGTTCTATCATGTCTTGCCCCTAGGTGGCCCTTAAGAGAGCCGATGGTTCGTTCTCGGGAGTAAATTGATGGGGTGGTGAAGGCGGGCAAAGATCTGCAATGAAAATGATATGTATTAGAATAGGATATACTATCTTATTTACTTTTTCACTTACCAAGTTAGTCATCCTTAGGTAGTCTCGCGCGTTTCCGAATCGAAAATTTATGGAGATGGCCGCGCATTCGTAAGCTTGCATGGAGACACTTCTTGCTCGGATGACCGTTGTAGCAAATAATTGATTCGTCCAGATTTTTATTGACCAATACTTCGCCGGCCAAATGATTGTCCCGAATAGGGATGTGAAATTCAAACAAACGATCCTCATTCACACGTTCCCACTCATCCCTCATGCGCTCCAACTTCTCACACGCCTGCCTCTCATCACCCCGCCGAGCCACAGTCCTCTCCAACTCAACATTCCTCGCTCTCAACACACTCATCTCCTTCATCATCTCCTCAAACTTCGCCTCTGCATCTCTCATTCTTCTCTCCGCAGCACTCGCCCTCTTCTCACACGCATCATTCTTCTCTTCCAACTCTCGCGTCTTATTCTTCAAATCAGTCACACAACGCCTCATTCTAATGTTTTCATCCGCCACCTCCTTCGACTTCAAATCCTTCTTTTTCAACTCATCCAACTCCTTCACAACTTCATCCTTCACTTTCTTCAAACTCTCAAACTTATTCACTAACAACTCATGCGCCATCTGCTGCGAAACATGCTTCTTCTCTTCATCCTTCAACCACCTCGCCGACTGCACACGAATCCCACCACTCTTCACTTTTGGGGAAGATGAGCTCTTCGGGGGGTCGGTGATGACGATGTTGGACACCTCCGATGACGAAGAGCTCAACTTCCTCACACGCTTCCTCACACGCTCCCTATCTAAATCCACATCATCCTCATCATCACTCTCAAGCACTCTCTTCCGCTGCTCAATCTCACCCTCCAACGACGCAACCGCTCTCGCCAACTCATCATTCTCAACAACATTCTCAACAACATTCTCAACAACATTCGCAACATTCGCCAACATTCGCTCCCTCTCTTCCACAATCAACTGCGTAAATCTCAAATCAGTCACTAAACCACCACTACAGTCAGCATGCACTCTGTAAAACCGCACCTCATCCTCATCACCCTTCAGCACTCTACACTTTACGCAAGCAACCCTATTCAAGACAATCATGTGGCCGGTGCCCGCCTTCTTCACATGAGCTTTGGCGTCCGCACTGCGATTAACTCGCCCACAAGAGCACATTTTGATGTGAAATTTTCGATTTTTGTCGTTGGCCATGATAGATTTTATTGTGAACTGTAAGATAATGAAATTTGTATAAGTTTGGAATCATGTAGTACAGTCATATTCCTAAAGAGTGTAGTGAGTGGCACTCGATCCCGTCGACAGCCCGAAGGCCTTGTACCGATCACTAGGGAAGTGAGAGATCTTCCCCGATACCCGCTCTTTACAGCTGAAGACATCATTGTCACTGCCCCGAAGTGGTAACAGGAACGCCGAGTCAAAGGTAGTGATCAGTAGCTGGGATCTAACCCCTCAAAGCTGCCTTAGACTTAGTTAAATTTCAAATCTGATAGCATATTTGAACTCAGGATACTTGAAAACCTTAGTCTATATGTTAAAACTTTGAAAAAAGTGAAAATTAAGAATTTTTAAAAAATTCCGCATTTTACTACTCATACTACTTTTAAAAAATTTTATCAGTAGTAAAGACACTATCAAACTCTATCATACAAACTTTGAAGTAGCAAGATAGCTTGCCTACTTCAAAAGATAGAGTCCTTTGCACCCGATATCGGGAGCTCAGAGCGACGACCGTCGCTTACCTCGTCTTTCGATGAAGTGATCAGACTTACGTTGTCGGGGGTTTATATATGCTCGGAAGAAAACTTAAAATGGCTCTATCTCCAAAAGTATTCATCGTAGCGACATGCGGTTTGTTGCAAACGATTTGTCTCATCATTCTTTACAATATGACACCTGAACCATTCTCATATGACCACGGGAAGTTGGTCCGCCAGCACATGTCCATGTAACATGCCACAAGTGAAAAAATTCCTAAGTGTGAGAGCTCCAGTGTGGTGAAAATTTTGAAAAATTTAAAACTTCCGAATTTCAACCTGGGGCCGTCACCAAAACATTTTTCATCAAATTTCACTGACCTCCCCCCCCCCTCGTTCAGAGAAATTTGATGAAAAATGTTTTGGTGACGGTCCCAGGTCGAAATTCCACACTTTGGAAAATTTTCAAAATTTTACCCATACAAAGTCACTCTGACACTTAGGATTTTTTCAGGTGAGCGAGCTCCGACCTAAAATCTTGTAACCGCTCTAACTTTTGAACGAAGACAGATAGGAACAAGCCGATTCTTTCACTGAATTTGTCTCACTCTTAGCTTTCAAACGAGCTATTGCACGACAAAATCCGTCCACTAGAAGCCAAGATAGAAGCTAGCTGTCCAGGGGGGGGAGGTCAGTGAAATTTGATGAAAAATGTTTTGGTGGCGGTCCCAGGTCGAAATTCCACACTTTGGAAAATTTTCAAAATTTTACCCATACAAAGTCACTCTGACACTTAGGATTTTTTCAGGTGAGCGAGCTCCGACCTAAAATCTTGTAACCGCTCTAACTTTTGAACGAAGACAGATAGGAACAAGCCGATTCTTTCACTGAATTTGTCTCACTCTTAGCTTTCAAACGAGCTATTGCACGACAAAATCCGTCCACTAGAAGCCAAGATAGAAGCTAGCTGTCCAGGGGGGGGGAGGTCAGTGAAATTTGATGAAAAATGTTTTGGTGGCGGACCCAGGTCGAAATTCCACACTTTGGAAAATTTTCAAAATTTTACCCATACAAAGCCACTCTGACACTTAGGATTTTTTCAGGTGAGCGAGCTCCGACCTAAAATCTTGTAACCGCTCTAACTTGTGAACGGTTGGTCCGATTGACTCGCAACAAAAAATGTTGTCGAGCAGTTTTTTCTCCTCTTTCAAACGAGTAGCTGTAAGACAAAATCCGTCCACTAGAACCAAAGTTAGAAGATTGCTGTCGGGGGGGGGGGTCGGTGAAATTTGATGAAAAATGTTTTGGTGGCGGACCCAGGTCGAAATTCCACACTTTGGAAAATTTTCAAAATTTTACCCATACAAAGCCACTCTGACACTTAGGATTTTTTCAGGTGAGCGAGCTCCGACCTAAAATCTTGTAACCGCTCTAACTTGTGAACGGCTGGTCCGATTGACTCGCAACAAAAAATGTTGTCGAGCAGTTTTTTCTCCTCTTTCAAACGAGTAGCTGTAAGACAAAATCCGTCCACTAGAACCAAAGTTAGAAGATTGCTGTCGGGGGGGGGGGGGTCGGTGAAATTTGATGAAAAATGTTTTGGTGACGGTCCCAGGTCGAAATTCCACACTTTGGAAAATTTTCAAAATTTTACCCATACAAAGCCACTCTGACACTTAGGATTTTTTCAGGTGAGCGAGCTCCGACCTAAAATCTTGTAACCGCTCTAACTTGTGAACGGCTGGTCCGATTGACTCGCAACAAAAAATGTTGTCGAGCAGTTTTTTCTCCTCTTTCAAACGAGTAGCTGTAAGACAAAATCCGTCCACTAGAACCAAAGTTAGAAGATTGTTGTCGGGGGGGGGGGGTCAGTGAAATTTGATGAAAAATGTTTTGGTGACGGTCCCAGGTCGAAATTCCACACTTTGGAAAATTTTCAAAATTTTACCCATACAAAGTCACTCTGACACTTAGGATTTTTCAGGTGAGCGAGCTCCGACCTAAAATCTTGTAACCGCTCTAACTTTTGAACGAAGACAGATACGAACAAGCCGATTCTTTCACTGAATTTGTCTCACTCTTAGCTTTCAAACGAGCTATCGCACGACAAAATCCGTCCACTGGAAGCAAGCTGTCCAGGGGGGGGGACGTCAGCCGAAAATTTTTTCTCTCCGATTTCGCTGGAAACATCCTTCCTAACCCAAAATTTCACGTAGATTCCGAATCTGGCCTCCGTTTTCTCATCCGATGCTTCGTTTGGGCGCTACACACCAAAAACATCACACACTATAGCCTCAAGACTAATCCTGGCGGTCGCCCACGTCAACCTAGACGGTCGCCCACGTCAACCAGGCGGTCGGACCAACGCACCCGAGTCTCACACTCTGTTGTTGCAGAGGGGGGGGGGACGTCAGCGAACATGTTGTGAACGTGGACCCACCCGGCCGGCACACCACGACAGACCACAACCTCTGTCGTTCCAGAGGGGGGGGGGACTCAGACACGAAGCACCACGGCGGCCGACCACGACACTCTGCCGTGCCAGAGGGGGGGGGACGCAGCGATGGCCGCCATCTTGCGCGGTCCAGAAGTGGAGTTTTGCTTACTACTAATATGATTGAATAATTATATTTGTAACATGAATAATACATTTACATAATATAATTTATCATCTACCGCTACAAAAATTGCAGGTTCGTTTTGACATTTCCATATAGGCTAACACACTTTCGAGAGTTTCAAATAATCATCCATGGATACTCTTAAATATTTTTGAAATTGCCTCTGACTTTTGCAGGAATTTAAAAAATGTGAGATTCTTGATGCAACGCGTCGAGATTCTTATAGCGAGATCGAGTGACAAAGTATAATTTAGGTGCGCATTAGCAAGCAAAAATTGCAAAATTGTTTAAACTTGATATTGCAACGAGAATATGTGTAAAAATGCAATGTGGAAATATGTATAAAATTTCAGAAAATAAGCACAAGGCTAATCAAAACGCGACTTATCTTGAGGAGTGTTATAATATCATCAACGTCCTTAAGTCAAAAATCTCGGGTTCTTTATTCCTGTGAAAGTAAGAGGCTTTTTTAAAAAAATTAAAATTTTCCAGGACCGTCTCTACAAAGGGCTTTTCTTCAAGATATTCTTAAAAATCTCTCATCTTGTGAATGATGTGTCTTTAATTGATGATATTGAAGCAAAAATATGATGTTTGGATAACTGATGCATTTTGAATCACCATCATAAATATTTTTGTAATCTGATATAAATCTGATATAAATTAAAGCATTTCCCAAAAGCACAATAATGTTTCTAGGGATTTCGATTGTTAACATATGAATGAATTCTTTTGACGATGTATCACTTATAAGCTTAAATAAAGTTCTTATTTCTTTCAATCACAACTTAAAATATGAATTTGCATGCTGATAATGCATGCGATGCAAATAATCGGCACAGGAACAAGAGAAGCATTGAGCTCGAACCATAGAGTTGAGAAACTAGACGACAAGTCATTGCCTACGGAGATAGAACATGTTTTGACTGCTTCATTCAAAAAACTCTACTGATGTCTCCTGATTTTCACGGCATGTACTATGAATTTCCTCAAATCTGTCGGATGAAAAGTTGCACTCGTTCGAAGAATTCTTAACCATGACGAATGTATAATTTAATCCATGTGTCACTAAATTTGATATGCGATAAATAGACAACACTGAGACATATGCTGGTCTCTACCGATAGACGAAGGATAGCAGTAATGGCGCGCGTACGTTAAAGTCCAGCCTTCACCGCTATATTTGACGTAACATCATCAGCTTCGCGATGCAATGAAGGAGAATTTAATGCTCGTTGCTCGCTTTGTGTGTCGCTGCAAGCGAGAAGCGTCATCATCATTGATCCATCTGTAGCTGTCTGCACGCAAACCCGGACAAAGACTAATGTTATCGAATCATGGATATGGATGGAATCTCCTTGCTAACGCGAGAAGAGCGGGGAAATTGCGCAAACCGACCTTGCCTGTGTAAAAGCTTTCAAAATCACATCACTTTCGCAGATTTGAGATGCGAAGTATGCTACTAAAAACAAACTGTTGTCTTTACTATATACATGTACTTGGTATTGGGCCCCACTGTTATACCATGTGTGCTTTTCACTGGAGAAGGTTCTGATGTAAATAGTTTGCTTAGTTATTCTAGGAAGCCTGCACAAAATTTTCAGAAAATTCATGAGGTCAAATCGCACGGCACACTGGAAAGTACACTTCCGGTGCGGTGGAAAGTTTGTTAATTTTTAGAACATTCTGTAGTCTTTGTTGGAATCTGAGTGCATCGACGCGACGAATCAATCCAACAAAACATGTGATTTTATTCTGGCATCACATAATTCAGTACTCAAAGTGGAAGCGTATTCAGTTTTGAAAAATACATAATTTCGGCCGTGATGGCAGCGCTTAGTCAGGAGCCAAAAGTGCTGTAACTGCCCTGCGTAGAAATCCCAAAAACTGAGAAAAGTCCCATCAAGTTTGTCTGATTTTACAATTGCCCGATAAACTTTGTAGGACATTTTATCAATCCTATTAAACCTACTGGGATACTGATGAATCCTAATAAGTTTATTCGGTATTTCTTGACTTCATAAGTTTGTGTGGTATTGTTAAGGACCCCAGTTTGTTATTTCGGTATTATTTGATCTCCTATTAAGTTAATCAAGTTTTTTTTTCTCGGGTGCTTCCATGATTTTTGAAGATGAATACTTCAAATGTGTCGAATATCTTTGTTTTATCTTTGAATCAAAAAACATTCGTTTTTCGATGAAATTCGACAAAAAAAATACTTTTTCTCCTATGTTCCAATATCAACAACTGGCGGGTTCAACATAATTGCAATGTAATTTTTAGATACAACATATATCGTACTTTGTATGTGTCAGGTAATTAATAGTGTAAAACACTCACAGAACACAAAGAGAAAAGTTAGAAGGTACTGTCTATGAAAATCTAGTATTTTCATTTGTGTCCATATTAAAATGCTCCCTACTGTATATGAAAGTTGAATAGCCACAAATTTTTTTCCAAAAGTACTTAAAACATCGATAACTATGAATGTAAATTTTATCAAACACCATTAACTGTGACGAGCGTTACTGTGGCCTTTGTCTGGTATGATCACTTAGTCCTTGCTTGTCCTAATTATATATCTCAACTGCACAACGAATTTGACATTGGATTATCGCGCATAAATACAATCAATATATTAAATTCGATATTTCGACAGCATCACTTATTGATGCAGGTGAAAGTTATCAAATTGCGGATTTGCGTGAGAAACCCTCTGATTGCGGGTGACTTGACAGGTATGTAAATATTGACTGCCACTATAGTGTTACTATTTTGAAGGTCGAGACCCGACATAAGTTTAAGCACCCGGAGACGCAGAGCAAACAATCAACCAGATCTATTACAGTGGCCTAGCATTAAAAAAAGACATTAGCCAGAAAAATTGAATGTTATGATTTAAACGTTAAAAACATGGTCAGTTTCATGTCAAACTGTCGCATTATGCGGTCACTTTTGAAAAGAACGGTACTCATACTTCGCAGAAGCTAGATGTCATCCGTGAAGTCATGCACTCATCATTTAGTTCCAAAGAAAATCCAAATTCAATGACTTGTTGTCAATAAAATGAACAAACGTAACAGATAAAATACAGGAAGCATACAGCTTTCACGAATGTTTTAACTTGGCAAAAATTGCATCCCATTCATTTTGACATGAATTTCCATTTCTTAAAGTCAACGAAATTAAAGGCGGAGAGGTACACATTAACAAATATACACACATCAGTATCTTCTGAAGCTTTCTGCATTTTTTCTGTTTTGAATACTCTACGTATCAGTCGAATGTTAGTTTAACCCAATTTCAAACATCATGATTATTTTGCTTTCCACCGCTTGAACACGCACACCAAACATTATAAAACACATTAATACGAACACACCACTTAGTAGAAATTTTTTTGATGCGTTGACGGTCAGAGAATCACTATTGAGAAAGTTAATTATAATTTGTAAATACTCTTGTTACAAAAGTAGGACTTTGGTGCTACACATTGAATCAAACAGAAAGAGGAAAATACCAGGAATATCCCAATATTGTGATCATAGAGTAGCTATAGGATATCGACTCAAAAAAGTATCTTTATACAGTGAAAATTTTATATCAGAAGATTCAATTTTTGCGGAGATTACGTTCCCGTGGTCCAAAAAATTATTTGAGCACTTTTGAAAAAAGTCAAAATTTGCTAATTTATATACTACCGAGATGACTCTCCTAAATAAGTAGTGTGAAACAAGTTGAATATCAAAAGGAATGAATATTTGACAATAAGCATCCTAACTAAGCGGAAATCAAGGTGATTGTCAAGGGAATTTCATGAATTGCATTATAATGAAAGTCTTCATGAAAAAGTCGCGATATTATTCGTGCTTTCTTGCTGAAATTTCAAGCTTTTAATTCAATTTTCACCGGCATGATTTTGTGATTCGATCACTAAATTCATGCTTCATTTCTAGAATCTGAATAGTGATATGGACCCATTTGCATCTTTCAAAGTTAAATTAAGTCATTGTCTTTGATTATGTGATTTTGCTGTGCCAGTGGCAGGTTGCCTGTGGTTTGATCACTCTTAAGAAAATACTCTTGAGGTTCAGCATGAAAGTAACAGGAACCCATCGAATTGTTAATTTAGCATACATTAAATCTCCGAGGCTATCATGATAATCTGTGAAATACCATCATTCCTTCTGCATTACAATCATGATCACTCAATTCCGTTGCAATTTCTGCAAAACTGCAAAACTTTGCATATCTCACATTTGGTGACAATAGAACCTGTATCTCCCTTGAGTTCGTTTAATAAATTCGAAAGTGTATACACATTGGGGATTTAATAAATGCGGAGTTACCACTCTACCTAATATATCTACTCTATGATTGTGATACATCTAAATCATGGCCGCCACGGCTGCGTAACCCATCAATCTGAATCCGACAAAATATTCTATCTGAGTGCGTTTCAGACTTTAGACATTGACATTCGAGAAGTATCTCAGACACTTTTGATTTAGATATATTTATTGTATATTTTTTATATCATTTATTTACTAAAAATTATTTGTGGATCCAGCAGCTGTGCATACCTTAATTTTCTTCCGCTGGACTATCGTCGCATCACAATTGGCTATCGATTGTTTTGCTTCATTTTGAATGATGGTAGCCATCCTTTTCAGTACCTCATTTCGAAACATTTACCTTACTCGGGAAAGTTAATAGCTCCGTACCGCAGTTCCGTTTTGAGGAGAAACTCATTTTTCCGGTAATGATTCGCCTATGCAACTGGATTTACCCATTGACATTATCGCCTCGTGTTTCCATGTTTATTTTCATTGCTTTTGTTAAGTTTCATTTTCTGTAGCTTTGCAACAAATTTGACTTCCATTCATGATTTTATTGCCTCACGATTACCAATGTTGAGGCTATTCAGAAAATATCCATTTATTATAGTCATTATTATTTCAAGAGATAAGACAAATCAAAAGGTGAGTGTTCTGAAAGTTCACAGTAATCAGAATTTCTTTTAGCGGTCAACCACACCCCAGAAACATTACATACAAGTATGTAACAAGTATTACATACTTGTATATTTTTCCATTTGTTTGAGATCATTCGCGTTGGATCTAGTATCAGATGTTGCACAGTACAATTGTCGTGGGACTGTTCTCTTCGACAGTGAGCCAATCATTGAAGAAGCAGATAACTGTCATTGATCAATTGTCTATTTTACTAAGGCGGAAAATGAATGAAAATAAAACGAAGTATCACGCAAATTACTACAATGCAAGATACTACGCATACGACGACGATGTAGGTGCGTGTGGCGTAAAAGTTCACAAGAACAGGTTTGGAGGAGTGTACGAGAATTGGAGACCGACTGAAACAATCACAGCAGCGAGCATCAAGATATATTGGAGATCTATACAATTCATCTTCGTCCATTTATTGAATAGAAATTAGCGGTTATTCTTTCAAGAGTTTCCATTACAGCATGAAAATGATCCTATGTCCGATTTTCCTTCCAACTAACATCGGGGAGTTTCATTTCTTACTTTGAAGGATATCGGTTAACTTTTTATTTATTGGTCAAATAATGTTATTGTAGATGGTTTCCCCGAGGCTAACATTTCATGGGATTTTGCTGATTCTGATGGTCATCATGTCATTAACTCTGATTGTGATAAGGTACATCATTTTTTAAATTGGATAGGTGTTCGAAAAGACCAACTGCACATAAGAGCGATGCGACGAATGAGGAGAAGCAACAACGTAAATAAGTCTCGTTCACTTTTAATTGAGTTTACGTCAGACGAGATTAGAAGTTGCATTCTCAGCAAAGCTGGCAGACTCCAGCAACATGAGAGAGTCAAACTGATTCCAGATTTACTCGTGGTAACTCGTATGGAGAATCAAAGACTTCGAGGTGTACTTCGACAGAAACGAGATGAAAGACCGGATGCAAATGTAATTTTCAGGAATGGACGCCTCTTGATATATGACACTGAAATTGATGGATTTAATGTGAGAAACCAAATTTTCCTAGACCGGTTTTAGCTAGGGAAGCGTGTATGAAACGTTTGCTATTTTGAAATGCACGATCTATTTTACCCAAGATAAATTAATTGAATGTTCTTGCGAGTGCAATAAAGCCGGATATCGTGGCTGTTTGTGAGTAGTGATTACCTTCTTACATCTCATCAAACCTTTTGGACATGTTCAACTTTCAGTTTTTTAGAAATGATCGTGTTGACCGACATGGATGTGGTACATGTACAGTATCTGATCTGTAAAATGTTTAATTGAAATAAAGCACCAGTCAGCTGATCTATATAAATAATAATGTTTAATACAAAAATTAGCTTGCTCAGATGACTCATTTACCGATGTATAAAAAGCGGGCTGCCTAATCTTAAGACACTCTGAGAAAGAAGGCAAGGGAATTATGCTTCAAAATTGATGTAAATCAGTATCATTTGTCAGGTGTACTTGCACATTATTACATCTGCAAATCAACTAATCGATGCTTAAAACCCCAATGAAATGCAATATCAGCTTCATCTTGTATCCGTGCTGTGGTAGATTTCTGTCCAGGTGCTACAGCATGTTATACAGAGATGATCATTAAAAGTGGACCACCTAAATTTTGTCTCATTTAATGAAATTTTGACAATTACAGATACAAATTTGGCAGATAAGTGAAAATTAAGGTTGAAATAAAATTTTCACTGTTGTTCAGTGGCTCTGTAGAGCCAGTTGATCCTTAAAAGGCAGGTTTGTGCGCTCACTGGTGATCACTAATTGTTTGTAACCTCCCTAGAAAGTTCAATCCGAGAAGATGCTTTTGATCAGGCGGTTGATTACCTCTTGATCTAAATTCTCCCACACTTGCCTTAGCAAAGCTTCAAGTTCGAATCTCCAGGAAGAATTGACCGCTTCACACCACGCTAGACTCCAGACATTTTCAATTGGATTGAGGTCTGGTGAGCAAGTGGGCCATTTCAAAGTTCGCATGCCGACTTGAGCTTTGGATGAATTAGTTACACAGCTCTGTGACAGGTGGCGTTGTCTTCCATGAAAACCCAGTTGGAGGAAGGTCACCCAACTGGGAAGACAATTGAAGAATGTGCCTTTGCAAAACGTTCACATATTCATCGGAATTCATGCGCTCACATTTCAGGAGACGTCTCACTGCTATGGAAGAAACCGGCGGCTAAAGTGAGCTCCTCAACTCGGCTGAGATACGGATCGCTTATTACCAAGCGAATGATCATCAGATCTGGCCGAAAACTTGTCTTTCTTTTCCGACCGGATCCAACTTTTTTGAAAGGGAGTCTTCCACCTGTGGACGGTGGTCTTTGTGACGTCTAATTTTCGGCTAGCCGTTCGGACTGTCCTCCTGATAAAAGATCAGAAACTTAGCTCTTTAAAAGCATTAACACAAGCTTTGAATTATAGGTGTGAGAATCCGATCCGAGTCCGAATACGATCTGACTCGGATTGGATTCAGATTGTGAAAATAAACTTCGGATCGGTATGGACAGGATCGGTCAAGAAAAACCCGAATTAATCCGAAATTATGGAAATCTATACAGATTTTGTGTCTTCAATGCAACTCAGCAAATTACTTTTAATTATATTAAAAACATAACATGTTGCACTTATTCCACATTTCAAACACCGTTCTTCGGGGCCGGAAATCGGAATTCGAAGTCATCCATTTCTTGTCTACTTAGTACATCGCAAGAAGGATCCGCGTACGCTGACTCGGTTGTCAGATAAGAATGTAATGCTATGCAGATAATGTCACAGACGGAATAAGCTGTGCGTCACGGTGGATTTGAACTGCCGGTTTTTGGCATTCTTGGCCAACACTCTACCAATAGAGCTATCTAATAATGCAGCTAAAATCTAAGAAATAGACCTTAGCTTGTCAGCTTGAGAGCAAACAGAAATCAGCTTGTCTCATTATTGCGCAATGATATCTCGGTGTAGGCCTTATAAGACCTTTCACATTTATCCGTTTCAAAAGAAAGTATGGTTATTTGAATGGAGGCATTTATGATACCGGTATCTGATATTAGATCTGTCTATATATATCTATCTATATTATTTGATTTATTGATATATATCTGATTCCATTTGTTATACATCTGCGTTATCCAAGTAGCTTATATTCAGGTAGGCTGTTATATTGCGGTGCAATATTTCCTTTAAATAAAGTCATTTCATTAATCATAAAACCATTAGGCTAATCAGGTCATGCAAAAATGTTGAACCCCGTATCCTATCATTCGAGCCTATATACATTTTAAAGGAACAAATCCGAATGATTATTAAGATAATTCACCAAGAAAATATTAGCACTATGTCTAGTCTTACATTGAAGACCAGACCAATATTTTGACCGGTACCAATAATAGGCTGCGAAGACATATATACCCAACAGTTTGCTTATATTCATGAAATGTATACAGGCCTACACAACCCGAAGCTACACGCTGAGATTCAATACTTTCAATTCAAAGATAATGAAAGAAATAAAAAGAAATCGGATTACTTCGGATCGGATCGGATTGGATAGGATTTGCTATCAAGTCATTCGGATCGGATTCGGATTTTTCCCTTATGCAATCGGATCAACGGTCTTTCTCTGATCAGACGTACATCTTTACTTCCAATCAGTCATACGACGCAAGATGAATTCAAAACCGAATGGAAATTTTGTTTACAACTTATTTGGGTCGACACTTTGATCTGGCTGTGCGGACGTCTGGAGACTGGACACTGAAAGTCCGAAAATGACCTTGTTATCGCCAGAAGATGTAAACAGTTTTTCAACAATCAACAGAAGCAGAAAATTATGCAATGAATTTGGGATGTCATAACTTCTCTAAAAGTGCACCGATTTCGACGAAAAATACATCAAAAAAATGCTCAGAGAAAGCCCGTTCACCTAGTGTCTGATTCAGTGTCATGCTCACATGTTTTCACATTGAAAATTTGAGATTTCTAAAAGTGGCGATTTTTACATTTTGACCTCTGTTCAACTTAACCAATGACGGATACAGATATACAGTGACTTATTGAAAAGCTGAGAATATAAGCTTTTGAATGATGTATAGCTGATTAACATAAAAAACGATTGAAAGGCAGGAGAATATATTGAAGTTTGAAGTTTTTTATGATCAACTCTGTAGAAATTTATACTACAGATTAGTCGTCTCGGATTTCTATCGATGATATCTATCTTCCCGTTTCACTGAAGCATGCACTACCAGATATCCATGGCTGAAGTTTGACGCAATAGCTCATTAGACCGACAGCGTTCTGCATGGATATGGTATTCCAGAGGTCAATGCTACAGAGAAGACGTTTTGTAATAGATAATGCACAGATTTGAGGTCATTATTGCTATAATTACCGAGAGCCGAGGACTCGAGGTTATTATGACAAATAATGACCGAAGAAATCTATGCATTATCTGTTATAATGCATGACTTTTTTCATAGAAGTCTGCACCAGGTTAATAATTTCCAATCACGAAAATACGAGTAATTACCTACTTCGTGGAACTTATTAACCTGTGGACATATCCTTACAATATCATGCATTATAGAGTGATTATTACTTGACCATAGAGACTTTCAAATAAATAACATGTTATTTCGCTTATCTGCATAGATTTTACAAGGCTGTGTAGTTCTATCAGGAAACATTGTTAAGAAGTAGGATGCTGGTACATTAAAAATACGAATGGGTGAGAGTTGGCAACTCTGCAATGATGCATTGTTCATAGGATTCAATTGAGAATAGAAATGCTGCATGCTATGATTCTATTGGATTTTAGCACATTTCTATGCTTTTTCCTTAGGTAGAGAATACAGAAATCTACATTGAAAAGGAGATGTCTATGAATACATGCGATGTATACAAATTTATGAAACACTCTGTTTAGGTGGATGGATATATAGATATCCATGATGCGTGAATGAAAAAACTGATATTCAAGAGCAACATCTCTATGATAATTAGTCTGAGAGCTACTGACGTTTTCTTCCTAAATTCGCGCGCACGAGCTTATTAGTTTGTCACCCATCCATCCATTATTAAGGTCGCATCTGCAATATGCAGTTACGATCCTTCTGCAACTTCCTCTACTTCTCATTTTGTTATTGATCTGCTCCAACGACAGTCCATTCCAGTATTCGATGTTCCCCATCAAAGGCCATCTATAGCTGCCTTTGTCTTGCTCTGGCATTTTTCCTTTCAATTTTCCCCATTAGTACCGTTTACAAGATTCTATTCATTCGTGTTTAATGCCCCATGTACTTGCATTTCGCCTTGCCGATGTTGTCCAGCAAACAACTCCTCCTCCCGATCTTTCTCAATACCAGTTCGTTTGTCTTCCTCTCGGTCCATTTGATGTTCAGCATACGCCTAGCACTACATCTAAAACGCGTTTATCTTTTTGACGTCAGCTTTTCTCAATGTCCACATTTCTGACCCATACCTGAACACTGACCAGACATAGCATTCCATCATCCTGAGTCGAATACTGAGGCTCAAATATGAATTCGACAAGAGCCCTCTCATAATCGCAAATTGGTATTTTGATCTGCCAAATCCTCCTCCTCAATTCCTGCTCCGTTTTCCCATCATCTGTGACGCATGTGCCAAGATGAACAAATGCTCTAACTTGCTCCACATTCTGTCCTACGGTCAGAGAGATAGACTTAACTTGGTCTTTGGTTTTGTCATTGCTTGCCACCACGGCCTCAGTCTTGGTTGGATTGATTCTCAGTCCGTGAAGAATGCTAGTGTCATTCACGATTGAGAGAATCCTCTGCAAATCATTCTTACTCTTAGCTATCAGAGCGGTATATAATATTGTTCATTCTTTTCCGCTCACCTGTATTCCAAAATTCGACATTCTCGCTTCGCATTCTCGGAAAATCCATTCGCTATACAGATTGAAGAAACTTGGTGACAACAGACAGCCTTGTCTGACTCCTCTATTGATGTGTGTTCCGCAACATCGTTGCAGATCCGAATTGTTGCTGTCTGCCCACAATACAAATTTCTGATCAATTGAACATGTTCTTTTCCTAAAAGATGCTTGTTCGACACCTCCATCATTTTTTCGTGTTGCACGAATTTTTTATCGAATTATAAATAATAAAATAAAATAAAAATAATTTATTAATAATATATAAAGTATAATATTTATTCATTAATTATAATATATATAATATATATTAATAATTAACAACAATTATCGATAATTATAAAAAATGATAAATTTATGGAATGCTTTCTCATAATAATAGTGATAAGGGTGGTTGGTACTACTAGCGAAATAGAACAAAAGTGTACCAAGCGCCCTCCAATTAGGCATTTCTATAGTACCGGTCTTCCTTGGACTTTCATTTCATATCTATGACATCCTCAAATGTATGGTTCAGTGAACATGTAAAGGGGGGTGGCAATGCATCGCGAAACTGGTAGAACACTTTGACTTTTTTCTTTTTCTGAGAACGAGAGGAACACAAAAATTGGATTATCGAAATTTTAATAAGGGCGTTTGTACACCTTCTTTTCTTCAATAAGTGAATAAAAAGGGCGCTTTGTACATTTATTCAAACTCGCTCAACTTGAGTTTATATGACACAACAAGCTACTCAGGAGTAAAGTTTCCTTACATTCAGATGTCCAGTTATCTTGGATGATATTATACATCTAGCAGGAGTTGGATTACGTATTCATGTTTCTGCAAGACCATTAGTCTTATTTGTAGAGGATATTATACAGACGGACTGGTACTTCTATTCTTCCCCCCCCCCACATTTTCCAATGTTTCCAAATTCATCGAATTTTGTCAAAATAAGTAACATTGGATTTAGAATAGACTTGATATGTCACTGAGTGATAGCACAACACCACCGAAAAGTCTTACTTGACCCCTGGGATGAGAGATTGATCCCTTAGATACTCAGAATACGAGATACAATTATGAGGATGTATATATAAAATATCCAGTATCTACCACAGGAATTTTACATACTCAATGCTTTTGCGACGGTAGTAGACTGCACGTAGGAGCAAGGGAAGATCGCTGACGATGCAACACTCGCGGGTGTCCACAACAAAAATGTGGGGGGGGGTGAAGAATAGAAGTAGCGACGGACTTCCAATCAACGCACGCATCAGAATGGTAAAAGAATTTGATTCTTGGAATTGCAGGGTTTAGTTATTTTGAGAACTGGAGGACACCGATCATGGTAGACAGTGACTTCTCTGATTGGGATGAGTTCATGACCCAAGTTGACAGCTGGGAACAGGAACAATGCGCGATTGCTGAAGTACATCATTCCGAGTTTGCAATGAATTATGATAGACCATGTTAACTCGACTGCTGACGCCTTCGAAGATCGTCCCGTGGGCGTAATCAAACTCGACAGCCTTGTTTTACACGTATGAATGACTGTCGGAAAGAACAAATAAGTTCCATCTTCTCATTGACGAGTTCAATAATGTTTGCAATTTGATTGGTCTAGTCGATATCTTAGCAGCGTTGACCAACAGATTGCACGATATAATAATAATAATGAAATCTTTATTGGCATACAAAGGGCGGTACGCGCATTACAGAGAAGAAACAATACAATTCAAAAGGATCAAGTAAACATCAATCAGATGGAGAGTTATCGACAGAATTTGATAAAGGATTTCGCAAGACGTTTAGTTCTGGTCCTCGGTTTCGTAATTGGACACGAATTTCTGGGGGTGGGCTGTCTGCTGTTGAACATAATCCGTAGGGGATGATCTTCTTCTGCTGCAATCTTTCGAAAGAGCCTCCTACAAATACGATCACTAGCATGGATGAAAGTCTCAGACACCATCGAGGACCCAGTCATAATCTTGAATGCCCACTTTTCAATTTTGCGAAGTTTTTTCATGTCACAGTCGTTTGCATTTACGAAACAAGGGTAAGCATAGGTCATCACTGAGCGAATCAGGGCATTATATACGTGTGTCATGACTTTTCGGCTGCATCTGGCCCGTCTAAGATTTCGAAGAATGTACATGCGTTTCGAGCATCTCCTCGATACATCCGACAAGTGATAATTCCAAAAATAAAGGAAAAATGTGTGTCGCTTACGTCAATACAATCCCATGAAACCTAAGAAATGGGGATGAGACAAGGTTCAAAGGTTTTTTCAACAATAAAACTTTACCAGCAAGCAAGTGTCGAAGAGGTGTTCATACACTACAATAATTTTGTTAAAAACATGTATGGGCCTACATCGTGGTTTTCACTTAATAAGAAATCATACGGGACGAAAAGTTCGATGGGGGTACACCATGATGAAGTATAGAAAAGCTTTTGAAGTAGGCCTACAGGGTGAGTCAAATTAAATGGCCCTAACTTTAAAGTGCTGCAGATCAGTGAACATCCAACCAATTTTTAAATGCGATGTAACACTTTAAACCTCAGAATTTGGCAATCATTTTCGTGGCTGTTTGAAGTTCACAGATATGTTGACTTTATAGATATCTAATACTAAAGAATCATTACTGAAAAATCAAATTTACAGCTCAAAAATCTATTTCAGTGTATTCCCACTGGAAAATGTTCCGTCGTTTCAACGGCTGTTTTAACGGTGGATGTCGACGTCGCAAAAAAGGTGAACTTGCACCGGAGTGCATACGTTGTTCCAACGGCATGAAATTCAACGGTAATCCAACGGCATGAAATTCAGTATTGCAAAACGAAAATTCTCGTTCGACTAAATGTCAAAAATCTAGCAAACTGTTCAACTGCAAAATCACTCACAATTTTATCCTGCAAATGCTGAGCAATCCAATAACCAAATGATTCCAATGTCATAAAGATAGATAACTGCAAACAATATGACACAGGAGCCACTGATTATTGGTATACGCACTTTGACACGATTGACAGAAATGTCAATCGAACTTCAAGCTAACATAATTCTAAATCCAAATTCATTTCAGATGATACTTAGCTTACGTGAGATTGAACCTCAACAAAGGGGAAGCTAGGACTTTCGAAGTTCAAAGCACCTGAAAAAAGTTATCGAATTATTGTCACAAAATAATCTCTCAACGACTTACTTACATGCGTCAGGGTATTCTCTTATTGTTTCCTTCTCTAACCTTAGAAATTCATTTCGTAATTCTCCAATGTATGTTTTCGACAAGAATTCTGAAAAACAAGGCGTACATGCACTGAGCAGTTTAGATGATGGTTTTGCACACAATATTGTTTCGAAGCATACATGAATATTTGAAATTCCAATTGAATTCCTTGAATTGATTATTTGTTCAAAATTATTGATCATCGAGATACAACAATAACATAAGCAAACGCAATAACGCTCAAACCCGCAATCAACACAAAGTTCGAACTCTCAGAATACAACCGTCTTTACAGATACTCGATCGTTAATCAGTATTGGTTTCTTTGCGACACATCGCAGTAAAATTGGCAGAAGAATAAATAGTAGCAGAACTTTTTCTTGTTGCTTTTGTTCTTTTTGCGTAGCGAAACAAAACTTAAAATATGTTTCTGTACATTTAGTTTTTACTGGACTGGAGATCGATTTTCTGCAGTCACGTATTGAAAGTGATCACTATAGTTTGTAGCGCACTATAGCACATTGACCATTTTACAGTGAACATTTATAGTCAAGAATAGCTCATAAAAAGTGCTATTGTTTTCAAGTTAAAAATCCCTTTTCTTTTGCCAATTTTACTTTCATATGTGACAAAGAATTGGGCCACTCACACAACCTGTAATAGCAATCACAATAGTACTTCTTTGATGTTAATTATCTTAACTTGAGATCGTCTTGTTGAATCCTAAATCCTAATGTGCCTAGGTATCGCTTATGTATCGAAGTTGGTGTTTTCAAGACACATGATAGCTCAACATTAGCTGAAAATAAAAAATTAATCAAAGTCACTCGGCTTTTGATGAGCTTTAGCATCTGAATGAAATTCGAAGTTATTGGAGTCTTGTAAATTACAAGTTGCAGAAAGTTTGCAGAAAATTGATTTTACAAAATATGCGGAATAACTATCGAATAGTCCCTCCAATTTTGGTTGATTACCGTTAATAGCGCAAAAAATGTTCCATACTGATATGAAATTCTTATGAAAGCGGTTCAATTTGTAATATGTTTGCATTATTTCTCCTTGTAAAATCATTAATTTCAAAAACTTCTGGTTGATTTACATCACTATACATAAAGCAGGCACGACTGTGACTGATAATAAAAACTCTGAATTTATGTTGTTAATTATCATAAGGAAATTTTATCAACACATTCTGCTATACATGAGAAAGAAAACTTGTAAGCTTACCTTCTAAACGACGACTTCAATTGCCTCTAACTTAAAGTGCTTTACAGACGCGATAACAGTTGCAGTTGCAGTAGCTGTAAAATACGAATTGAGAAATCCCACGAAAAAGAGATAGTCACAATAAGACAACATAGATCGACTTGAGGAGGCAAGATTCTGAATGCAGGAGGCAAGATTCTGAATGCAGGAGGCAGGAATTAGACGACCTAGCAATTTTACACCTCCGTACGAGACTGCACTTGACAATGATCGAAGTAAGCGTGCAATGGTCGATGCTGCAGCGAGGTTACGTACAGCATAAGGAAATACAGTCCGTTTCATAAAAAGTGTATCATCCTAAAATTTGACTGAATAAAACATAAGTATGATACAGAAAGCATTTTTCATGTTATTTCATGTCCCTAATATATTTAAATGTCCTTATATAATCTGATAAGCTATGATACAGTAACGGTTCTTAAGAAGCTAATATTTTGTGGCCCTACCCTTATTGTCAATGACATTACCAATTCGTCTAGGCATCGATTCGATGATATCGTTGATTTTTGACTGATCTAACTTTCTCCACTCTCTTTTTAACAGTGACGTAAGTTGTGATACGCCATCTGTAGGTAGCAGTGAACGACGAACGTTACGTTTTAGAATACTCCATACATTTTCTATGGGATTCAGATCAGGAGAACGAGCTGGCCAAGATAATGTCCTAAGCCCTAATTGAGACTTGCATAAGTTGACTCTACTACTCCTGTGACACGTAGCATTATCATCCATAAATAACCAAGTCGATGGATCACCAAGTTGATCTGTAATTTGGCCAATGTTCATTCGTAAAACATTCACATAGCGTTCAGAATTCATGGTTCCTTGCTGTATGTGAAGTTCAGAGCGGCCATTGTTCCAAATGCCAGCCCAAATCAGTAGAGTCGCACCACCTTGTACCCGGGGACGATGTAAATGTCTCGGAATTTCCTGATCAGATTTTATCCATAATCTCAATCGACCATCACTATCCTTCAGACGGACTGATGCCTCATCAGACCAGACAACCCGATCCCATTGATTTCGCCAGTGACAATGACTCATTGCCCATCTGAGACGTCTTTTTGTATGCTGATCTGATAATTCGATCTGAGAGGGCCTCTTACAGCTCTTGAAATTCGACTCAAAAAGTCTTCTACGAATAGTGGACTTAGAAATAGAGGAGTCCAGTGCAGCCATCTCAGTTAACGAGAGACTTGGATCAACTTTAACAAATCTCAAAATTAGGCGGTCTCTACGTTTGGATGTTTTGCGTGGACGGCCAGAGCCCTCTTTACGACAGAGTCGAAAATCATCATTATGCCATCGATGCACATTTGTGTAAGGGACATCTAGTCGCTTGCTTGTAGCTCGCAAAGAAAACCCTAGTTCTAGCAAGGCTGACACTTTGCCTTTTGTGAATGCGATCTCGTTATTGTTCATTTGTGCTTTGTATTGTTTTCAACCGGTAAGAGATAGATTTCTAGCTGAAAACAATCAGGAGTGCTGCCAACACCACCGCAACGAAGTCAGGAAGCTATGGAACATGAAGTCCAGTTAATCACATGTAGCAGTTACATTATTGTTGATGAATAATGGTGCTATACTGGCTCTGATTGACCGATTTTCTTTATTTTTGTTTGATAGCTTTTGGCTTGTAGAACAACATATTACATAACAAAGGAAACAAATGTAATTTTATAAGAGTGAGGTATGATTTTGTGTAACATTTCTAAATGAAGATCAAATTATCTACTACTTTTTTTATCTATGACAGGAAAACAACTCAATATTCATGCTTGAAATTTCCAACAATGATATTAGGAAGCACAACTGACATATCTTCCAAATTTCAGAGAAATTCGTTCAAGTTTGGCGGAGTTATACAAAGTTGAAGTTAAGGCGATGTTTAAGGGTGATCCATTTTTTATGAAACAATCTGTATTTATTTACATTTTGGCGAGCGATCACTTCGTGATGCAGTCTGACTCACTGCGATGCCACTGGAGTCTCAGAGGACAGATGAAATAAAGTCAATGGTTGTGTCAAGATCGCTTTTCCGTCTATTAATCAACTATCTGTATTTACACGCCACTGTTCCAACGCACAGCCGGTGAATCTACGGAAATCCGACGTTTTTTTGCCAGTGGGTTATCAGCAATTAAAAGTACGCACCATAAAAGAACTACGAGTATCTACGTCAAACTATAAAAATAAGTGTATATTGAGTTAAAAAAAGTAAATCAAACGTTCCCTGTATAGTCATTACGATTAATGCGACCTCCATTCCTCGCTAAAAGTTTTCTGGATCTTTTCGGGATGCTTGAAATAAGGGATCGGCATGTCCGTCGACTCACACTCAATGACTTTCAATGACGTCAGATCACTAAATTCTCGCTGACACTCTTTGAATCTATTTGATGATTCCCCAAACATTTTCAATAGGCCAGCAGTCATCGAACTTCGCGGAATGAATGTCGACGGGAATTCGATCACCAAATAGTCGATCAACTTCCTCGAGTACTTCCCTCGTTCGGTGGATTGAGACACCACCACATCTTGCTAAATACAATTTCCACGAGGATAGCGGCGCGCTCCGCTGGACAGATTACCTCACGCAGAAGAATTGCGTACCGAGCTCCAGTCATTGTTCACCCCTTCGGAACTGAAAGCGTTGCTCCAACTACTCAACCACAAAGATCAGTCCATTCACTGGATCAAACCACTGATGCCGCTCATGACCAAGTAGACTGTCCTTTCGTGTCTTTCACTGCGACCACCACTTTCCCAGGCATTTCACCGGACATCGCAGTGCGTAGTCTGCCAGACTGGTAGTGACTTCGTTCAGCGACTCCTGCTGTGCGAATTCTTTTTAGAGCTCGCAAAACTACCCTTTTGATGGAGTTAAAACTCATGCACTAATTTCAGAGTGCTCGCTTTCTTATACGTATTTGGCTACACTCCAGCTGGCGTAAGGCCATTTGGCACCTCAATTGAATTCCACAGGAAATCTCTTGTAGACACAGACAGCTTCATCTTAGCATAAATTCACAGATCATCTGTTCAAACTATTGCATAACATGTATAGACATGTAAAACTAGGAAACATTTTCAAATTCAAAACCGTTGGATATTGTCAAAGTTTACATGTCTATGTAGTTTTAACAACCATAGAGTTGCTGCTAGACTATAGGGTTTAAAATGATAGATCGCATTTAAAAATTGGTTGGATGTTCACTGATCTACAACACTTTATAAAATAGGGCCATTTAATTTGACTCACGTAGATATCAAAGGAATATTACATATTTTGATTACATATAAAGTCTTGCAAAATGATATGGTACACTTATAATTGGGGCGGCTCGCACAGTAGAGTAATAATAAGGGCGCTTTGTACGCAAAGTGTACAAAAAGCCCTCATTATTTTTTTTGAAATTCAAATATTCAAATTCAAACTTGGCACCTAAAAATACATAGTTTATGTCTAAGACGCATTGTAACTTTCAAAAGTGTACCAATTGCGCCCTTTTCTCTCAATTATTGTACAGAGCGTCCTTTTTGTACGAAGCGCTCTTATTATTCGCCTTTCGTACGAATAGCCTTTATTACTCTTTTTCGGCGTACAGAGAGCCCTTATCATTATAATACTAATAATAATAATGCTATATTTGGTCAGTGCAAAAGCGGTACGAAAGGAGCTACAAAGGAGTTATTATACAGGGCATGCTTATAGTCAATAAAGCATAAATACACATCCCTTTGTACATGCAAGCATCTTTCACATAGCATCCTCAAAGTGAATACAGCTTCACGAGTTCCAGTGTCTGAGCGAAATCTGAACTGCGTTCCTCCAACGTCTTTGTCTATTTCTCGATGCATTAGACGCAACTTAATTCCATGCGACACTATACTGATAATCCTATACCCCGCCAGAACCGAAAGTTCGCGACCGTTCGTCGAACGTTCGTTGAAGGTTCGTTTTGTTGGCGAACGCTCATTGAACGTTCGTTTCCGAACCTTAAACGTACGACTAGTGGTGAACGTTCGTCGAACGTTCGTTGAAGGGTCGTTTTGTTGGCGAACGCTCATTGAACGTTCGTTTCCAAACCTTAAACGTACGACTAGTGGTGAACGTTCGTCGAACGTTCGTTGAATGCTCTGGTGAATCTTGAACATTCAAAATCATGTACAAAAGACACTATTCTATCCAACATTAAATTACCTGTACAAAACTGTATGATGTGTTACATTATTAAGCGAAATTGAGGGGGGGATGCACCAGCTTCATTGATTTTGTGATGATGAAGTGTTGTTTTACCGTTCTAACGTACGCTGATATGAAGAAGGTTTAAATGCCATTTTCATTTTCAATTTCATTTTGCGTCCTGAATATTCGGTGACTGATTTTCAAAGTTTTTCTTTTTTTGTATCAAGCTCAGGTAAGTTGTCAAAGAGAAATGAGTTATTTATTGAATTTATCAGAATAATCTGTATATATCAAATGGATGAGATAGTCCACATTTAATCTTGAGTAATGTATTTGATGACTATGGTGTATAACTAACAGATATTGACCCTAAATCATTCTTTGTACAATTAAACTTCATTGTGTATATGCGAAAAATAGTCAATTTGTTTTAATTTCTATTACTATAGGGATACGTAAATAGTAAAACATGAAAGTTGTTGACAACAAGAAACACGAAAAATGTTTAATACTTACCAATCTTAAAACCTTCATCATACGTATAAATTTTATTCTTAATTGACAACTCTGTTGTTTCTAAGAACTATAGACTATATATATATATATATATATATATATATATATATATATATATATATATCAAATATCTCCATAAAATATCATTGATAGATTTATTCGATAAAAAGAGAATTATGAATTACAAACAAGTAGGCCTAATATGTGAGTGTAAAATAGATAGTTGATTAAGCCAAAATATTGTATATCGCACTGACTTTCACCAACGCACACTGATCTCCATTAAGTCCATGATGTAGTTTCTGAATAAGGACCCTTACAGCTCTGAGTCACATTTCTGGTAAAAATTGCCCAGACACCGAATAATCCACACTTTTGCTTATCGAGCTCACCTATATTTTACGAAATACTTAATCTTGACGTCTGCTTTCTTGCATGCAATAAGACAGACATATACCGAGTTAGGATATGTAATCTTGGTGAGATCCATGCCGTAGTGTCTGAATTAGGACCATTAGTCTGAGTCACATTCTGGTGAATAGCTGCCCAGATACCGAATAATCCACACTTTTGCTTATCGAGCTCACCTATATTTTACGAAATACTTAATCTTGACGTCTGCTTTCTTGCATGCAATATGCCAGCAGGGCTGGGCGCGGTCCGGTCCGACGCACGGTCCGCGGACCGCACGGTCCGAGGCTCGGTCCGGTCCGGACCGTGCGGTCCGAGCGACCATCAATAAGTTAAAAGAAGTGACTTATTTTGTGGGAATGGTCTCGACGCTCGGTCCTCAGAGGTGAAATGGGCATAATAATATAGTTATGGAGGTAATTTGGTTCAATATATTGTAAGAACTTTTGAAAACCTTTGCCTTCAGCAATGCTGTTAGGGAGAAGATCCGTCGTTACCATGTCAGTGAGTAGCTCCGTAATATTCAAGGCTCGTTCTGCTGAGCATGGTCGAGCACCTATGAAATAATTGTCCAAATTGTTTGATCTACATGATGCATCTGTAGAAGAGGATCCTGCCACCGTTACTGATGATGATGCTGATAATTCCGCCTTTCTTGATGATGATGTTGATATTCTGCCGTTGTTGAAGGCGCCGTTTTCGAAACAGCTCGTCCACTGGCATCTCTCTTAGTCGTTGTACTTGTTAATGTTAAACCAATTCTTTGCGTCTGGTGTGTCGACTTCAGATGTCTGTTCAACGTCGATGTCGTGCCACTGTACGAGAAGATTTTGTGGCATAATTTGCATTTCGCTTGTCTATCTGTTCCCTGAATAATGATTTCAAAATACTTCAACACATCGGCGGTTTTGTAGCCCGCGTTCCACGACATGTTGATGACTGACAAGATGTTTAGATTTCGACAACGCTTGTTCTCTTTTAACGTGAAGTATCGATTCATCGCTATTCATTGAGATCACGTTGTGACGTTGTCAATATCGCAAGGTCAAGGGGAAAAGAAATGATCGTGAAGCGTAGACTAGAGAGACTATAGATCACAGATAAAGGAAGAGTGCAATAGGTACGTGATGACGGTGACGTAGACAATAGACATGAATATTGTAGCCTCACTGATCGCCTATGGTCGGCTGTTCAATTTCCGCTGTTCACAAGACTGATTTACTATTGAAACTGCTGGCTGACTTGAAACTTGATCGCTCGTTCCGAACCGTGCGGTCCGAGCCTCCACTCGGACCGCGCGGTCCGGACCGTGCATCGGACCGTACGGTCCGGACCGTGCCGGTCCTCCCAGCCCTGTATGCCAGACATATACCGAGTTAGGATATGTAATCTTGGTGAGATCCATGCCGTAGTGTCTGAATTAGGACCATTAGTCTGAGTCACATTCTGGTGAATAACTGCCCAGATACCGAATAATCCACACTTTTGCTTATCGAGCTCACCTATATTTTACGAAATACTTAATCTTGACGTCTGCTTTCTTGCATGCAATATGCCAGACATATACCGAGTTAGGATATGTAATCTTAGTGAGATCCATGCCGTATTGTCAGAATTAGAACCATTAGTCTAAGTCACATTCTGGTGAATAACTGCCCAGACAACGAATAATCCACACTTTTACTTATCGAGCTCACCTATATTTTACGAAATACTTAATCTGGATTTTTAAGTAGAACTATTTAATTTCCATATCATTTTCCAGATACCGGCTGATTCCGTTCAATACCTGCCATAATCAAAGCAGAACAGTTGTCGCTTCTAGTGGAGATCTATCTAAATAGGCCTATCTGTCAGCTTCTGTTTTGAAGTAAGATTACTTTCGAAATGTCAAGCAGCGATAGTGATCTTGAAGATTGTTCACTAGTTGACGAACAATAATGTTTGCAGGTGTAAGACAGGATGCAGGGGATTTGAGAAAAGGTGAACCGATTATTGGGTCAAAATGAATTCCAAAAAACGCTTGTTGATATTTCGTCGTGATATTCATGATTAGGCTATAAACATTTATTTACTTAAAGAATGAATGATCTATCTTTTCTCGTTATAAAACTTTCTTAATTCTTTTTTTTATTTAGGAATACCTGCGAAAGCTATCAGGCCTGCCTACAGTAGCATACAATCGCCGTCTTCATCTATCGAAAGGCACATCGATCCGATTTCACCAAGTATTGAATCACTACAGCTCCGATCAACACCAAAGGGAAATTTGGAAGCAACCTCAAAAACTGCATATGATTGCCGACCACTTGAACAAAAGGTAAGAAGCTCATGAAACAATTGATCAGCTTTTTGTGTTAGGGTCCCAGTATTCCCGTGAATGTTAAGGGAGATTATTTTATGTTTCACCTTTTATACTATCGCCTTAACAAATATTTGTGGTCCACGTAGATTAACAAATAACAATAGTAGTGAGTAAGACATTCTTACGTAAATGAATAATTTAGCTGCCTGCACACAATAGAACTCAAAGTGGGCGTGGCTCCGAACGGACGAGATATAAACGCCGGTTGCTTTTGTCAAACACTGAGTTGAGTTGGTTATCGTGTATTCTGCTGAATTAACTGAATTTAGTCGTAATAACGCGTGGTTTTCGTCATTGTGAAATCATGACGATTGGTTGTCGTCGTTGTTCTTCGGGTTGTGTGCCATCAATTTCATCAATGACTTTGAATTTCCTTCTTTTTGACCTGATTTCTGAAGTTTTCGTACAATATACTTCAGTTTCAGCAGCTGCTAGTCACATAAATGACAATTTGTTCAACATTACAGGCAGTGAAAAGAAGAGTTCCTCTGGACGAAATTGAAATCACAGAAGGCAATGATGATGAGATCTCCTCAATATCATTACTGGCTCAGATAAATGTAAGTTTCGATCCGTAATGTTACTTCACAGGTCATCAGCAACCGTCAGTCATAGTTTTAAGTTGTCTGTCGATTTCACAGCTTCAGCAAGAACAAACCTTCATTTTTCGACCTGACAAGCAAGCTCGCACATATTGCCATAACATGTAAATTGCTTCATTGTGTCACTTCATACTGAAAATCGGGTTTTAGTTGACTTTTGTCTCCATAAATCAACGAACTTCATCTTATTAAAATGCCTTTAAAAAACATCAGTTTTCTATACTGTATTATTAACTTATTCGTGACAATATTTCTTTCTTTGTCAGAATAAGTTCGACAAAATTATAAGATCGATCAACGAGCTCTGTGATCGCCAAGAGGTTTTGCAATCGAAAGTCGATTGCCTCTTCCATAAATTTAATTCAAGCGATCCACCAACAATCTTTGATGACGACAACAGGGAAAATAAAGACTTAAAACTCATAAAAATGATGGCCAGCACCAGAGAAAACATCAGAGCTAATGTCAACTACAAACAATGTCTATCTGTAATGGGATTTCCGGTTGTCTCCAGCATCGATGATGTAAGTCACTTTCCAGTAGAATAGAGCTACGAAATTGATATGACAGTATCGTTTTATATACTGTATTTTTGTAATATCGTTTATTTCATCTGACGTAGTAGTCTCAAAACTCTTTTCAATATCAAATAGAATCGTAAATAACGTACGCATCCCTAGATACGCAACTTTTCAAAAGAAGAAAATACAACTTTTTCGGCAAGAAATTATGCGTTATTATATATACCCGTAAGAAATCACACAATCAGACTCGTGTATTACGATATGTTACGGTTAGAGAAGTTTGAGTACCAGTGTTAAAATGTGATTCGTTCGTACGAAGCTGTTATCGTCAAAATTCGTAAAAATTGTCGAAAATGAGAAGTCAATATGCTTATGAAGGTGACGACATGATCCATTTAGATCTTACCACCAACCTCTGTACGCAGGGGCATTATCATTAATGGGGATTTTCTCGTTCGATTGCTCTTACTTGTCAAAAATCTGGATGAACAGTAATGATAATTCCGCATTGTTAGAATAAGTTATTGAACATTAACATTTCTTTTCAGCTAATTACAAGTGATTCTCAGTTCTCGGGATCACAAAAGGATGCTGCTGGCCGTCGAAATGCATTAGTGCATTCCCTTTTAGAATTGGCGCCGCGGGCGGATGGTCGAACCTCACTTAATGGTGTGATCCGAAATTGCCTATATGCTCTTGCACCGGTCAAATTTTGGCAATACTTCTCTAGTCAGGGGCGTACAAGGGCTACGAAGTATAGCCTTCTAGACGATCTACCAAACGTATATCAAGCTGTTCTGGCAACCTGTGCACAGTTATACCGACTGCCACAAAAGGAAATTGTACATTCAATTTCAAACGTTATAAAATCCTGCAAAAACAGGTGTGACGCGAGGAAATTTCGTCATGATAATCCTCAATTGGGATTAGTAGACGCTACGATTGAGGACAATGATCGACTCCCTAACAACGCATCAGCAGATGGGTATAATTGTGACATTTGTGAAGTCGATATTGATGATGAAAGTGCTTCAGATACACACTAAAGCAAAAAATTAATGTCACCTCATTATCAACTCTTTTTCATTACAAGTTTTCGATCCCTTTCAGTCATCAGATTTCTTTCATTTTTCATAGCAGATAACCAATGACCTAAATTAAGGTGTGGCAACAATATTTTCAAAATATGCCAAAACTGTACGTTCTTGGGTCCTAGTAAAAAAAGTGGTACTTATATTCTAGCCCTTTACGCAGGTACATATAAGTAGATAAATATAAATATCGTTATCTACATATTACCTTGTACCTGTTTAAAGGGCTAGAACATAAGTACCACTTTTTAGTTACTATAGAACCCACCAACGTATAGTTTTGACATATTTTGAAAATATTGTTGCCAAACTTAAATTTAAGTCATTGATTCTCTGCCGTGAAAAAAATGAAAGAAATCTGATGACTGTAAGGGATCGAAAACTTGTAATGAAAATGAGGTGACATTTATTTTTTGGTTTAGTGTATGATCGTAATATATAGGCTATATCGGAAAACCCAGCGGCGGATATCTATACTTGCTTAGCGATGTCTGTGGTATATCCTATATGTAAAGGCATCATAGATAACATGATACATGTACATTCGACGTATATGAACCACGTTTGAAGTTATAAAATAGAACCACCATTATCAATGATTTTTTGCATGTCAGAAATTATATTGTCTAGATATTCGCCGCTGGTTTTTTTCCGGTTTATGAAAGATTATTGTAATTAATAAGTGGTTTTCGTTTATTACATGTAAAAGTAATCTTTACATCTTACAATCTTAAATCTTTACATCTTAGTAATCTATTATATATGAAAGTAATCTTTACTTTCAGAAATTGGAGGTTTCTCGAATAAGTATACGAACACTCACGATGTGGTCGCACCAACCATTTGATAAATGAGCGATTCTTTGTAGACAACAAGTATATATAACGTCGAAGTCCTCAACTTCGATCACTATCTGGCAAATAGGAACTAAAATTCATAATTCATCACACCACAAATATTTTGAAATTCGAGAATCCTCTCATAACTTTCGGAATTGATTATTACATCATGTAAAAAAAGCCTTTGTACTATTTGTAGGAGCGTAGTGTGTAGTAAAAAGTTTATTCACTTCTTTGTCTCATAGAGAACATGTGTGATTTGATAAACAAATATTTTTACTGAAATATATCCATCTTTTGTACCTTTTTTCTTGCTTTGATTTATGTCTGTAGTTCTTAAGTGAGATCATATTTCAAATTGATACAATGTTCTATCTTTGGCTATCATATCTTTTCAGTTATCGACACATGCCTTCGGCTATACATTAAATCGGGAATTGTTGTAGTTTTATTACGGTATATGTTGAAATATTTGCAGGTACGCTGCGGTCAATTTGTGTTCATTCAGAGGTTGTGGACACTCAGTGATTAAATTTAAATCGTATGTTTAATTTTCATGTACGAATCTTAGATCGATGAGATTTAATAATGTCACTTAAACGAGTTCGTCGCTACAATTGAGGGTTCGTAAATATTAAAATCTGAACCTTAGACGAACGTTCGACGGACGCTCATTGCTACCATTGAGGGTTCGTAAATATTGAAATCTGAACCTTAGACGAACGTTCGACGATCGCGTTCATTGAACGTTCGTTGAGAGTTCGCACGCGAACCAAACTGATGGACAAAATTAGGTTCGCGAACTTAGCAAATCCGAACCCTCAACGAACGTTCAATGAACGTTCGTGCGCCGGTGGGGTAGTCGTTATACATTTCGTTTCCGGTCCGTGCGCAAGGAACAAAGTTCGCTTGGCATAGTCTACTACGCAGCCAAAGACTAGCAATAACTTCAGTTTACTTACTGCAGACAAGAATTTCTGATTTTTGACTCTTCTGTCTGATTTTTTCGATTATTGTTGCTACTACTCATAAGAAGAGAGTAAGTAACAGGTGTAGATAAAAGAAAACGCTGATCCACGAGATCTAGTTTGCTACAGCCACAGAATTAGATTCATCTGCGCGCAGATAAACAAAAAACTTAATTATGTGGCTACAGCAGGCGAAGCTCATTTTCGGTGTTTACATAGGTATGCGGATGAACCTATTTCACGCAGTTTTGCATGTTGTTCAAAAAGTATAGAAGCAAGGACGGTAATTTTTTGTGACACATAGTTTTAACGTATCTTTGATATCCAGTTCAAATTTCATCACATTTGGTCATTGGGAGTATAAAAAATATGACCTTTAGTTAAAAGCAGAAATTCGAGTTTTGTAAATTTCGAAGGAAATGAATTACATCTTTATCAGTTCAAATTGCTTGCAGACTATTCATTAAGTGCATATTAAGTGCATTTTGATAGGACTCTGACTCCGGGTGGCAAGTTTATATAGCCTATTTTTTTGAAAAAAATCTGGTAGCCTACATCATAGATCATTATAGGCTTTCCTGAACCTATCTTTAGTGATCATTGCTGCATCAATTATCAATCATTTTCATTGAAAGTTTATCAAATGTCGCTTTATGTTGGATGCGACTCGGCTGCTCCCATCTTGTTGATGTGTGCTTCACACGGTTTTTCTCCAGTCTCTATCAGGTAAGAAAAACCCTCCCTTCAACAAAAAATATGAGTAGTCTACACTTTCGATTCTAATATGCGCTTTGGAGGAGCCATCACACACGATTAACATGAGGGTAAGAGGTAATGTTCTCAAACAAACTAGTATTTCATTTTTGTCTCTGATGTGACCTTTGGTGCGTATAGGTGTGATCGAGGCTAGGAAGGCGGTGTCTTCTCTACTAAATCACCGAGTGAAAGGACAATCCTTTTTTCACTATCACGGTTCATTCCCTCAACTATTACAAGCTTTGCATGCACTGCTGTCTCTGTACTTTTGTTTGACGGAGAAAGTTGACATCAAGACAGTGACAGCTATATGCATGGGGATAATTAATTTGCTTGTTTAATATTTCGGGTCTAGTTACATGTATAAGCCGAAGTCCGGAGTCCGACTCCGACTCCAGCAAAAATGATGGGACACCGGGACTCCAACTCCGACTACGCATCCCTGATATTAAGTCATAGAAGACATCTCATAATGCAACTACAATGATTCGGGGTGTTTATGAAGTCTGTGCCTTTTTTCATAATGACATTTTACCACGGCTGTATTCATAATCGATGGATAAATGCTTCAACAAGATTATGAAGACCCAGCTTCTTGAAGTCTTAGTGTGATGATTAAAAAATTTTTCTTCCTCAAAGGAGGCGAAACTTTCACCGTTTACATAGGTATGAAGGCTTGGGGAAAATGGTGGTTGACACATCTATTTATAGAATTACCGCGCGCTCATAATTTTCTAATCTGGATGCATTAATTGTTCCTTAATCAAATGTTCCGTCGACATAAACTGCTGTAGTCGACACACGGAAGGCATTGTGAATATTTTTTTCGGACTTTTATACAAAGAACTTGATGTCATCTGCCATAAAAAGCTGTGACAATGATTTGAGTAACATCGAGAGTTAACCGGGATTGATCTTTTTTGTCAACGTCGCAAGGACATAACTTGATAAATTAGAATACTAGAAGAACCTGAGCTAATTTCTGATCACGTCGCACCTTGATTTCACGAGAGCGAGAACCTTTGCAGCTGAGGAGATACTTTACTTTGTCCAAGTGAGCAGTCTACTCACCCATTCAAATTGATCTTCTGCACGCTACTGACCTAATCTTATATAAGATTAGAGGGAAAATCGATGTTTTATAGGATAGACAAGCGCTAACAGTGACTCTTTACGATATTTTATAAATACTTCGCGGTCATTGTTGAATTTTTTTCTAGGATCCACTCCAGGCACGCTGGAACGATTTTTTAGGTGTTGCAAAACGAATTTTTAGGCGGTTAACGGTTGCATGCTACTCATTCCGGCGGAAACTGCATTCGTCGCGGATGAAACTCGGATATTTCCTTTACTATTTTTTTACATTCAAGCTGAATATTGTTATCAAGTTTTGGCTTCAGCTTTTTTATCATCATGGCCTCCTGTTATCTTGAGTTAGGTGCACATAAGCTAAGTGACAAGGGGTCCACTCACTCTCCAAAGTAAAACATGCGTTTCATAACACCTTGTATGTCAATCCACATTTTGTTATACCAGTGTAGATATAAATATATATTTTTAATTTTATTGTTGCCATTTGAATTGGTTTGTGCTTTGACAATATCACTCTAATTGTTCCAATTGTTAGGAAACAGGGATATATTTTCCCGCCAATTCTTCCACTTTGAGAATTTTTAAAGCGCTTGTTTGCTTAATAAATATCATTTTTTGAATGTTTGACAGATAGACCGTGTTCCGTAATTACGCGTGAATCACGCGTGGCATGTCACCTAATGTACATTGGACTCCTAGATATGTGGCACGAGTTTTGAGACCGCTAGGGCCGTTTAGAGTAAACTTGGTCAAATTTCGTTAATTTTTAATTTCAGATTTCAATAATATCTATCAGTGGCGTGGCGTGCTTCAAAACGTCTCCGGGCTAAACTCAGTCTTGCCATACAATTACACATGCTTCCGTTTGAAAGATGAAATAATAAAGACTTAAAGATGGGCCTAAGATGTAGCGTCTGCACTGGCGCATATTGTACATGATTGAAACATGTTGGGGGATTTATCTAAAAAAGACATTCGGGGCACTGCCCCGATTGCCCCAATGGACGCTACGTCCCTGCCTATATATATATCTTTTCTAATGCATGTAGTAGCCTACCACAATCTTCCATTTTCCTAGTAATCATGCAATGGTTTTCTGAATTTTGATCAACTGCTTTAAAATCTACGTATGCTGTCCATTTTATTACCTTAACAAATTAAACGGCGAAAATTTGGTGAAACATCATCTTAGTTTTGATTTGAAGCAGCTGCGATGGGCTATAATAGACCAATTTTTCAAAACATGTTGCTTTGCAATGAACAGAGCTACAAATATTCACAAGGTAGATATTTCTGAACTCCTTCCTGTGATGTTGCTCCTAATCGTTGATTCATGAATCCTCAGATTCGTTAATGCAAGAAAGGTGAAATAATTAACAGCTCGCAATGGTGAAGTTGTGCCGGTTATCGCTTATGACCATGCCTCAACTGGGTCGCGTTAGTGATGAAAATTTTCGGAAAATTTTGAATCAAAATTTTCCGTGGAAAATTATGGAAAAATTGGAAAATAACGGAAAATTTTGAAGGTTTTGATTTTTTTGATAGGCCCTATAATTTGAGGGCTTCCACTGCCGAGGCTGCTGCGCACCAAATTGGGTCTAAAACTATTGATTTCATCATTATTTCGATTAAAGCGATCGTAGCAATACGATTTGCGTGCGCGGATTTTTGAACATTCATTTGCCATCAGTGGCTTGTACTAAATTGTTAGCATTTTTAATTATCACACAGACACCGTTTCGGATACCGTGAATCTTGCTTTACAGGGGTATAATTTCATGCAATGTGAAAGATCTGGAACAAAAATAATGCACTTAATTTTCTAGTTTGCTAATTGTTAACTTGAAAGTTAAGCATTATTATGCTGCGTTGATCATAGTGATGCAAATTCTTCATGTTGATAAAGCATAAGCACACAGCCCACGCAGTTCATGAGCGACCATATTGGAAGATATAAAGACTGTAAACTCGTGAGATATTTGGAAACTAAAGATATCTGTGATGAGTAAAAGAATATCTATGATACTTGTAGCTTCAAACTTCTGGCGCATTGTCCGATATCTTCATTGAGGATACAACTCCTCCATTTCTAGTTCAGATGGTTCAAATGGTTCCAAATCGATTTCAGATCTGCCCAAATGAATTTCAGATATGATCCAGATGAATTGGAGATCTCCAGTTGAATTAAAGATATTTTCAAAGTTGAGCCTGTGAGATTTGAAATTCAGCTAGAGAAATCTGAAATCCATCTAATGTCTGAAGCTTATTTGGAAAAATCTGAAATAGACATGGAAATTGCAGTTGGTACCAAAAGTTAACATACATACAGGGATGATATAGAAGTTTTCCGTCTTTGAATATTACATAGTCTTTTCAAACGACTATAGAAGTCTCCAAAACAAAGGTAAAAAACGTCAATCACCAAAAAATAAATTTCAAAATTTTCCATTTGCATCACTAGTCACCGTAGCGAACTTAGGCATTGATACATCAGCTTTTCCGAAGAGGATTTTTCGTCATGCCCCATAGACTAAGTATATTAGGTAGAGTGGTAGCTCCGCATTTCCCCAATTCGATGCACTTTCGATTTTATTAAATCAACCCGAGGGGGATATGGAAATTGGTAATTGTTACCAAAAGTGAGATATGCAAAATTTTGCAGTTCTGAAGAAATTACCAGTACGGAATTGAATGATCATGATTGGTAATGCAGAAGGAATGATGGCAAAGATATTAATGATGGTATTTTTTTTACACATCCCGATCAGTGTCATGACAACCTTGGAGATTTAGTGTTTGTTAAATTAGCAATTCGATGGGTTCGTTTTACTTTCATGCGGAACCTCAAAGTAGCGTGACCATATCAAAGGCAACCTGCCACTGGCAGAGCAAATTACCATAATCAAAGACAATGATTTCAATTAACTTTTGAAAGATGTAAATGGGTCCACATCAAAATGAATGTCTTTGGTCCACATCACTATTCAGATTCTAGAAATGAAATATGAATTTAGTAAATCATGAAATTATGCTGCTGAAGATTGAATTAAAGACTTGAAATTTCAGCCAAGAAAGCACGAATAATTTCGCGACTTTTTCATGAAGACTTCCATTATGATACGGATCATGAAGTTCCCTTGATAGTCAGCTTAACTTCCGCTTTATAGGATGCTTAGCACACATTCATTCCTTTTGATATCCAACTTGTTAAATCATACTAATTATATAGAATGGACACGTAATCTCGGTGGTAGGGTTATTAATTTGCAAAATCTTGACTTTTTTAAAACTGCTCAAATAATTTTTTGGACCACGGAACGTAATCTGCTCAAGAAACTGAATCTTTTCACATAAAAATGTTCACTGTATACAGATACATTTTTGAGTCGACACCATAGAGAAGGTATATATTAGGTAGAGTGATAACTCCGCATTTATTAAATCCCCAATGTGTATACACTTTCGATTTTATTAAATGAACTCAAGGGAGATACAGGCACGTGGTAAATTGTCACCAAATGTGAGATATGCATATTTGAAGAAATATTTTGAAGAAATCGCCACGGATTTGAGTGATCATGATTGTAATGCAGAAGGAATTGTAGTTCACAGATTCTCAGTGTCATGACAGTTTTGGAGATTCAATGTTTGCTAAGTTAGCAATTCGATGGAATTCTTATTACTTTCATGCTCAACCTCAAGAATACTTTCTTAAGCGTGAGGCAACCTGCCACTGGCACAGTAAAATGACATAATCAAAGACAATTATTTCATTTCACTTTGAAAGATGTAGATGGCTCCACATCACTATTCAGATTCAAGAAATAAAACATGAATTTGTATAGTTATCGAATCATAAAATCATGTCGGTGAAAATTACTTGAATTAAAAACTGAAATTACTGAATTAAAAGCTTGAAATTTCAGATTCAAGAAAGCACGAAATGATATCGCTACTTTTTCAATTCATAAAATTCCCATACGAATTCCATTGACACTTTCATGTGATACAATTCATGAAATTACCTTGATAATCAAATTTGATTTCCGCTTAGTTAGGATGGTTATTTAGTAAACATTCATTTCTTTTGATATCCAACTTGTTTCATACTACTTATATTGAGGAGTCATCTTGGTAGTATATATAAATTGGCAAAATTTTAACTTTTTTAAAACTGCTCAAATAATTTTTTTGGACAGCGGGAGCGTAATCTCCGCAAAAAACTGAATCTTTTGATATAAAAATTTTCACTGTATACAGATACTTTTTTGAGTCGACATACTACCTATATATCTCACCTAGCCGCTAGAGGCCATAGTCGCCGCGATTTTAGCGGCCCGCTTTCGACCAAATCTTAAGAGCCAAAAAAATTTTTTCCTGTGTGATACTACTGATATGTATAGACAGTAGTATCACACAGGGTCAACTCCTAATCAGCCAGGTATATAGAAAAAGCCAAGTGGATTTTTAAAAATATTTATTCTCGAAACTGCAAAAACCATCACATTTCCCTTAGAGTTACAGTTGATGCAATTAACGCCAATTATTAGCAACAAAAACCAGTCCATGCATGACTAATGCGACTGAAGCAATTTACAACAACTTTCAACAATAAAAACCAGCTAGATGACAGCAAAAAAAGGACAGGAAAATTTTTGAAGTGGGACAAACAGATGAATAGTCTTAGCAAGGTTGCAATTTGATTTGCAGCAAAAATCAAAAAACAGCATTTTTCTCATATTACAATCAGGTTTGATGGATTACTACTAAACACTCTTTCAATCTAATTTTGATTTGACAATTGGATAAAACATCGTTTGTTTTACTATTAAATTCCGAAGATATTGAAATTATGATGCAACTTCACTGTAATCTAAATGATTATCAAGAACCATCGATTATGAATAAAATTTATTATTAAAGCAAAACAAGAGGGTGTTGACATACCAGATCAAATAATCGATGTGCTAGCGAAACCTAATTCATATGTTGTCGATGGACTGCAGTTTTCTGTAATTTCTTAATTTCAATTATTTAAATCGATTATCATGCTTGCTCAAGGAAGTTTATTGCATACGTGCAGGTGCGAAGGTTTCTATATCTCAAAAATTCGGGTGAAACTATTCCGAAGCCGGCCCGTGATCGATTCAGCGTGACCAATGTGCGTGATCGGTGTAGGCAATAGAAGCTTAATGAAGACATAAACTAACATAAAAATAAATAATAAGATTAATGTAGACCTATATTTATAAGAAAAATTTTGATGAATTAAGCCTCAAATTGAAAATTAGACTTCGCCAATGCTTTCAAGTTGTAAAAAGTAACATTTTCATGGATTGATTATCTAAGAAGTGGTATGTGTATGTTCTTGGATATTTCTTGTTGGGACACATCATGTTATCATTCCATGACAATTATTGGTTGCAATAGCACATATTGTGAAAATATGCACAGATATCTAATCACTTCTGAAGTGTACGTCTGACCAATAGACATAATACTTAAATGCAGATAGAACTTTTTAGTATAAGTATAATACGGCATAATCCCATTAGGCTAAGTGTTATTAATGATAATTTGACCAAGAAGTGACCTACATGTAGGTACTTTTCTAACTGCTTTTCAAAAGACTGTCATTCTTAAACTATGCGTCTTTTATGCAAATGAAAGGAGTTCAAAAATGAGAATACACCCAAAAAACGCAGGTTACAATTTCTTGGTTATTGAATAAATATTTGCCGAGCAATCTTATTTCAAAAATAGCACTTTGAATTTTTCCGAGGAAAAATATTCTAAAATTAGATGTTTTGTGCATTTGTGAAAAAGTGAGCATTGAAAAAGGTGACTTTATTGCTGTACTGATGGAATTTACTGTATTCCTGACCTAAATTTGTAATATTTAACGAATACATAGTATATTGAATCCATGACATTTATTTGAAGATCGGTAGAAAAGTACCTACATGTAGGTAATTTTCTATGTATTGGTATCTAGTCAAGATATATTTCTTACTAGCCGTAGTCAGCTTGCTTTTCAATATAAGAACATCGATGATATACCAATAATAAATAATGAAGCAATTTCTTTACCTAAAGCTAATTCATACTTCGCTATAATCGAGCTTTGAATATTTTTCCTGCTTCTTTTCATACAAAAATTAAATTTGCTTCGCATTTTTTTCTGAAGATGGCTCACTGAGATGACTTTTATCTAAAAAATAACATTCTGCGATACAACTTTGCATTAAGGATAGCTGGATTTGCATGTACCTATATTTCTCATCTGAGTTCCAATGGGTCAAAGGTTAGTAAGAATTGTACCTACATGTAGGTAGTTTTCTTATTATGGTGCTACTTGAGAAGAATACCGAATTCTCTTTATATTTGTTTGGAAATTTGTTTTTATATGAGCATAATGCGACTACGGTTATTAAAATAATTGCTTTCTCACTTCAAACTATATTAAGCATAATGAATTTAACAAAAAAGACAAATATTCTATCTTACAAGACTCTTTTTTCTTTAATCATCACATAAATATGAGTTTTCAAGAAACATACTTCCGAAATTCTTTACATGAGTTTACAGTTCGACATTATCAGGTGGTCTGAATCAATCACTGCTTCACATATATACATTTGTAGACAGGAATGGCGCTATGGGAAAATGGCCTACATGTAGGTACATTTCACATTTCCGTCGCATCTCAAAATTAAGACACAGCGCGTCCTTGAAGGTTAGGAAACAAAATGTCAGCGTTGTTCTGTGACTCATATCAATGTTAGAATCTGACCTGGCTGTCCCAAGCGATCCCGCGAGGTTGTATTCTATTCTAAAGTAGACTCTACCCTAAGGACACAAGCGGAATTTCATTGGCTGCCAAAGTTGTCGTGATTCGCTTCTGTCGATCATGGTAATGTTGGCATCATAGCATAGTATTCGTGAGCTCATGAGTGTCCTCATATGCGTCGAATCTTATCCACAATGAGTGAGAAGCGCAGCAAAGAAATTCTGGTGAAAGGTGATAGGGTTTCTATTACAAAAACATACTTCGACGGACCAGAAGATTTAGTTCCTTACTCAAGCTACCTTCCTGATGGGTATCAGAAAATATGTGGTACGCAGTTGAATTTTATTACTGGAATACTAGGAAAGCACGCATTCAATGGGATATAGATGGAAAATACTCAAACGCCCCCTTAGAAGATTTCACAAAAGAAAGCAATGATGTGTCCAAGCAGGTAAGTGACCGTTTATGCTGTCTACTCTATATACTACACAAGCTTGTGATATACTAGTTAGCGCTCCATCTACATGCTATACGCCGTACTTACGAGCATGTATACTTTGTATGTGCATCCGTATGCAACTAACTGATCTATTGTACGAGTATTGCAAGTGGCTTAAGCTGACTATCGATCTGCTGCTCTATATAATTTCTGTCTTTCGTTATTAATAAGGATGAACGCGATATGTCCATTCGCCTGGTGGCAGCAAAGTCAGAGGACCTGATGCACAATTATTAATATTGAAATGTTTATGAGATTTCATCCGCATTCCATCAATTCTGTACGTGCTTGCCTATTTGCCTATCACGCAAACTAATTAGTTATACATGTATTAATTAAGAAGCAGTAGTATTGAGGCTACGGGCAATTTCTCGCTCTACATGCCTTGTTAATTTTTTATTTCTTGATTGATTGTGATCATACACTTTCATATAAACGAGTCGCAGGCCTACAATGCGGCATATAAATATGATTAAATCATAATAAAAATGCATGCATACAGCATGTTTCATACATTGTATAGACTACTGGTTCTATTCTAATAATGTCTATATAACAGCATCATTTGTCGACTCGGTCAAGTAGGACTGCTGCAAATATTTCTATACGTTTATAGGCCTATTTAAATTTGCAGATTCCTCCTACGTCATCTTCCGTTGATGATGAGGCTCAAAGTGCAGGAAGTGACATTGATTTGGACGAGGATACGAAAAGTGTAAGCTGTAAAGATTTAGGAATTTAGTCTAAACATATGAACCCAACTTCATTCTTTTTTAGGATTATCAAGAACCTCCATGCAAGAAGAGAAGGATAGCGAAGGTCAATAGTAGCAGTCTCCTCCGGAAGAGTAACCTAAACAGTCCGAAGGCAAGGCTTAGGAGGAAAGGATTGCAGTTAAGTTCTTCTGACGATAGTGAGGACAGTGAGGCCGACGTTTCTTCAAGCTCTAAAGAATCGGAAAGTGAAAATGCAGAGGAAGTTGAGCAAGATAAGGAATTGACTAGAGGAGGATGGACAATCGATCCTAGAGAACGAGGACGAAATCGATCTTACGGACCGCGACTGAATATGGATTCCCTTTCGGACTTCGCTGAACCAGACTTCTTTCTTCACTTTCTTCCTCAAGTCTACATGAGAGAAGTGATGATACTATCCACTAATCGTCACGCCGGACAATCAGATAACACTTTTCGAGAATTGACATTCTCAGAGCTGCTCCATTTCTTCGGACTTCTCTACTCAATGGAGTCTTATCAGCTGCCAGAAAGACGAATGTACTGGAAAGAAGATGATAACTACCCCATCTGTGCTCCGACTACACGTGATTGCTGGACCCCACACGTTCAGAAAGGAATGCCGCTGAAAAGACGCTTCCATCATAAGAAGATTTGATTGAAATTAGATTGAATGTGACTTGTTTATGTAGTTTCAGTATGCTACATGAATAAGCATCGTGTCTGTTAGAGATATTCTGGTTCTTACTTGTGAATCAATGATAATGCCGTTTTGTTAGCAGCCTATGTCTTTTCAGTTAATTTTTGTATAGGCCTTAGCCTAACTGAACCTAGTTGATAAAATAATCTTTGCCTTAAGTTATGAATGAATAAGCATAAGGAATCATAAAATTTATTGTTATCTTTTAAATCTAGCTTTTTTAATAAGCGCTTTTCAGTAAAATTTTGGCTTCCCAATCCATAGTTGCATTTTGAATGATTGTACAGCAATAGCCATGCATTATATTATATATCAATTTGTCCAAAAATCCTTAAGAACAAAAGTACCTACATGTAGGTCATTTTCTAAAATTTGAACTATTTCGTTCAATTTGGATATTGGGCTTCATGATAAGAATATTTGATATAAGTGCTATGTAAATGATATCAGCTTGTTAAAATAAGTGAGAAACGTACCTTAGAAAGGATATTTTGATAAAGAAGCTAAGAGAAACGATGATTTGTTTAAATAGGTTATCACTCCATCTCATATTTCAGTTCTATGTCTATAGCTTAAGATGAAATAAATGAATCTATACTCTAATGGTTGCTCTGCATTTGTCCTCATCAAAATTACAGCACTAAATATTTTCAGGATTATCAGCCTATAGGCTAAAAATGTTTAAGAGTTAAAATGGCCTACATGTAGGTACATTTCAGTCGAAGTCTTCCAGATGCTCCATAAAGTTGTAACTTGCATTCCAGACCAATTGAATGGTACAGTAGTATTGTCCATTCTTTGTGTTATTGCGCAACGCGAAAAATTCCACCTCACCGGTATTTTAAATGATGGTTTTACTCTCAAACATATTTAGTCCTCATAAAACTCATCAGTTATTTTCCATGAACTGCTAGTAATCGCCTCTTGGGAACCATGTAAGGTAAATAATATGTCGCAATATTAATCTGGAAGGCTTTGTGAAAAAGATGGTGTGATTTTTGCAAATCTCAGCGCTGTAGTTTGTGATAAAACGCTATTGAGAAAACAGTTGGTTTTGTGAAAGTTTTGACAAATTTCCACTTTTTTGTTTCGAATTGACTTCATCTATTTACAAATGAGATGAAGCTATGAAAATTTCAAACACATTTTCTGAATTGTTTGATCGTTATCTTTTCAGTGGTATAAGTTGTTACACACTCGAGCAATTCTATCAACACGAAAATTGTTGAAGAGTGAGATCAATAGAAAAGTACCTACATGTAGGCATTTATACCTACATGTAGGTACTTGGTCAAATTATCATTAAGGAATCCATGGTTGAAGCGAAAGGCTTTGACAAAGTTTCAATTTTATATTAAGCGATTTATGAGAAGAGGTAATTTTTCAATTTCATTTGCTGTTGAAACTTATTAAGGCTATATCAAAAATGTATTAGAATTTAAATATCAAAGGTATTATTGAAAAAGATAGACGCATGTTGGTTCAATCTGATATTCTAGATTTGGTGCAAAAAAGTTTATTCATTATATACAATATATAAATACATATGTGAGAACAAGCTTACTGCATCTTAGAAATTTTGTTCAGAATCATTACTATGGCTGACATGACTGATCCGAAGTGTGGTTATTATCGAACACTTTTCATAATAATCATTAAATAATCTATTTACGATATAAGATTGAGGGTCGAAAAATACAGGGTATTGTTTTCATATGGAGGGTAGAATAGCACGGAATCGTAGAAGTTTTGGCGACGGATGTATGGACCATGGCAGTTAACGCATTTTGTTCAGAAGTTTATCAAGTGATGTAATGGCCACGTCAAATAAAAATTAAGTGCCAGATGAAATATCAATAGGTGAGAACACTCTTTTGATGGCCCGAAATTGTTCTTACTATTATATCATAATCATTAACTGGTTCAATGACTATTCTACGCCCAAATGAAATAAGCTATGCATATCAACTATATATTTCAGTTTTTCTTTCACTTACTTTCAAGTACCGCATTAAATGTACATAATAAAGTGAGTATTTTTCTTTAGAACCGAAAATCGCTGATGTTTTACACAAATAGGAGATATAACCTACATGTACTTTTATTGAAGTGAGGACATCTAATTCATTCGGTACAACAAAAACTACATCAGTTGCTTACATCGGAGAAAATTGAAGATATCATCAATCAAAAGACTGACTTTCAAGAACGTATTTGAATTTCTTGCTGAAAGAGTAGTTGCTGCTTTAATATGATATTTTAAAAAATGAGCGAGTAAGCTCTAAGATCTGCAGCTGTGCTAACCACATTTTTAGGCAATGATCTGTGCCTGATAATGCAGATTAAGAATATCATAATAAAAATACAGACTTTTGGTCTTTAATTGTCCCAGAAAGAACCTGTGTCAGCACCATTTCCCAACTTTTCAGTAGATCAGAAATAACATCAAAGAGACAGGGAAGATCTATCTGTTAGCGAAATTCACCTTTTTGTTTGCATGTACTTTGCAAGTTAGAAGGCATATATATGTCGCTTACGCCACTTCTTTAATGTAGTGAAATTTGATTTACAAGTACCTAAGCTTATAAGGCGAGTGTTAACTACACAGGTAATCACAGGTAGTGACTACGCATGTTTTTTGTCTGGTTTCAATCACATTATCAGGGTTCCACAATATATGATCTCGCTGAGATCTGATTACCGGTGTTCTATCTGATTATTTTCATTGATGGGATTGAGAGCTCCATTTCAGAAGGCTCTCTATCTTAGAAAATAGGACAACTTTAAATAGGTTATTTGACCTAAGTCAGTTGGGACTAAATTTTATGTCAGACTGATGGAGATTAAAATACTTTAAATCGCATATTGTCTATTGTGATAAATAAATACCTTTTATATCAATTTTGAATTATCACAGCTGGAATTCAAGAGGAAAACAAGTTAGCAAAATAATTACATTGCCAAGTGCATTTTGAAAGCAACACGAATACTTTCATCCCTTTTGAATGATCATATTGATATTTGAAATTATAATTATAACTTATCGCATATCCTCTCACATCCTCAGTTCAGAAAATATGCAATTGCCCTGACATACGAAAAGTGACCATCAAGGGATTTTTTTCTCCCGATAGGCTATAGTCAGCAGTCAGGACAGTGGGTTGCTGAATGACCAAGGTATCAGGGGTGTGCGAGTACTCAATAACCGATACCCATCACTCGAGGTTTTTGACTGCTCGAAGCTCAAATTCAAAAGATTAATACTCGCACACAGCTGCATGACATCACTTTCAATATTGATTTCAATATTAAAAGCAAAATTAGTTTCTACTTAAGATTTTAGTACTAATTGTCCTTCAGCTACTTTCAATTTTCATAAGTAACTAGTATGTGTATATTTTGATCTAGAATTGAATTTTGCTGATGATTACCACAAAGCGAAATTCTCTTCACGACATCGAGGTTTCTCAATATGTTCACGGTGAACTACAGTATCACCTCAATGGCAATCGAAGGTAAAGTGTGACCACTTTGACAAAAGCATGAACACGCTGAACTTAGACTACCTCAAAAATAAATACAAAATTCAGTTAAAAAGAAGTGTCATTTTTTTGGTGCACGAAGGAAAATCCAGAAAAAATTCTATCTCAATATTTCTGGTAAATATGAGGCAGGCAATAATATAAACTTTTTAAAAATGGTTTAGGCGGCCTATTAAATCAAAAATAGAATATACTGGATAGGCGACCCATCACTCGAGGTTTTTGACTGTTCGAAGCTCCACACCCGAAATTATTTAATCACTCTAACTATACCGGCACTAGATACTCGAATTCAAAAGATTAATACTCGCACACTGCAGCACGACATCACTTTCAATATTAAAAGCAAAATTAGTTCTAATTAAGTTTTTAGTACTAATTGTCCTTCAGCTACTTTCAATTTTCATAAGTAACTAATAAGTGAATATTTTGATCTAGAATTGAAATTTGCTGATGACAACCACAAAGCGAAGTTTTCTTCACGACATCGAGGCTTCTCAATATGTTCACGGTGAACTATGGTATCACCTCTCTATGGTTTCAAAAGTAAAGCGTGACCACGGAAAATCCAGAAAAAATCTAATTCAATATTTCTGGTAAATAAGAGCCAGGCAATAATCTAAATTTTTTAAAATAGTGCATTAATGTATATAATCCATGTGCATTTTAAATATTATGATCTCTAACTTTTGATAATTTCTGTAGATTCGTATGCCCACCGTTTCGAGCATCATTTTCGGCGTGCGCATATTCATTGTTACTATGGAGATAGAGATCACACAGGTGTGTTGAAATGTTGTTGAAGACATGCAGTTATCCAAGACATTTTTGAAGAGGAATAGGGATATCTAATTTTCAAGAAAAGTGATAACAGCATAGCACGTGACTGCCCACAGTTTAAAATGTCGCATAACCAACGACACAAATTGTCACATAATCATCGCCTATGTATCAATGAGATCAGCATCAAGGATGCTTCATTTTTGAGTCTCATATGTGCAGATACACCCAGAAAGTAGCATGTCGTCATATCATTGTCGTAAATCAATGATTTATACAAAAAATAATATACTCTTAAGTCAAAAACTCGAACTCTACTGACCAAAAAGTGTCACGTAACCGACGGTAATGTTGTTGAGATCATGGATTATTAGATGCAATTTATAATTTTTTAATCATGCGTGCTAGAAGCCATGCCTCATTATGACAGCAACTCTTCCACTCTATTATCCTTTCATACTAAAAAAGTTTGACCACTTTATAAATATTTCAGTTCAAAATATGATTACTTCTATATGGAAATGTACATTTTTAGGTATTTCGATTGAATTTGAAAATGCACGAATTTATTGTAGAGAGTAACTGGGAGACACGAAGTTCGTTACTACAGCACAGTAAGGAACGAAATATAGGATATTCAATTCCTTAATAGTGATAGCAGTGTTCAGGTTAACATGCTCATCCTTTTTCACAATTGACGCATTATTCACAAGGAATGCCTTTGGATGATGTGGATTCCGATGGCGGCTTCGCAAAATTCTTTTCTCAGACTTTACTGACTACGAAGTCACACTTAAACTCAGTAATATACTAATTAGGAGATTAACGTGGAGTACCCATTGTGATGAAAAAATTGTAGGTTTATCAAATTTCCTCAATATTGAATAATTTAAATTTTGATGGAATTAAAATATAATTATGCAGTCGTTAGTCGGACAGACTTACTCTATTAATTTTTTCCGTTTGTGTTACTTACTGCACCTCCATGTTGTCATCATAATTTAGTGGCAGTCACAGAACATTTACTGGGAAAATAGTAATATCTCGTATCTTTTAAACTACTCTATCTAAAAACATTACTAACAGCGATTACTTTGTAAGATGCATCATATATTTATTGACATTTCAGAGACAATTAATGAATTTAAAGAACGTGGAAATTTAGAACTGTAGAAGAACTATAGAAATTCACTATAGAAACAACAAAAGAATTTTTCGGTTATTTTTTTCAATAGCGCTTTGATTGGGAGAGACCCAATTTAAGCCTATCCATTGAATCTACCTCATCTTAAAATTTGCTTATCCTTCATTCATGAGCTAAGAAGCATTAAATAATCATAAAAGCCTATTTCCTAAAGCACTGTCATATTTTGAATCATTATAAATTATAATATCAAGAATATTAATTAATCATATAATATAATACTTCCATAGGCCATATATAACAATTGACAAATATATTTACATAATAAAAATTGAATAAATATAAAATTTTACTTAACAACTGCGAGCTAGGAACTGAAGGAGCTATTGTCATCACTAATAGTTCATAAGTATAAACCACTAACAAGTATTAAGAGCAAACACAGTAACATATCAGCAGTTTACATGTCAAATGACAAAATAGAAGTTAAAAATCGTGCCTTTTAAGCGTCTAGTAAATAAGGTATCTACACGACACTCAAGTCTTACAAACACAGCAGAGAAAACATTCATGCATCTACTACATGTATAGAGATTGGAAGATTTACTTGAAAGCATGCCTTGGTCTGACAATCTGAATCATATGTTCCTGAGCGCAAATGTTTTGCAGATTGACTAAGTAGCATTCAAGAACTTAAGCAAGACCTTCAATAGCGAGATGCCTGCATAGAGGTAGAATATCTTCCCTGTTATATCTAGAGCACTGACTGTGCATGACTCGCAGGCGAGAAGCTGTAAAGCCGGATTCACAATGGCGTGTGTATACACAGTGTATAATATTTATTCCCTTGTGTGTGCACACAGGACCGCTGCAAGTACACACAAGAGGCTTGTGTATACTCACAGAGGGCAAGAGATTTTATACATAGCGGGGGGTTGTGTGCACTTTCACAGAGTTCAGCAGAATCCAACTTCTGCAGTGCACACAACGTCCGCAACCAATCAAAATCACTGATTCGGTATTGGGAAGGTGAGAATGACAATATTGACAGTGCGATAGATTCATTCAGTGGATTAAGTCATGCCAAAATCTGAGACCCCCAAGCAGCTTGAGGTCAGAGAGAGAAAGAAAAGACAATTGGAAGGCGATGAACATTTGATTAATGTGGTGCGCAATTATCCTATTTTGTTCGATACAAATTCTTGAAGATTACAAAGACATCAGGAAAAAGGGATGTGAATGGACAGCAGTCGTTAAAGAACTCGGGCTCGAGACTGGTAAGTAAAATCGTTCGTTAATTCACTGTAGTGATCATGTCATTACATGAGCTAGAACCAATTTCAAGCTTTCATCTATGTCGCTGCACATGGGTTTCCACCTAATGTTTTCCACCTTCGTACGGGACACTGGATTCTGAAGTGCTTCCCATCCAAACTTCCGACACAGTTAGGAAAGTTCCAACGTATTCGGTAACCAGCTTCAACGTCGCGCCATTCCTCTTCGGATTCCGGACAACGAATGTAAGATGGAGATAATAGTTCCCAGATTACATCACATGTTTCATTTAGTAGATTAGAAATGGTAGACCGGCCACGATGAAACCGAAAGGCAAGTTCCTGCTGAGAACAACCTGTCGCTAAAAATACCAAAGTAATCGTAAGTCTCTCTTCTGGTGAAACAGGCTCTCTCAGACTGGTTTTGTGTAGTCGATGTTGAATTTTCGAAAAAAGTAATTCAAATTTTTCGGGAGTCATTCGATGGTATGAGAAGTACATCTCAGGATCGTTAGACTCCAGGTGTGGTATCAGATGAATATACTCGCTGTGCTGCATTCGAAGTTGGAATGCAGGGCGCGTTGACCATCGACGTTTTCTTTTTCGACGAGTTTTTCTGGCTTCTTTAATAGCTAGAAGGATCACAGCTACCTTAGCTACTTCGACGCTGTCATGATTCATGCAACCAATGCAATCAAAGTGAAAGGATTCTTGATGTATCATCTATCTTTCTAAAAACTGTTCATGTTTTGATTGGTGGCGATCCCTGTGAGTTAACACACTATTGTGAACCGTTTCACCGTTGCAATTGCTCACAGGATCGAAATTGAAATTACACACAAGGTACTGTGTATCCACACAATGTCTTGTGTGCGCACACTGTGAGTTGGTAAGTGTGTGTATACACACGCCATTGTGAATCCGGCTTAACACTCATGGCGATGGGAATTCCCCAAAATTGTGGGGCAGAAAGATTGAGGGTCAGTTTATCTGCATCGTGTAAACGCGAGTGTTAGCCATGGTTGGCAGTTGTGCGGCTTGCAATTGTACTAAAAGAGGAGGAAATTTACACAGATTTCCTCTTACTAAACCAGCGCTTCTCCAAAAATGGATCAAAAATATTCGTCGTGTCGGCTTTAAGCCCGGTAAACACTCGCGTATCTGCTCCGAACATTTTCGCAGCGAGGATTTACAAGCAAGGACTTAAGCGGCGACAGTTAAAACCAGAGGCCAAAACCAAAAATTAGATGACATTTTAAAAGGTATGTTGGATAAACGATACATTGAGCATGAAGCGTACAGAATCCTTAAAGAGTCGTTTTCCGACCTCACTAGCACCATTTTCAAGCATGAGTTTGAAAACCGGAAGAGAAATCCGCATGCCAGGCAGTATAGTGACCCAAAAGTGGTTAATTTTGCAATTTCTTTACATTACTATTCTCCGAAAGCGTATGAATATGTTCGAAATGTTCTGTGTTTGCCTCACCCTTCTACACTTCGCGAATGGGCCAGCTCGATCAATTGTAATCCTGGTCATTTAGATAATGTCTACAAACATCTCAGTAACAGGGTTTTACAGCATCCACTTACAAGTGATTGCTCACTAATAATTGATGAGGTGTCTCTTAAGCGAGAAACCGAGTGGGATTCCAGTTGTCGGCAGTTTAGCGGATTTGTTGATTATGGTGGTGGTCCGGTTGAGGAGAAATAGCACAAAATGCCTTGGTGCTGATGTTAGTAGGCACTAGAATACATTGGAAAGTCCCTGTTGGATACGCATTTACAAAACATGTAAACGCGGAAAATTTGCGAACACTGGTCAAAGAGTGCATAATAAAAGCGTCAAACATCGGCTTGAAAGTTCTCAGCGTTGTGGCCGACGGCTCGTCTGTAAATTTGAGAGCTGCAGTTCTTCTAGGGTGCTCGTTTGACGTAAAGACAATGCGAACCTGGTTTCCTCATCCATACAGAACTTCTGACAAAATTTATTGGATTTGTGATGCATCCCACATGCTAAAGTTAATGCAAAATTTATTGGCCGAATACGAGATCCTTGCTCGTACAACTGGTGAATCAACTGAAAAAATACGTTGGTTTTACATTCAAGAACTACACAAATTGCAGATGAAGGATTCACTGATTTTAGCAAATAAACTTTCGGGACGTCATGTACATTATCGCAATCTTATAATGAAAGTAAATATTGCGGCACAGACTATGAGCTCGTCAGTGGCGACTGCCCTTGATTTTTTGCGAGACGATATGAAATTGCCGCAATTCAAGGGCAGCGAAGCAACTTGCCATTTTATTCGAATAATTGATCGACTATTCGACACTTCGAATTCGAAGAATCCGTTCGCTAAGGGGTTCAAGTCACCATTGAGAAAATGAAATAAAATGCATTGGGACCCATTCCTTAGATACGCGAAAGACTATTTGCTGACTTTGAAGCGTAATGACGGTTGTTTCATCATCGATACGAGACGCAAAGTCCCAGTTGTTGGATTTTCAATCACCATTTCTTCGATTCTTGAATTATCGAATCATCTTTTGAGTTATCCGCATTATGCATATGTCTTAACGTATAAATTTTCGCAAGATCACATTGAAATGCTTTTTAGCAAGATAAGACGTAGAGGAGGCTGGAACAATAATCCATCGAGTTCTCAATTCAGGTACGCACTTCGAACGCTTCTGATGACAAACTCAGTTAAGGCATCATTAAATGCAAATGCAGTGGCTGAAGACGATACTGCCGATATTCATCTACAGTTTGGAAGGAACAGCAACGGCGATAGCCGACAAGCTTTAACTGCGTTTGAGTCTGAGGAATCAGAAGAAGATTCAGACATGATATTATCTAAAATGGACTCGGTGTTCGATCTTAATGGAGCTGATTGGCGCAGAGACGTTCTGTATTATATCGCTGGCTTCGTTTCACGAAAATTGCGCAAAATGATTACATGTCCTTCCTGCAACCTTGTATTATTCAGGCAAGAAACAGAGGAACCTCTTTCTGATGTCGACTCCTTTTTGAAGCGCAAAGACAACGGCGGACTCCTGACTCCTCAAAAGGAGTTTTTGAAGTAGTCTTAGCTGCAGAAAAAGCTTTCCGTAGTTACGTCCCTGCAAGCGTGGCGGCCGAAGTGCTTCCGTCAATTAAATACTTAGACCTCAAGATCGAGCACTCTGTATTGAAATATATCAATCCATGTGAAACATATTCATAAGTCTTGGAGAACACTTTGAAGATCATGAGATCGGAATTACGGAACCCCATCCTGTGACCCTTATTCGTGCTGTAATAAACTGTTATTTGAAACTAAGACTGCATCAGTATGGTCGTCTATACAAAGAACGTCGCTTGTTGCTCAACAAAAGCTCAATCCGCCAAAAATGCAATAAATTGGTTCTGTTCCGCGGCATGTAACAGTGGTGCTACTATCACACATGTTTTGGATGCTGTTGTCACATTGGTAAGCTGCATTTCCTACATATTTGCTTGAGTCATTTAATTATGTTGAAATTCATTCATTAGGGATCTGATGAGTATCAAATAACCTCAATTATTCAAATACTCCTTGCCATTTTTTGAATGTATTTAAGAGGTTGAACATTCCTTAAATATTAATAAATGTTAAACTAATCGTAAACCTAAGATATTGAATGAGCCTGTCAATCAATTACAGGTGCGATCATTTTGATTGTCACTTTCAGTCAATATTGTACTGTCCGACAAAACAGTCTATCTCTTGCCCCACATTTCGCGTGTGATAAAATCCTCATGCCGGTTACACTTCCCATAACGCCGTCCGCCCTCTAGATAATAGGGAAGATATATTCTACCTCTATGGATGCCTGTTGCTTAAATGTCACAAAGTCTTGTCACTATATGTAAATGTTTCCGTTTTTATTACTCACTGCTAAACAAGCTGGTTCTTTTTCAATTTTCTTTCCCACTCGCTTTGTCCTCTTGCGACCACCTACGTTCGCTGCGACAACCATACTGGTCTTTCGCGTTTTTGAAGAAATTGGAGATTAATTTTTCCACTTCCTGCCTCGCAATACTAGGAGATAAGTGAATCGTAGATGCTGAAAAAGAACAGTGTTAATACAGATGTGATACAAAAGCATTTTTTGATTTGTCAATTTCCTCTACAATTACTTCTAAATGTATACATGCCTAGAAGTCTAGAAACACGTAAAAAGTAATCTTAGCGAATTAAAAATCGCAGTCACAATCTCACTGTAATTCGCCGTAGCAATTGCAATTGCATTTGCTATTTCATGCCAAGAGAGTTCCCTCTTCCATCTCATGAAAAATTTGAACAGCGCCATCAACGCTTTGGCGATAGGAAGAGAAATATAATTCAATGGAAGAGACAAGGGATTACAGACAGACCATTTGTATTCACATGAATATACACTTACAATATAAGAAATCGATAGTTTTAAGATTTAATTTCTCAATAAGAAGAGCACGCACTAGTGAAGCAAACAGCACTTGCACTATTGGAACTTCAATCATTTTTCGGATTTTAGACAAATCTGAAAGCGTGGGGATATAACTGTGGATATAACCCATAAGTACCGTATGTCGCCGTTTTGTCCATTGATGTAGAAATTAACAGGATAGAGGACTTCCCTAAATTCCTCGCTGCCGCGATGAAACCTGAAAAGTCAGTTCGCCTGCCCGAGATGTGGATACGATATCCCACGTCCAGAGTGCAAATCATCACATTTTGACAATTGATGAGATGTTAATTCTAATTTGACTGATAATTATGTAAGAAAAAGCCTCTCTGAACACACCAGGGATGTCACTTTAAGGTGTGAATGATAATTGTTTGCACATTAGATCAGATAAGTATCAGGTACTCCAAACTTTTGCTGTGTAATTGACGAATTTAAAGTCATTCACTTGAGGTATTAAACTGATGAGGCTAGATAAAGATTATGTATTATTCAGAAAGTATTAATCAGAGAAAGTGAATAAGACGAGAAGGTTCACGCTCCATGCTACACGTAGGTACACTTAGGTACATCTTTGAGAGGCGAATCTGGGACCAAAACCGGGCACCCTACATTGATGAAAGGCTTATGTAGAAAAATTATTGCTTCTTTTCGAAAGAAAAACAAATGTTGAAGTTGTATAAATGTAATAAATGTACGAACAGCTAACATAATGACACATAGTTGTCATTTCAATTTATTTGTTTGAAGTGTATTTTTCGTTGGATCGCACTTTTCTCAGAAAAGTTATTATTTTTAATTTTGTTGTGGAATTCTCTGGAACTGAAATCAAGATAAAATTCGTATACAGTCGAACCTCTACATAGTGAAACTCCTCATAGTTTAATTTTTTAATTTATATTTTTGGTCCCATCAAAAATGGTATACTTTGCGCTTGTTACATATCTCTACACAGTGAACCTCTTCATAGTGAGTATATCATTTAGTCCCTTTGTTGTCTCAGCCTCTACAGAATGAATATTTTACATCAAGTATGTATTGATTTTTAATTGTACTTTGTAATTGATACGCATCCCATGTGCGTGTACTACCTTTATTGAGGCAAGTAGTTCGATGATACTTATTACTCCAAAGTTTCCTGAGTTATTAAAGTCTATGAGTCTACAATCAAAATTTAGATGCAACTCAACAGTTAATGTAGCTGATAGTTTCAAATTTACGTGCGCTTTAAGTGCGTTTTCAAGCGGACCGACTGTTGAGTCAGATCAGGGAATTCCTTGAAAGGAAAAGTGACCTTGAAGCTTTATAAACAAGCTTTTGATCGAGTAGAAAACATGATTGCTTCTGTTGACGAGCGACCTCCTGTACAGACTCGCATTGACTGTTTTCCATCGTTCTTAATTAGTGATGTACATGTTTGTAGCTTATACTGTATATAGTACTGATTATTTTATAGTAGCTACACTTTGCATCTTGAGTTTACATTATCATTTAATATGACATTTATGATGAGATACAGTATTACGGGTAATTACCACTAAAAAATTGTTTTCTTAATACATGTATTGGTTTCAATTATTTTGTAAGATTGTTTTGACTTTATATACTTACTTGAAAACCAACATTGCATCAAATTTTAGAAAACCTCCTGATAGTAAACTCTCCTCATAGTGAATTTTTTTATCTGGTTCTTTGAAATTCACTATGTAGAGGTTCGACTGTATTAGCAAACTCTTCACAGTTTCTTCGCACATTCGACCAAATATTTGTCATCATCGAGAACAATCTTTCTACATGGGTTGAAGTTCCCGGTAGACAGAATGCATACTCTATCAATCGTTGAAGATTCGGTGCAGCAACCGCTCATTGACTAGTACTTAAAGAGGAAGACCTATTCTTCTTCCAATAAAGTACAATTCATTTTCCACTTTTTACAATTTGATGACCAGTGGTCTCTTTGTTATGGTGAAAAGTTTACATTACACAAACACGAACTAGTAGTTTCGCGTTACCTCAAAGTAGACACACTCGCGTTACCTCAAAGTTGGATGATATAAAGCAAAACGATTAATTTGCTTGAACCACTTTGTCATGTGTTAGAGCAAAATAATGCAATAGATTTTCATAAACATGAATCCTAAATTAAGTATTAATTGATAAATTATTAGATTTTAATCTACATAAGTATCAAACAGTCCTTTCATTAACGGCCACACGTCACCCGTCTCGCGCTATCCTGTTAACTCTTACATCAATTGTTTTGTCACTGTTATAGGAGACTAGCTTTACCTATGCGAAACTGCTATTCCTGGTATGTAAGAAACACATCATTTAGTCTGTAAGTTTGTGGAAATCAGCATAATTGGAGATCATGCTCAGCTCTTCATATTCATGTCTAGAGATAGGGGCCCATACTAGCAATATTTTAATTTTTGAAATGGAAATATGAAACAGCAAAATTCGTGATGATGACCATATACATTTTATCTCAAACAAATATCCATCGTAGATGCAAATCAGGCAGAATATCACATACAAATATAAATGGACTATATATCTGTACTTCTGATGGCGTATATTCAGTAATAAAGGTTTCATAGAATTTTGCAGATTTACTACAATTAGATAATGCAAAATATCAATTTGACAGAATTTTCAGATGCATTCTCATTAAATTACTTTCACGTGTCAGTTCCTCACCTTTTAGCTGTTGATGCATAGTTGTAGCTATATATGCGTAAACTAGTAATTCATTCATCACATTTTTGAAGTGATCCTTCGCGGGGATCCCGCCTTCCAGTCTCATCCACTTCATCTGAATATGTTAAGGCATCGATTTACATTTGTGTGGCAAATCTTATGCTACATTGATTCACCATATCCTTCGGATGATTGTTGACATCCATCTTCCAAAAATTGGAAATTCCTCATTTTTAATATTCTCGTCTCCATGGGCTCGGGCATCTTCGAGAGCTCCTACTCTCTGCTCCAACAATAATAACTTGTCCATGTTTTTTGTTGATTCCTTAACAACGGTGGAGTGAAGGAATAAATTGCCTGAAAATCGATGTTAGATATTTAAGATGTGCATATTAATGAAGCTACGTTAACTTAGTCTCAGGTAGATTTACATTGTATGCTGAAAAAAGTCAAATAATATGCATTTTGCATGGCACGCTTTCATACTGCACGTATTCGCCATTTCTTTAAATGTCCTCGTGATGGAAATCGAACATACCCTCGCCAGACGAATCGATTTGATTACAACGACACGCATGAAGCGATTTCAAAAAAACAATAATTGATCATTGATTGCTCTATTAAACGCTTTCCAGTTCAGTCAGTTTTCTGTGTCCAGATAATCTCATTTCAGTTGATATGATGCATATCAATCAATATATATCAATATGATTTCAGTTATTGCAATTTGATACAAGTGATACTTGTTTTAATAGGAGGCTTCTTTGTGCCACACATTCCATACATGTAAAGTTCATAATTTCGCTTAAGCATAATGAAATACCCATACATTTGGTCAAAATCAACACAGTTACAACCACAGATGGTTGGTTCAACAACACGAAATGTTGTCTTCCCAACAGGAAACGGTCGAACACATTGCGTCAGCGTTCTTGGTCTTTCTCTTTTATGTGTTATTCCGGTCCTCTACACTGAGAACCCGAGTCACGAGAGAACTAGCGAACTGCGCCATTACTTTCACACAATGAAACCCACTGCAGTAAACGCCAAAATGGGAATGTTAGATACATGCGAACTGTTAACGGTGAGTCATGGACAACAGCAAGTATACGCAATGCGACCGTGAGTCACGCTGATTGGTCAATTCTGTCGTTCAGTAGCAACTGAGTAAACAAACCAAGGTGTTAGGGGAACGCTATTTATGAGTAAGGCTATTGCAGTCTGCTGACAACGATGCCTCGGTATTGCTGTGTATATGGATGCAAATCCTCCGGTTATGACTGCCAACGATCTTTTTTCTTATTTCCGACTGCACCATCATTGATGTCTCAGTGGATAAGGAGGATTTCTCGTAAAAATTGGAAGCCAAGCAAGACATCAGTGGTGTGTGATCTACATTTCCGAGACTGTGATTTTAATATCTGCAAGTCAGATCGCCCAATCGAGTTTAGAAAACGAAGGCTCAACTCAAGTGCGGTACCGACATTACATTTACGAGGTGATCATCAAGAAAATTATAAACAAGACTTAGTGACGTGTGTGAAGTTAGCGGAACCACTCAGTGGAACCATTTTTTATTATAGCTTAATTCTATTCGAAACAGCTTCTAGTTTGTCAATTCCAGTCTCCTGATTACGAATCTGAGCTCAGATTTCACAAATTCACAGTCGCTTTTGAGAAATTCAAGTTTAAAGACAAAAGTGGTCCCGCTGTGAAGTTAGCGGAACCATCCAGCAGAACCAATTGCTGAGTCTCGCTGATTGACGCAGTAAATCAATTTCTTTTGGTCACTACCCGATCAATTTTGTTGTGCTGATCACGAATATGTGCCTCATCTTTCAAAACAGTGCAGATTTCACCCGGAAATCTGAATTTCACTTTTTCTGCAAGCTGATTGTGAAGTTAGCGGAACCATTTTTTAATACAAAGAATTTCTCAGCGAAATCCATCCTCTCCAACTAATTTGAAGCTCCTAATCACAAATCTGTAATCAGATTTGCAAAACTCGCCCGCATTGCAGAGATATTCCTCTATCTGGGTCCGCTGTGAAGTGCCCGGAACCACCTACTGGCATTAAAATTTCAAATTCTAATTTTTGCACAGAATCACTGCAATAGACATACCAAGAGAATGGAATTGCTTCACTGATCACGGTTTGCCGTCCGATTTCACGGGAGAATAAGTACTTGCCGAGAAAAATGGATTTTACGGTTTTCATGGACTTTTCTGCAAGCTGATTGTGAAGTTAGCGGAACCATTTTTCAATACAAAGAATTTCTCAGCGAAATCCATCCTCTCCAACTAATTTGAAGCTCCTAATCACAAATCTGTAATCAGATTTGCAAAACTCGCCCGCATTGCAGAGATATTCCTCTATCTGGGTCCGCTGTGAAGTGCCCGGAACCACCTACTGGCATTAAAATTTCAAATTCTAATTTTTGCACAGAATCACTGCAATAGACATACCAAGAGAATGGAATTGCTTCACTGATCACGGTTTGCCGTCCGATTTCACGGGAGAATAAGTACTTGCCGAGAAAAATGGATTTTACGGTTTTCATGGACTTTTCTGCAAGCTGATTGTGAAGTTAGCGGAACCATTTTTCAATACAAAGAATTTCTCAGCGAAATCCATCCTCTCCAACTAATTTGAAGCTCCTAATCACAAATCTGTAATCAGATTTGCAAAACTCGCCCGCATTGCAAAGATATTCCTCTATCTGGGTCCTCTGTGAAGTGCCCGGAACCACCTACTGGCATTAAAATTTCAAATTCTAATTTTTGCACAGAATCACTGCAATAGACATACCAAGAGAATGGAATTGCTTCACTGATCACGGTTTGCCGTCCGATTTCACGGGAGAATAAGTACTTGCCGAGAAAAATGGATTTTACGGTTTTCATGGACTTTTCTGCAAGCTGATTGTGAAGTTAGCGGAACCATTTTTCAATACAAAGAATTTCTCAGCGAAATCCATCCTCTCCAACTAATTTGAAGCTCCTAATCACAAATCTGTAATCAGATTTGCAAAACTCGCCCGCATTGCAGAGATATTCCTCTATCTGGGTCCGCTGTGAAGTGCCCGGAACCACCTACTGGCATTAAAATTTCAAATTCTAATTTTTGCACAGAATCACTGCAATAGACATACCAAGAGAATGGAATTGCTTCACTGATCACGGTTTGCCGTCCGATTTCACGGGAGAATAAGTACTTGCCGAGAAAAATGGATTTTACGGTTTTCATGGACTTTTCTGCAAGCTGATTGTGAAGTTAGCGGAACCATTTTTCAATACAAAGAATTTCTCAGCGAAATCCATCCTCTCCAACTAATTTGAAGCTCCTAATCACAAATCTGTAATCAGATTTGCAAAACTCGCCCGCATTGCAGAGATATTCCTCTATCTGGGTCCGCTGTGAAGTGCCCGGAACCACCTACTGGCATTAAAATTTCAAATTCTAATTTTTGCACAGAATCACTGCAATAGACATACCAAGAGAATGGAATTGCTTCACTGATCACGGTTTGCCGTCCGATTTCACGGGAGAATAAGTACTTGCCGAGAAAAATGGATTTTACGGTTTTCATGGAATTTTCTGCAAGCTGATTGTGAAGTTAGCGGAACCATTTTTCAATACAAAGAATTTCTCAGCGAAATCCATCCTCTCCAACTAATTTGAAGCTCCTAATCACAAATCTGTAATCAGATTTGCAAAACTCGCCCGCATTGCAGAGATATTCCTCTATCTGGGTCCGCTGTGAAGTGCCCGGAACCACCTACTGGCATTAAAATTTCAAATTCTAATTTTTGCACAGAATCACTGCAATAGACATACCAAGAGAATGGAATTGCTTCACTGATCACGGTTTGCCGTCCGATTTCACGGGAGAATAAGTACTTGCCGAGAAAAATGGATTTTACGGTTTTCATGGACTTTTCTGCAAGCTGATTGTGAAGTTAGCGGAACCCTTTTTTCAATACAAAGAATTTCTCAGCGAAATCCATCCTCTCCAACTAATTTGAAGCTCCTAATCACAAATCTGTAATCAGATTTGCAAAACTCGCCCGCATTGCAAAGATATTCCTCTATCTGGGTCCTCTGTGAAGTGCCCGGAACCACCTACTGTCATTAAAATTTCAAATTCTAATTTTTGCACAGAATCACTGCAATAGACATACCAAGAGAATGGAATTGCTTCACTGATCACGGTTTGCCGTCCGATTTCACGGGAGAATAAGTACTTGCCGAGAAAAATGGATTTTACGGTTTTCATGGACTTTTCTGCAAGCTGATTGTGAAGTTAGCGGAACCATTTTTCAATACAAAGAATTTCTCAGCGAAATCCATCCTCTCCAACTAATTTGAAGCTCCTAATCACAAATCTGTAATCAGATTTGAAAAAATCTCGCCCGCATTGCAGAGATATTCCTCTATCTGGGTCCGCTGTGAAGTGCCCGGAACCACCTACTGGCATTAAAATTTCAAATTCTAATTTTTGCACAGAATCACTGCAATAGACATACCAAGAGAATGGAATTGCTTCACTGATCACGGTTTGCCGTCCGATTTCACGGGAGAATAAGTACTTGCCGAGAAAAATGGATTTTACGGTTTTCATGGACTTTTCTGCAAGCTGATTGTGAAGTTAGCGGAACCATTTTTCAATACAAAGAATTTCTCAGCGAAATCCATCCTCTCCAACTAATTTGAAGCTCCTAATCACAAATCTGTAATCAGATTTGAAAAAATCTCGCCCGCATTGCAGAGATATTCCTCTATCTGGGTCCTCTGTGAAGTGCCCGGAACCACCTACTGGCATTAAAATTTCAAATTCTAATTTTTGCACAGAATCACTGCAATAGACATACCAAGAGAATGGAATTGCTTCACTGATCACGGTTTGCCGTCCGATTTCACGGAGAGAATAAGTACTTGCCGAGAAAAATGGATTTTACGGTTTTCATGGACTTTTCTGCAAGCTGATTGTGAAGTTAGCGGAACCATTTTTCAATACAAAGAATTTCTCCGAGCGAAATCCATCCTTTCCAACTAATTTGAAGCTCCTAATCACAAATCTGTAATCAGATTTGCAAAACTCGCCCGCATTGCAGAGATATTCCTCTATCTGGGTCCGCTGTGAAGTGCCCGGAACCACCTACTGGCATTAAAATTTCAAATTCTAATTTTTGCACAGATCCACTGCAATAGACATACCAAGAGAATGGAATTGCTTCACTGATCACGGTTTGCCGTCCGATTTCACGGGAGAATAAGTACTTGCCGAGAAAAATGGATTTTACGGTTTTCATGGACTTTTCTGCAAGCTGATTGTGAAGTTAGCGGAACCATTTTTCAATACAAAGAATTTCTCAGCGAAATCCATCCTCTCCAACTAATTTGAAGCTCCTAATCACAAATCTGTAATCAGATTTGCAAAACTCGCCCGCATTGCAAAGATATTCCTCTATCTGGGTCCTCTGTGAAGTGCCCGGAACCACCTACTGGCATTAAAATTTCAAATTCTAATTTTTGCACAGAATCACTGCAATAGACATACCAAGAGAATGGAATTGCTTCACTGATCACGGTTTGCCGTCCGATTTCACGGGAGAATAAGTACTTGCCGAGAAAAATGGATTTTACGGTTTTCATGGACTTTTCTGCAAGCTGATTGTGAAGTTAGCGGAACCATTTTTCAATACAAAGAATTTCTCAGCGAAATCCATCCTTTCCAACTAATTTGAAGCTCCTAATCACAAATCTGTAATCAGATTTGCAAAACTCGCCCGCATTGCAGAGATATTCCTCTATCTGGGTCCGCTGTGAAGTGCCCGGAACCACCTACTGGCATTAAAATTTCAAATTCTAATTTTTGCACAGAATCACTGCAATAGACATACCAAGAGAATGGAATTGCTTCACTGATCACGGTTTGCCGTCCGATTTCACGGGAGAATAAGTACTTGCCGAGAAAAATGGATTTTACAGTTTTCAAGGATTTCATCGGAATCTCAGAAAGCAGTCTTTCACCCGCTCTAAAAGAAAACATTAAACATCAAATCACATGACAAAGCTTATAATAAAATATTGCACAACCCGCGCAACCATTTTTCATTTCGAGTGTGCCATTCCTGAAATGCATGTTTCTAGTACAATTTGGGGTCGCTGACTATGTGCCACGCATCAGTTTTACTAAATTCGGCCTCCTTCACTCGGAAAACTCAATTCATACTTCAACTACATCACACAATAATTCCAGCGCAACCACTTTTCAAGTTGAAATTACTCTGCTCAAACGCCGTTTCACATCAAATAAATAGCACCATCGGGTGTGCCAGGTCAATATTCATCAGAATCAACCAAACACTCGTACCTATTCACTTGCTAAATCAGAAAATATCATCCTTCAAAAACATATGATTTCCTGCCATGTATAGGCCTAGACATGATCGAGCTGAAGCTCAGATCAATTCGAGTCAGCGCAACCATTTTTCATTTCGAGTGTTTGGTTGATTCTGATGAATATTGACCTGGCACACCCGATGGTGCTATTTATTTGATGTGAAACGGCGTTTGAGCAGAGTAATTTCAACTTGAAAAGTGGTTGCGCTGGAATTATTGTGTGATGTAGTTGAAGTTTGAATTGAGTTTTCCGAGTGAAGGAGGCCGAATTTAGTAAAACTGATGCGTGGCACATAGTCAGCGACCCCAAATTGTACTAGAAACATGCATTTCAGGAATGGCACACTCGAAATGAAAAATGGTTGCGCGGGTTGTGCAATATTTTATTATAAGCTTTGTCATGTGATTTGATGTTTAATGTTTTCTTTTAGAGCGGGTAAAAGACTGCTTTTGTTTGATTGATTCTGATGAATGTTGACCTGGCACATCCGCTGGTACTATTTATGTGAAGCATAACTGCCTGTGTGCTGAGTAATTTTGATTTCAAATTTGGTTGCGCCAACTTCACACTTCGGTGAAATAAAATTTTGAAACTTGATTTTTCCATGAAGATCGATTATTTTTAGTAATTTTTTGCGTGGCACATAATTAGGCATGGATATTTCATCGTTTGTTATGAGTTTTGTTGCTTGATGCGCTAAATTTATGAAAGTCAGAAAAATTGGTTGCGCCAACTTCACAGCGCAACCAATTTGAAATGCGTTTTTTCTGGCCAAAGGAGGCTGAATTTCGTGAAACCGAGTAGTGGCACATAATCAGCGACCTCGAATTGTGTGGTTTATGTGATTTTTGGGAGTGGCACAGTAAAAACAAAAATGGTTGCGCTGAGTGGTTGCGCCAACTTCACACACGTGATTTTTTCATTATGCAAGAATCGCACTTATTAGCAAGTTTCTTATCTTTTATCACCTCAGGATATTATGCAACTAATGAATTACCAATCCGCTGCAGAGATTTGACAGTATGGAACCGAAAAATGTTATCCTACTAAGACTTTATGTTTTTTGATACGAAATGAATTAATATGCACAATAGCTACAAAGCATTGCAATCTTTCAACAATGAAGCGATTCTGAATCCTTTTTAGGACAACATGAAAGTTTTTCTTTAACTAACCTCGTAATTACAAACAACAAACATGGAGAAATTAGCGATACCAGCGTTCCGATGGACGAACACTTGTAAACCGTCTTCTTCAAACATCTAATGACTTCAGAGGCACAACAGCATGCACCGAAAAGGAAAGCGCACAAGAGGTAATTACGCATTGTGATGGTGCAATAGAATTGTGCTGTAATAAATGATGGTTCGGCTGATCTGGAGAGGGTTGGATTTTTTCTGAGATTCCGATGAAATCCTTGAAAACTGTAAAATCCATTTTTCTCGGCAAGTACTTATTCTCCCGTGAAATCGGACGGCAAACCGTGATCAGTGAAGCAATTCCATTCTCTTGGTATGTCTATTGCAGTGATTCTGTGCAAAAATTAGAATTTGAAATTTTAATGCCAGTAGGTGTTCCGGGCACTTCACAGCGGACCCAGATAGAGGAATATCTCTGCAATGCGGGCGAGTTTTGCAAATCTGATTACAGATTTGTGATTAGGAGCTTCAAATTAGTCGGAAAGGATGGATTTCGCTGAGAAATTCTTTGTATTGAAAAATGGTTCCGCTAACTTCACAATCAGCTTGCAGAAAAGTCCATGAAAACCGTAAAATCCATTTTTCTCGGCAAGTACTTATTCTCCCGTGAAATCGGACGGCAAACCGTGATCAGTGAAGCAATTCCATTCTCTTGGTATGTCTATTGCAGTGATTCTGTGCAAAAATTAGAATTTGAAATTTTAATGCCAGTAGGTGGTTCCGGGCACTTCACAGAGGACCCAGATAGGGGAATATCTTTGCAATGCGGGCGAGTTTTGCAAATCTGATTACAGATTTGTGATTAGGAGCTTCAAATTAGTTGGAGAGGATGGATTTCGCTGAGAAATTTCTTTGTATTGAAAAATGGTTCCGCTAACTTCACAATCAGCTTGCAGAAAAGTCCATGAAAACCGTAAAATCCATTTTTCTCGGCAAGTACTTATTCTCCCGTGAAATCGGACGGCAAACCGTGATCAGTGAAGCAATTCTATTCTCTTGGTATGTCTATTGCAGTGATTCTGTGCAAAAATTAGAATTTGAAATTTTAATGCCAGTAGGTGGTTCCGGGCACTTCACAGCGGACCCAGATAGAGGAATATCTCTGCAATGCGGCGAGTTTTCCAAATCTGATTACAGATTTGTGATTAGGAGCTTCAAATTAGTTGGAGAGGATGGATTTTACTGAGAAATTCTTTGTATTGAAAAATGGTTCCGCTAACTTCACAATCAGCTTGCAGAAAAGTCCATGAAAACCGTTTAAAATCCATTTTTCTCGGCAAGTACTTATTCTCCCGTGAAATCGGACGGCAAACCGTGATCAGTGAAGCAATACCATTCTCTTGGTATGTCTATTCCAGTGATTCTGTGCAAAAATTAGAATTTGAAATTTTAATGCCAGTAGGTGGTTCCGGGCACTTCACAGAGGACCCAGATAGGGAATATCTTTGCAATGCGGGCGAGTTTTGCAAATCTGATTACAGATTTGTGATTAGGAGCTTCAAATTAGTTGGAGAGGATGGATTTCGCTGAGAAATTCTTTGTATTGAAAAATGGTTCCGCTAACTTCACAATCAGCTTGCAGAAAAGTCCATGAAAACCGTAAAATCCATTTTTCTCGGCAAGTACTTATTCTCCCGTGAAATCGGACGGCAAACCGTGATCAGTGAAGCAATTCCATTCTCTTGGTATGTCTATTGCAGTGATTCTGTGCAAAAATTAGAATTTGAAATTTTAATGCCAGTAGGTGGTTCCGGGCACTTCACAGAGGACCCAGATAGAGGAATATCTTTGCAATGCGGGCGAGTTTTGCAAATCTGATTACAGATTTGTGATTAGGAGCTTCAAATTAGTTGGAGAGGATGGATTTCGCTGAGAAATTCTTTGTATTGAAAAATGGTTCCGCTAACTTCACAATCAGCTTGCAGAAAAGTCCATGAAAACCGTAAAATCCATTTTTCTCGGCAAGTACTTATTCTCCCGTGAAATCGGACGGCAAACCGTGATCAGTGAAGCAATTCCATTCTCTTGGTATGTCTATTGCAGTGATTCTGTGCAAAAATTAGAATTTGAAATTTTAATGCCAGTAGGTGGTTCCGGGCACTTCACAGAGGACCCAGATAGGGGAATATCTTTGCAATGCGGGCGAGTTTTGCAAATCTGATTACAGATTTGTGATTAGGAGCTTCAAATTAGTTGGAGAGGATGGATTTCGCTGAGAAATTCTTTGTATTGAAAAATGGTTCCGCTAACTTCACAATCAGCTTGCAGAAAAGTCCATGAAAACCGTAAAATCCATTTTTTCTCGGCAAGTACTTATTCTCCAGTGAAATCGGACGGCAAACCGTGATCAGTGTAGCAAATCCATGCTCTTGGTCTGTCTATTGCAGTGATTCTGTGCAAAAAATAGAATTTGAAATTTAATGCCAGTAGGTGGTTCCGGGCACTTCACAGCGGACCCAGATAGAGGAATATCTCTGCAATGCGGGCGAATTTTGCAAATCTGATTACAGATTTGTGATTAGGAGCTTCAAATTCGTAGGAGAGGATGGATTTCGCTGAGAGAAATTCTTTGTATTGAAAAATGGTTCCGCTAACTTCACAATCAGCTTGCAGAAAAGTTCCATGAAAACCGTAAAATCCATTTTTCTCGGCAGTACTTATTCTCCCGTGAAATCGGACGGCAAACCGTGATCAGTGAAGCAATTCCATTCTCTTGGTATGTCTATTGCAGTGGATCTGTGCAAAAATTAGAATTTGAAATTTTAATGCCAGTAGGTGGTTCCGGGCACTTCACAGAGGACCCAGATAGAGGAATATCTCTGCAATGCGGGCGAGTTTTGCAAATCTGATTACAGATTTGTGATTAGGAGCTTCAAATGAGTTGGAGAGGCTGGGATTTCGCTGAGAAATTCTTTGTATTGAAAAATGGTTCCGCTAACTTCACAATCAGCTTGCAGAAAAGTCCATGAAAACCGTAAAATCCATTTTTCTCGGCAAGTACTTATTCTCCCGTGAAATCGGACGGCAAACCGTGATCAGTGAAGCAATTCCATTCTCTTGGTATGTCTATTGCAGTGATTCTGTGCAAAAATTAGAATTTGAAATTTTAATGCCAGTAGGTGGTTCCGGGCACTTCACAGCGGACCCAGATAGAGGAATATCTCTGCAATGCGGGCGAGTTTTTGCAAATCTGATTACAGATTTGTGATTAGAGCTTCAAATTAGTTGGAAAGGATGGATTTCGCTGAGAAATTCTTTGTATTAAAAAATGGTTCCGCTAACTTCACAATCAGCTTGCAGAAAAAGTGAAATTCAGATTTCCGGGTGAAATCTGCACTGTTTTGAAAGATGAGGCACATATTCGTGATCAGCACAACAAAATTGATCGGGTAGTGACCAAAAGAAATTGATTTACTGCGTCAATCAGCGAGACTCAGCAATTGGTTCTGCTGGATGGTTCCGCTAACTTCACAGCGGGACCACTTTTGTCTTTAAACTTGAATTTCTCAAAAGCGACTGTGAATTTGTGAAATCTGAGCTCAGATTCGTAATCAGGAGACTGGAATTGACAAACTAGCAGCTGTTTCGAATAGAATTAAGCTATAATAAAAAATGGTTCCGCTGAGTGGTTCCGCTAACTTCACACACGTGACTTAGTGCGTACAACGAGGAACTTCTGAAGTTAAGACATAATCTAGTTGACCAGGATATCGGCTTTCGATTTGGTATTAGTCGAAAAACGGTGCAAAATATATTCATGACATTTTTGAGTGTTTTGTATGAAACCTTGTATGAGAGCATTATGTCGCCCAACGTTCCATCTTTGACTAAGATACGCAGAACTTCACCTGACTCTTTTAGTGGATTCTCTTCATGCAGGATGGTGATTGATTGCACAGAAATCAGAATGGATGCACCAAGAAATGATTTGAATGCAATCAGTGCTGTCTATAGTAACTATAAGTCAAGCTATACGGCGAAATTCTTGGTAGCAGTAGCACCGAATGGTACAATAATCTTTGTAAGCCAGGCCTATCCTGGTAATATCAGTAATAAGGGAATTACACGTGACTGTGGTTTTTTAAATCATCTTAATCCTGGTGATTCTCGCCGATAAAGGTTTCACGATACATGACATTTTACCGAAAGGTGTTCAATTGAATTTGCCTCCATTTTTGCAAGGAAAATCGAAACTGCAATTGTTATTGAAATTGAAACTGTAATAAAACTGAATTATTGAAATTGCAACTGTTATTCTGCTTCTGTCGCTTCGGATGGGAAATCCAAGATGCTGGAAGATCAGTCTTAGATATACCGGACTTTTCGCCGTAGATAAGCGCCGCAGCCATATGTGAGCAAATCCATTGCCTCTTGGACATTCACAGCTACAGTCCTTTATCCCGCCATCTTCATGTAATTCGATAATGACATTGTACGACCGGTTTTTATTGGTGGCACGACATGACTACAGATTGTTCTTTGTGCGATGTTAAATGAGAGCACAAAATTAGATCTGTATTTCTCTTCTCCTCTTTTGAATGTCTTAACATCTTCAGCGAAGAATTGAAAAATATCAGTCATAGTTATCACCTGCATTGTCACTTATCAAGCAACTGATTCAACTGAGCGAGAGACAACTTAAGTCAGACACAGCAATAATAAGTGACCTTTGTCTCACACACCGATGTACGCCTGTGAGAATGTGCGCGATTAGGATCGCTTGTTTACTCGATCGCCATTAGTGACGCCATCTACCAATCAGAGAGCGTCCTTGGTCGCATTGCGAATTGTGAAGGGACTGACTTTCCTCATTAACATGAAGCCTCTCTTTGTGGATATTTCTTTCAGCTACAAGTAACTTGACAGCCTTTGGCAATACATCGGAAATATATGCGCGCATGCTTCATTTTGAAGGAAAATGCTGATAACGTCCTATTTAATCAATGATTAAAAAGTGGACACAACTTTGCGCTGCAGGTGCGCCATAGTGACTTAAATGTAACATACATACGGTGTGTAACATGTAATTTTCACAACACAAGTTCCTGTTGACGACCTTGCTTGCCTTTACACATGATTAGTATTATAGGCCTATTGTAAATGTCTCTCAGTTAACTTGTGGAGAACGCCTCTCAATTATCAATTTGTATTCCATTATGAAAATATAGGACTACATTTAATTTGTAGCTTCTAAATCTCATGTCCATTTGAAGTGCCCGGCCAAGTCATCCGTTCTGATGCAGACCGGAAAATACGAGCGCAAAAATTAATCGGGAATAAATCAAATGCAAACTGCAGAATCCTCGAGAGTCGAGATGCTGTCAATTTCCATCGATTCATGCTTTAGAAGCAGTTTCTCTTGTACGTATATCATAGCTAATAATATTGAAATTCAAACTCTCATATTTATCAAAACACTGAATGTCAATCGGTTTTTGTAGCTGATCCAGTACCTATGTTAGTCCTACCGAATTTCACTTAAAATCGAAAAATTTCTCTACCTGCCAGAAATGATTACCGACGAATAGTAGCGTGTATTCGTAAACTGATAATCCCATCTACACATATTCAATGGTACATAATTCACATTAGGATGCACAGATTAAAAAACGTGACAGTAAGATAGTGAAGTCAATAGGTCGAACCAAATACAAAAATGTAAAATCTTCATCGTCCTCTTTGTAATTTCAACTTAATTAGTAAAGAAAGACTTAGAAATCATTGCTGAATAAAAAAAGATCAAATAATAAGTAACATATAAGTCTTTCAGCCCACAAAATTGTAAGATATAAAAATCAATTTCGCCAATCAGGTCTGATCACCTAGTGCATTAACATGTGTGTTTAAGTGTGAACATAAAATGGGTTTTACTATATAAATTCTGACAACACTTTCGAATTAGATATTGCGCCTGAGTGGGTTATCCACCTCCCTGATACAGTATCATTATCTCTTGATAAGGCCGGTTGGCGAAACATTGAGTTTCAGAAAGAGGTGTAAATCAGTAGCTTCGACTCATTTAATTTATTAAAACAATTAAAATACTACGAACTGATAACGAGAATCCTTTCTCCTGTTGTTTATGGAGGAGATTTATGGAGGTTTCTATTAATAGAGGAGATACAGCAAAAGCATCGATCCGTTTGGAAATGAATGGGACCAATTTCACACATAAGCTTTTCTGTTGGTAAATTTTCATATAAATTTGAAGCATGCAGATGTAATACATACCGTCATTGGTAATATTTGTCTTTAATTTCCATTCCGAATATGTTTGAAATGTGGTATTATGCTTGCGATTCTATGACGAAGTTTTTTCAAATTACTTGTAAAATAAAGAAAAATTTAAGATCCATCTTCCTCGTACCAACTTCAATTATTCTAACCTGAAATAAAATAAAAATAACTAACTGTCATGACATTTACCTTATTTCAGAAATTGATTACTGAAGCAACATATATTTGAAAATTATAACCAATCATGGTATCTAAATGTAGAACAGGAATTTAAGTCAATCACGAAATTGTAAATACAAATTCACAGAAATAAAACGCATTATAGATAGTCAACGTAAGACAGTGCATAATTCAGCTTGTTACTGAAATATTGATGCTAGTACAAATTTGAATATGATGGTAATCGCATGTCATTCTAAAAACATAAAAGTTTTCAGCACAACATCATCAGATAACTCAGACTTGAATGGTTGGTTGACGTGATGATGCGAAGAGGTTTTAAGCGAAATATTTTGAGACGATTTGTCGCTTTCACGCCCTCACTTATCACCTACTCGTAGGTTTGGTATGTTATCTACGATGATTTCATTAACGCTTGTTTTTCACCGATGTTTAAATCAAAGAAGATAGTAACGTGCATCATAATCCGCTTCCAAGATCACTTTCTCGTAACGTTTCAACCTTATATAAGCTGTCTCGTTCCAACCTGTAATTTCATTGCGTACCTGCTTGTCAAATTTAAAGAAGATCACTCCGAATTTAAGTTCGGAGAATGTTGGCTCCTCTGTTTCGGCAACATCTGTGATGGCATTCATCTGGAAATAAAACTGCAAACTCACATCGAGCTGCCAAGCAACATAAATTGACACGTGATATATAAACAGAAATTTCTAATTCAAGTTTTACAAAAATCAACAATGTTCTCTGTTATTCAGCTGTGATAAAGAATAAAGGAAACTCATCATAAGGGTTTAGCGGGAAATCCGTTTTCAGGAAATCACGGGAATTTTCTTCCCGATAACATTTTGAGTTTGAGGCCCTTAACTGTGTATTAATTCATGAGACCCTGCTGCGCCAGGATGCAGAACTAATAAATCAAAATTTGCAGGTCATATACAAAAATCTGAAATCCTTGGAAAATATAAGCTTAACGTATTACTTCTTGTTGTAGGACCTGCAATGACAAACAATTCCTAGTTGCATAATCAATAGGTAACCTCTACGTATTACCTCCTGAAAGAATGCAATAACTACATACATAACAATTCCTATTTGTAGGTAGGAGGACTGTCTACAGACATACGACGATGTTATTAACATCTAAGCTATATTACGAGAATATACTCAAATGTACTTCTTCAATGACTTCAATTTTTCACATATTTCCAAGGAATCGAGACTCGAAGTCATCGGGAATTTCCGTGTGGAACCCGTGTGAATTGCCATGCATATTTCTTAATCTTCCCAAAGAATATTCAAAGATGTAAGCTATGATTCTCTTAATGCGCATGTTTCAATATTCTGGTTATGCGTCTGAAACTACAAAAGCCACCAGCCTTATTTGTGCTTGTTGAAGTAATATACTCATTGACATAATTAATGAAACAAACAATCATTGGCTTGAATTGAAGTTTGTTTCATTTTTTATCAGGTATGATGCAATATCTCGCTTTCTATGTATTACCATTCAACACATTAGAGAATGGAGAAAGATCTATGGTGGTCAAATTTCAAATTTTGATATCGATACAACTGTCACAATTGCTTTTACAAATTTAACATAAACGTGAACTGAAATCCAGCTTTTGTAAAATAAAATGGCACACGATCAGTTTACCAGAGGCATGGCTATTGGAATGATTCGTTGTGGTAGAAGTTGTGCGAGTGTTGCCGAAGAGCTGCAACTATCGAGAGTCGTTGTTTGGAGGTGGTGGTGTCGATGGAAAGCAGAAGATGGCAAAAAGAAGAAGGAATCTGGTCGACCAAGAAAGTCTGCAGGAAGGACAGACACACGACTAGTTTTAGCTACGAAGAGGAATAGATTTGTGTCAGTCCCAAAGCTAGTCGTACACTGGAAGAGTGCCTCAAATATAGACTGTAGCGTTCGAACGGCTTACCGAAGATTTGCGAGAAGCTGGAATTCAATCGCGACGACCAGCTGTCCTAATTCCATTGAGTTTTGAGCACCGCAGAAGACGAGTTGCCTGGTGTGATGCCCATCGCTCATGGAATGACCATCACTGGCAGAAAGTCTTGTGGACCGATGAATCGAGATTCACTCTGGATTTCAATGACGGTTGTGTCAGAGTGCATTGTCTTCCAGGTGAACGCTTTGCCTCATGCTGTATTAAAGAACACGACAGATATGGTGGTGGAAGTGTTATGCTGTGGGGTGACATTTGGCATGGCGGACGAACGACAGCAGTCATCATCAAAGGCACGTTGACTGGAGAGAGGTATCTCAATGAAAGTGTGCTTCCTGTTGTTGCCCCAGTGGTCAGGGTGGAGGATCTCGTCTTCCAAGACGACAACCCAAGACCACATCGCTCCTCGGCTGTCATTGCCACTGTTAGGAGATTGAACATTCAGACCCTTGACTGGCCTGCACGCTCACCTGACTTGTCACCCATTGAACAAGTCTGGGACGAGCTTGGGCGGCGAGTGAGAGACCGCTATTCACTTCCACCAATGTCCCTGAAGATTCTCTCTGAAAGACTAACAGAGCAGTGGCTTCTCCTTGAAACATCCTTCATTCAGAAACTTTGTGAATCCATGCCATCTCGGATTACTGAATGTATTGGAGCTAGAGGGGGGCACACGCGCTATTAAAGTTGAATTTGCTACATGCGTTGTTTTTCTGTGCTAGCGACTTGGTGGAGATTGTGACTAAATTATCAAGGTGTCATACATACATGTATATATACCAGTCAAAAATGAAAGAAGTTAAAGAAGTAAATGTTTCAAAAATTTTGTCAATGAGTATACACGTATATAAATCATCAACTTTATTGGCAAAGACGAGATTCTTAGGATATAGAAAGTGGTGATCAAATTAAACAGGCAAATTTTTCACCGTTCAATGAATAATTCTTCATCAGTAAATCGTCGATTACATTGGCTATAGACTACAGTAATATGAAACGTCAACAAAATTTGACAAAAATGACGTCAGCAAAAATTCACAATAATGTATTACATGTTTTGACAGATTTAAACATCCAAAATTTCTTCGGAAAGAACTCCTCTGGCGCAATATATCATCATGTACAGCAATATTAAGTGCCTACATGTGCAATTTTATAATGGAAAGCAATCCTAAAATCAACAAAACAAACATATCTATATAGCAATCAGCAGAAGGTGCGTGAACCTTAGAAAACTAAGAATTTCATAGTTGATAGTGAGTAGAAAATGTTCATACATTTATTTAATTGTAAATTGGAGACAATCACATAGCTGAAGAATAAACTCTCGCAGCAGGCTCTCAAAGTTTACCTATTTTCACGGATTTTACGAAATCCAACCATCTCCTCTGGTAATTTCAAGCATAGTCATAGTGGCCAAGCCAAGATATTCACTCAAATAGCGCAGCCAACACCACAAACTAATGTTAATGATCCAAATGGATGCGCAATTCAGTTGAAGCAATTCCAATGGATGCGCATTGATAATAGCTCGATTATGCAGCCCAAAGTGTTTAAATATAGTAAGTGTGGAATCAACTCATTGCTTTAATGTATTCTTTTTTGGCGACATATCCGCCATCTTTTTTCGCCAAGATGATTTTCAGAAATTCATATTCACCAAATTCAAAAAGTTACTGAGGCTAAAATTTTTGGCAACAACTCAATTTTCCAATTGATTCCTACATGAAATTCATCAAGCTTCTCATATTTCATGCCAATTTTGCTGATGGACGTGCCATTTCTGAATGGTGTGGTTTTACAGATGAAACAGTGGAGAAATTGCTTCATTTTGCGCTTAGATATTGTTTATCTACCTATTTAAGATGCATCTAATACAAATATTTCCTAGAATGAGAAGAAAGGAATCCTTGAATTCTTTTTTAGTAACATTTTTTGCCTATGATGGACATGTTGCGTTTCACATGACAGTGAAGGTCAACTCTGCGTGGTTGAAGCACGTGACCCTTGTGTGCATCCTAAAACAACACAGCATGCCCTTATTTAAGCGATTTCTTAAGTCACTGTGCCCAGAGTACACTAGCTGTTGGAAATTCCACCGTCATCATGAGAATTGAACGAGATGCTCCCACACAAATAACTCGACGTTTACACTTGTGACGTCATACTGAATCGTTGTCTGACTGTTGTTATTAAAGAGTAAAGCAGACAGCGACAGACAGTGACTTAGTGAGACTGTGTGAACGACAGGCTGAATGGCGCATGGTGTTATAAATTTTGCTGTGGAAGAATCATTCTGACCGCGTAAAATGGCGTCTGGGAAGTTATTGTTAATGATAGTAGGTTTATTCAACTTAAATCGTCAAATTTGCGCAACACCTACTGAAAGGTCACTACATATAATACAGTTGATGTCTCATGAACACGGTTCTACATCTCAGTTAGCAAGAGAATAACATTTTAGTGCCAACTCATTTATGTTCAACTACATAGTCCACTAAACCTCATTGATGACGATGTTCATTGTTGACTTACATCCCATTCATTTTGTGGTTGATCTAGTATAAAAAATATGACATTCAACTGAATCAGTAAGTCGGTCAAATTTTTGGCGTTATTTCACGCCATGTAAATTATACATGAGCAATATAATAAATTTCGCAAAAATTATCCGATTCAACCGAGTTTACCACATGAATGTCAAGAGAATAGCTTCTTCCAAGTTGCGACGTTGAATAACGAGCGTCCTTTAAGAAAAGTTTCAGCAAGCCTATTTAAGAAAAAGTTATGTCAACTGACGAGAGGTGGTGCATTATGTGAGTTTGCACTTTCATTTGAGGAAAATAGGCGGTTCTGCAGCCTAATTCAATTAACAAAAATAAAGTTGATTTTGTATTAGCAACTCATGACCTGATTTGATGATGACTTATCAGACACTAAATGACACATCATTCGCACGCAATGTTGCGTGTAAATAACCATGTAACTGAGGCCCAGTTATTCCACCCGTGAAAGTGTGTACCAACAGCCGAAATTATGCAGTGAGGTTATTTAGACGAGACAATTCGTCGAAATAGGAATTATTTTGAACGTTTGAATTTTTGTAAAACATTGCTTCGTAGTTCGGGTGATGCTGTTTGACATCAGGTAAAATAGGATGAATCAGACACTGATGATGCGAAATCTATTTATTTACTCAATGATGGACACTATGACATGATGATTTATGTCAGTGATTATTAATGTAGGTCTATACATATGTATATGTACTTGTATCATAGGCTAGTGGTTATTAATGTAGGCCTACACATAGACAACGTAAAGTTCGAAACACTCGGCCCCCGTCAAGTAGAAAATAATCAATCAATCCGATTATTTGGCGAAAAAATGGAAGTATTTATTTCTAATCCTGGCACTTGATGAATGAAGAATGCAAGTGTCAATTTCAGGTTAGATGGGAGTGAGACCGCAACTAGTCAACCAACTGAAGTAAACTGATTGTACTTAGCACCAGTTAGCAACAACAATATGTTTAGGATAAAATTATACACTGTTGAACGTAGGATTGGAAACTTATTACCCCGCCGAACTAGTTAAGTGTTAATGCCGATGTCAGACGCACATGTGCGGTGGAATTAGCTGATATTTGTTCACAACGTCCAGATATAAATTCGAATGCACAGCACTCGAATTTTGATTAACATAAGTGATTAAACCAAAGGCGAAACGTTGGTTTATTTTATATAGCTTTATAATATAAATTTAGTAGGAAGACTTTTTGTGAATTTTTATACAGCCTATAATACAACCGATAAAATCAAATCTACGTTTCCTTAATTCAGTGTCCGATGTCCCAAATGTTTTAACTTGCATCTGAATGTTACGTGTTGCTTTCTATTTTTCTGTTGTGAATATAGCATTATTTTTCATCGATTTGCCGGAAGCCGAGGAACTTTTGTGTTAATTGCTCAATATATTCAAATGCAATTAATACAAAGTATCTGCAGCTTAAGGCAGGAGCATCATTCATCATCTGAATGTTTCGTGTTGCTCTCCATTTTTCTGTTGTGAATATAGCTTTATTTTTCAACGATATGCCGGAAGCCGAGGAACTATTGTGTTAATTGCTCAATATATTCAAATGCAATTAATACAAAGTATCTGCAGCTTAAGGCAGGAGCATCATTCATCATCTGAATGTTTCGTGTTGCTTTCCATTTTTCTGTTGTGAATATAGCTTTATTTTTCATCGATTTGCCGGAAGCCGAGGAACTTTTGTGTTAATTGCTCAATATATTCAAATGCAATTAATACAAAGTATCTGCAGCTTAAGGCAGGAGCATCATTCATCATCTGAATGTTACGTGTTGCTTTCCATTTTTCTGTTGTGAATATAGCATTATTTTTCATCGATTTGCCGGAAGCCGAGGAACTTTTGTGTTAATTGCTCAATATATTCAAATGCAATTAATACAAAGTATCTGCAGCTTAAGGCAGGAGCATCATTCATCATCTGAATGTTTCGTGTTGCTCTCCATTTTTCTGTTGTGAATATAGCTTTATTTTTCAACGATATGCCGGAAGCCGAGGAACTATTGTGTTAATTGCTCAATATATTCAAATGCAATTAATACAAAGTATCTGCAGCTTAAGGCAGGATCATCATTCATCATTTTTCCTTATTTGCATCAGACCGGTCACTAACTAACAATCAATCATTTAAGTGATATATCGATATTTTAGTGATCATTTTAGTGAATTGAAATCTAAAACTGATCAATGAATGTATGCACAACTGGTTATCAACAAGAAGATGACGCATTTGTAGATTCCAGACAAAGATTACAATATGTTAAGTAGTGGGCAAAAGTTGGCAAATGCATTAATATAGGAAAAAAATCATATAACGCCCACTTCAATGTGTAGATATGTGAGTGGTTTACAGTCGTCTATTAAGTACCTTAACAATCAATTAATTTCTATGCCAAATAAACCCTGACATTCTAGCCATAGAAATAGAACTTCATCTATGTTTTTGTCTTCCAAACGTCTACGGATAACTATGTAATTTTTCGCTGATTCATAGTTTTGACATAGCTATTCAGCCCCTTCCATTTAATATGGCAATGCTCTCATGTTATCAATTGAGATATCAAATAAAACTGCTTATAAGACCTGGCGAAAAAGTAATATCATAGATGTCCCCACAAATCATGCTTTGATTGCATACTTCACTTATATACTTACTTTGATACAGCCATACAGTGATTGGATGATACATATTTCTAAAATGGAATTTTTCCGACGATGGACGGCTGCCAAAGAGAGAAAATTACAAAGTCAATGATTTACAATCGAGTGGGTTCTTTACAGAACCTTTCCGTCAAACTTTTAACTATAAGTGGGCCTGTTCCAGAGATCAAAACTGCCTCCTGTGAAACATATATTGGTACTTTTCAATTAAAACTTTCCAGTGCAAATATACATCAATAATATTCTAAATCTAGATTGATGATAGCTTTTATGCATTGTTTCTATAGATTTATCCAATATTATCATTTATAGTCGCTTTTCATCAGTATCTTTCAATATTGGCTTTTTCCAATTAAATTTAAAACATGACAAATAGCCAGGACAATTTATCTGAAACCAAGTCCAAGCTTTACCATGCAAGGTTCTCATTGTCTTGGATCGTTGACACCACTTTCTTCGTTGAATTTTATGAGGGCATTCCTATTTACTGACGCATTTGCCAGAAGTCACGAGTTGTTGAAGCACACGAGATAAGTCGCATAGCTGAGGACACAGAAGCTGTGAAAATACATGCATACAGCGGCTGAAGTTTGACGTAATAAGTATGACTGCAGCAATGTAAACGGCAGTCAAATTATTTACAAAATAGTCATTACTGGCAGATCCAGTATTCTTCAATCTATAACTCAGAAAGTTTCAGGTGGCTACATGAAAATAGGCTACACATATCCGATCATATCAGTACCATATTTGTCACATGAAACCTTATGCCTAGTTACACGTATACGAAAATCACAGTGAAAGTGACAGTGTAATAAAGAATTCAAAGGAGAATATTCCATTGTGTTGTATATTGTCATCTCAATTTCTTAGGCCTACTTATCAACATCATGCAATACACTTCACTCATTCTCATAAACTAAAAAGTTTGTTATCTGACAGAACAGATAGAAGGACACTTAGAAGTCCAACATCAATCTTCTATGACAACTCGGTGGTAGGCTTCCTGTGAGTGTCAGGCAAACCAGCATAAATTGATGCCTCTAAGTCCTTGACTGATAAGTACGATAACATCCATTTGTAGCATGCAACCCTCTTGTACTTTCAACATGCATCAATTCAACCTCGTGTAAAAGCTGCAGCACCATGGCATCAAGGCTACTGCAAAAACAGGACTTTACCTTAAGGAATAGCGACAGCATCACTTTTTAGCTAATAAGCGTATATTTTCCAATCCCTAATGTATCTTAGCCTATTCCACAAAGATTATGCAATTGTCAACATCTGGATTCAATTGTCAACACATGGATGATAGCATGACTAAATTGAAGGGCAACATGATAAGGTCACGTTGTCAACATCGAAAAAAAGGCTATTACGAAACATTTCTTTCTTGCTCTAATAAATAAAAAGGAAAATTTTTGAATGCCACTTAATGAAAGCAAAGCTTGTTTTCGAAAAGCGAATAAATGGAAAAGAAGAAAATGTGTGTGTGGTCTGTCAGATTAGTATTGAAAACTGTTCATTTTTGGAATCGCTATGACCTGGTGAATTTGAAAAACAATGTTTACACTACTTCTAAGATCCTAGCATGGCCGCCATCTTGTTTTTTAAAAAGGCGGCTGTTTTTTACTGAATTCCAACTGCTATCTTCTAAGTATCACAGACTCATAATTCTAACCATGCCCTTTTGCAATCATTTGAACCTATTGAATCTGAAAAACAACGTTTACATTATCTCTAAGCACCGTTCATGGCTGCCATCCTTGAATATTCAAAATCGCGGCTGTTTTTTCTACGGGTGACGCATCGGAGCTGGCCCTGGATCGACCTTCTTGAAGAATGGTGTCAAGCGTGTCCTCAACGCCTCACAAGTACGAGTCGGAGATCACGGATGCAGGCTCATCACTACTCACCATCAGGCATACGATGACTATGGATATACAAAACAATACTTAGTTAATACACACTAAATTATAAAAAATCACCTGAAATGTTCTGTAGAAATTTATCTGTCACCAAACGCGCTCGTCTTCTAGGATTGCTGGCCGAAGACATGGGATCTACGATGATTGACAGCAGATAGAAAAATTATCATAGAGGTAAACATATTTGTAGAGAGATGCCTTCGCGTCTGCCGTTCTATACATTATTAGTAAAAGAAGGTTGAACACGTGAATTTATCAAGTTTACCGCAAAGTGTTTCATTTATTTGATTTTACCTCAGTTAAAGAAATCAAATCTCCACTTTTTTTGATGATATTGCCAGGTAACTATTTCACCTTCGCTAGTGCTTCCGCTCATACTTCATGTAAAATCTCAGACATATGTATAAAAAAATGCTGGAAATAACTCCATAGATGTATCTGAATGAATTTGGTGTCGATTAAATTGCATATATTCAATGAGCTGATGCCATGCGTCAAAACCCACAAATATGTGAATGTTTTTGATTGAAAAGTTTGATGTGTGGTTTTTTAGTCAATACACTAAATGTATGTCTCCTAATAATGTCTATATTATGAAATAAATTATTGAATATCAGTGTAAGTAGCTTCCCGGAAACTTTCGGCCAATCCGAAAGCTATGCAGCTAGTATGGCCAATACCGCATCGGCCGAAAGTCAGCCGAAGCTCACTTATCATGTTTTATTGATTTATCATTGTACATATTTCGATTACAAATTATCATGCTTAAGTTTGTGAATGTCCTTAAAGCAAAGATTGTGTATATTATTGTGTATCCCATAGACATCGAACATCAATCATTGGCCCTTTTCGAGTTGCCAAATCGATGTGATTTTGGCAACTCGAAAAGGTGATTATTTGCAAAAATGTGTGCTTTTTACATGAACTTTGTCAAGGTCTCAGCGGAATTTTTAGTCGGTCAGAGCCCGCTTATTTTGGAAAAACCGGCAATTCTAAGTTTATAAACAAATTAGGAAATTGCACTTGCGGGCGATTTGTTATTAAGTTTCAACCAATATATTTAGGAAAAACATAATTTTAATATTCTGTTGTTTTACTGCATATGGTTGCATCGATACTGTTTGAAATAACGCAATGATGCACGTGCTTGGCTGTAGAATAGGTTCTTGCTACAGAGTAAAAACTTAGTTGTTTCTCTTAACTTTCTATCTCTAGTTTAGTTATTTTCATGCAACCATGTTCCAATTATCGGTTGGCTGGTTTCATAAAATCCATTTCATTGGATCTTTCTCAATTTACAGTTGCAACCAAATTCTTCTCATAAATCGTTTAGAGCAAAAGACTGTCTAACCAACCAAAATAATTTTGAGATTCAATTCTACATAACTTTCTCGAGTTTTTTGGCTTCTAGCAGAAACTTCTTAGCTTCTTAGTTTCTTGTATTTATCTATCGAATGAAATACTTTAAAAAACATGGAAATTCCTTCTGCTAGAAAGCGAGATAACTCGAGAACCGTTATGTAGAATTTGGTATCTCAAAATTATTTTGGTTGGTTAGATAGTCATTTTTGCTTCCTAAAACGATTTATGGAAGAATTTTGGTTGACAACTGTAAATTGAGAGAGCTGAGAGAGATTCTAATGAAGGATTTAAAGGGATTTAATGAAAACCAGTCAACCGATTATTGAACATGGTTGTATGAAAATAAAAACTAAACTAGAGGATAGAAAAGTTAAGGAGAACACTAGATGGTTTTTTTTTACTCTGTAGCAAGAAAATATTCTACAGCCAGCACCGTTGCATTGCGTTATTTTCAAAACAGTATCGATATGCAACCATAGACATCGA
>CAJQUW010003817.1:0-219987 GCA_907163375.1 Prostheceraeus crozeri
AATATTTGAATTTTGTGGTAACATTGGAATACAACAAAGACATTTTACTGAACAAATTATTTTTTTATTGCTTTGTTGTCTGTCATCTTTTCGTTTAAAGTTTTCTCGTTTTAAATTTTGTTTAATAAAGTTTTGTTTAATAAAGTTTTGCTTAAATTTTCGCTTAAAGTTTTAGCTCTTCTAAAAAAATTTTATCATTTCTTCATTAGAAATTTTACCATCACCAGAAATTTTGCCATCCTGTTTATTCTTATCATCAACTTTTTCTGACTGTAATTGAAATGATATTTGATTTACTTCATTAGCTATTTGATCAAATTTTTCAATCTCATCTAACGTAATAACATTATCATCACATACTCTTTGAAAGTAGTAATGTAGTTTATCATAGACTTCTTTAATATGTAAATGCTTAGTTTTTAATGATTTTCGTTTCTTAGTTATTAAAGATTTATCTAACATTGTAACAAGTGAAGTTGCAAAAACACCCGTACCTGTTAAAGCTGTAGCAACTACTGGAATTACTAAAACACCTGAAGATATAACAATTGTTAAAGCACCTAAACTTATTGTTAAGAATATGCCAATTCCTTGTGTTACATTCTTAACTTTAGTCCATCTCTTTCTTAATTTTTTATAATGCTCTAATCTTAATAATAATTGAGATTCTTTATCTTTCATATACCTAACTCTGTCTTTATGTTTTTCTTTATTCATCTTTTCGATGTTTATCTTTCAATGTCCATTAAAGTAGAACTACGTTCATATGATAACGAAGGATATATTCTTGCGGTTTCTTCCACTTTTGTTTCATCCACTTTTGTTTCTTCCATTTTTAAAGAAATATTTTTAGTCACATGATATATTTTAAAAACCTGAAAGATGGATAAAATTCATGAATTTGAAATTCTCAACTTTTGTGATTTTCGGTGTCCTGGAACGGTCATGATTTTAAGGGTGAAAATTGTAATTCTCAAATTTGAGATTTTGAAAAATTTGAAAAATTGGGTATTTTTAAAAACGCCCAAATTTATGAATTTAGGTCTTCATAACCTGAAAAATGACAAAATTCATGAATTTAGACCATTTAAAAAGTACCATTTTTTGAAAAATCGGTATCTTTAAAAACGACTAAATTCATGAATTTAGGTCTTAAAAACCTGAAAACAGGTCTAAATTCATGAATTTATGTCGTTTTTAAAGATACTATTTTTTTGAATTTTATGGTGTCCTGGAACGGTCTTTTGCCCATTACTTTGATGGTCAAATACTTATTGATTATTTATGAAATGCCTCGGACTTACATGTATTAAAATCGAATTCAGTATTGTTAGTTTGACCATAAAATGTCATTATCTCACTACTTACAAAGCAGTAGTAGCATTAGTGTGATCTTTATTGACAAAAGGCCTTAAATCAACATACTTTGGAAATGATTGATGCTTTCTTTTAACATTGTGCTGGTATGGCTTTAGTATATAAAGCATACCACACTTGAAATAACATGCGAAAAGCATACAAATATATACCAAGATCATACAGAAATATGTGATCCTTCGTATGTGATTGGTATTGAGCGATTTACAGTGAAGACGTGCTGCAAAAATAATTCAACGTAGCAAAGTGCGTCAAGGTAACAAAGTTAAAAAAAACAAGCTAATGACTAGTTAATTTTCAATAGGTACAAAGTATGATTTAAAAGAAAAGTTTTATATCCAAAATGTCTAAAAATTTTAAAAATACTTACTAGAAGGACAAACAACGCTTCTCCTCTCCTCATGTGTAATGAATTGGCGAGTAAGTCGTTCTGTTCAAAATTATGTTTATCACTTATATATTGAAAAGATCATATTTAACAGTCTGCCCATTTAGATGATAAGAGGACAGGTCTGTTTCCAATCAAAATACCAGATCTAGCTAATAACACAGCGGGATTACGCTATCTAAAATATACCAAGTGTGTAAGAGAATTAATATTAGTTCCTTAAGCTAAAGCGTGAAATAGAATTGTACAAAATATGCATACAAATTATTTGACTATTTTTAATGAGGTCATCAACAGGAACTTGGTCAGGACGATCGCGTTTCGATCGCTTAATCCTGGACGCTCAAACCCGACCAAGCGCGGTCCTGTACATTTAAGATGCACAGCCTCAAAAATTAAATTTATAATAGAGAAAGATTAGCATCTATCAAAAAAAATTAGAGTCACTATTGACTGAAATGTACCTCAGGCATTTGAAAGAAGGACAGAGTCCAGCCAGTAGGGGTCAAGAGGCGGGGACATAATCCACCTTCAACTCAAGACGTGCTGCAAAAATAATTCAACGTAGCAAAGTGCGTCAAGGTAACAAAGTTAAAAAAACAAGCTAATGACTAGTTAATTTTCAATAGGTACAAATTATGATTTAAAAGAAAAGTTTTATATCCAAAATGTCTAAAAATTTTAAAAATACTTACTAGAAGGACAAACAACGCTTCTCCTCTCCTCATGTGTAATGAATTGGCGAGTAAGTCGTTCTGTTCAAAATTAAGTTAGATTATGAAAGACAGTATAATTGTAAGGTAGTTTAGGGAGTTATGTAATACGTATCAATCACTGATCTATGGATTGTATAAATTCTGCACAAATACCAGCACTTCAATATATCAAATATCTGGAGACTTTATATACTTTGCGACGCTTGCAGTACTACCAACCCAATTAATTGATTGATTATATTGGAGATTAAAATCTTAACAGATTATTACAGCTCTCCCATAATTTTCAATTACAAACATTTATCAAATTGTAGGAAAGTCAGGCTTTCAATAGAATAGAACAAATTTGAAGATACATAGCTTTTTAAACAGCTCTTCCAGTAACATTCTAACATTAACGTAATAAATGAGAAAAGTGTAGTGCGGTCAAAAAGATCAAATGATAGGAGGAAAAATTCACATGTGAAATTCAGTAACATTCACAATCCAATACTGATTCATTGAGCTTAAAAAAACAGATTATTCAAACAAAACAAGCGACACGAAAATCGACAGAAATATTTTTTGTTCACAAGATAACATTTTAAGGCGGAACTTGGGTTTCTTTTGTATTGTTTTGGCTGATTATTAAAAGGTAGCATAAATGAAAGTGAGAGCCTATAAAAGAAAGTAATAAGCCTATTAATAAAAGTCAGAAGAACTTCATAGTTGCTTATAAATTTCAAAGCTGATTTTTTTTAAAAAATTTTAGAATAACATTTTTCAAACTATTAAATTCTGGCCAAAAACTCTTAATACAGAAATACATTGATATTAGCTCAATGGTCTGTAGTAATTAGATGTTTGATTTACGGTGTGTACAAATAGGGCTGTGTCCCATACATAGACATCAGATTTAACAATCTTACATAATTAATCTACGAAAGAAACATTTTTATTCTATCTGAAATTTATGTTTGGATCATGATCTCAGTATTTCCAACAGAATACTTTATATTGACAATTTTTAGCGCATAGATTGTGTGATGATACATGATTACATGATTATCATGATTACATGATAAATATGTAGCTACTACGTTGGAGTGGTAGAACATATATCACTCAACCGTATTAATTTTCCTGTTGAAGGTAAGTTCTTACAACTTGTAAACAGGTGATCAGTACGTTTGTATTGAAGTGCAAAAACTTCATTCCATTGCTTTTGGGAATTTTATACAAACACTGACTACCATGTGACCTCTGATTGCTTGTGGATACGAGTAGCAAAAAGCTTTTTTAGATCATTTTGTGTATCTGTATTCATGAATTTCAATGGGATTTATCAAATATACAGGATTTATTACGGAACTGATGTGGACAGACCACGGCGATTATGTTGAAAATATTATGTGAAACACTTTTCATGTTTTTATTCATATCTATAATGCGTTTTGTTATTGCTAAATAATCAAAATTTTTACTGGACAATAAGATAACAGTGTGACAAAGTAAAAATTTATAGCAAAAAATGTAATACAGTCCGTTTCATAAAAAGTGGATCATCCTAAAATTTGACTTAATAAAACATAATTATGATACAGAAAGCATTTTTCATGTTATTTCATGTCCCTAATATATCTAAATGTCCTTATATAATCTGATAAGCTATGATACAGTAACGGTTCTTAAGAAGCTAATATTTTGTGGCCCTACCCTTATTGTCAATGACATTACCAATTCGTCTAGGCATTGATTCGATGATATCGTTGATTTTTGACTGATCTAACTTTCTTCACTCTCTTTTTAACAGTGACGTAAGTTGTGATACGCCATCTGTAGGTAGCAGTGAACGACGAACGTTACGTTTTAGAATGCTCCCTACAATTTCTATGGGATTCAGATCAGGAGAACGAGCTGGCCAAGATAATGTCCTAAGCCCTAATTGAGACTTGCATAAGTTGACTCTACTACTCCTGTGACACGTAGCATTATCATCCATAAATAACCAAGTCGATGGATCACCAAGTTGATCTGTCATTTGGCCAATGTTCATTCGTAAAACATTCACATAGCGTTCAGAATTCATGGTTCCTTGCTGTATGTGAAGTTCAGAGCGGCCATTGGTACAAATGCCAGCCCAAATCAGTAGAGTCGCACCACCTTGTACCCGGGGACGATGTAATAATGTCTCGGAATTTCCTGATCAGATTTTATCCCTAATCTCAATCGACCATCACAATCCTTCAGACGGACTGATGCCTTTGCCTTTTGTGAATGCGATCTCGTTATTGTTCATTTGTGCTTTGTATTGTTTTCAACCGGTAAGAGATAGATTTCTAGCTGAAAGCAATCAGGAGTGCTGCCAACACCACCGCAACGAAGTCAGGAAGCTATGGAACATGAAGTCCAGTTAATCACATGTAGCAGTTACATTATTGTTGATGAATAATGGTGCTATACTGGCTCTGATTGACCGATTTTCTTTATCTTTGTTATGCTTGATAGCTTTTGGCTTGTAGAACAACATAATACATAACAAAGGAAACAAATGTAATTTTATAAGAGTGAGGTATGATTTTGTGTAACATTGCTAAATGAAGATCAAATTTTCTACTACTTTTTTATCTATAACAAGAAAACAACTCAATATTCATGCTTGAAATTTCCAACAATGATATTAGTAAGCACAACTGACATATCTTCCAAATTTCAGAGAAATTCGTTCAAGTTTGGCGGAGTTAGACAAAGTTGAAGTTAAGGCGATGCTTAAGGGTGATCCATTTTTTATGAAACAATCTGTATAACGGAACTTATACGGACAGACCCAGGTAATATATAATTTGAAAATCTTTCAATATATTTTTGAATGTCTTTAATGCATTGCTTATATTTTGTCATTAAAAAGCAATTAAAGCATTGGGGTTACTGAATAATAAAATTACAGAATCGTAAAAGATACAGCAAACTCGGGGATATTACGAAACTTGCAAGGACAGACTACGGTGATGTTTTTGAAAATGTCATTTGAACATCCTTTTTATATTTTGCATGTCATTTTCTTCTATATTACTCTCTCTCGCTATAACAGAATAATCAAGAGCTTTACTGGATTATGAAATTATAGAATACAAGCCAAATCTGTACTTTGTAACGGAACGTTTATGGACATACTACGGTGATATCTTTGCAAATGTCATTTGAAAATCGATTAATATATTCTTTTATAGATAGATGTCTTGCCAATATCCTATATATTTTGCCATAAGAAAATGTTTAAAAAACTTCTGGCTACGTAAATGTGAAGTTTTATGACAATATTTGCATACCATCATAGTACAACTTTAGGCTTATGTTAGACATGCAATGGACAGATTTTATTACAGACTCAGTCTTATGATAAAACAATGGTAATTAATTCTGTATTACTGTTACAAGTTTACATTTTTCTATATACTTGGGGCTAAAAGACGGCTAGAAATGCAACATTGGTGTGGCAGTTTGCGTAAAATTATACGGCACATTGCCTAACTGGAATTATCCAGTGTAGTGCAAAAATCTTCGGCTTTCACCTCGATTTATTTCAATTGATACAACGTTCGCACGTATTTTGCTTCTTTAAGATGTCACAATCATCTATCTAGGCATCAATCAATAAATGGTGGGGCTTTCACACGATAAAAACAAAAGACATAATATGGACATTTTATGGATACTATGGGTTTGTCCGCAATTATTTGACGGACACTGCAGGAAGTCCGCAGGCAATCTGCAAGGTCGTGATTTTGTCCGTGGACAAATCTTGCTTGGTGGGATACAAGATGGGGTTATGCCGTATTTTTTTCTAGGTTGTTTCCACTCGAAATTATGATTTTCCAAATCCTCAATTTTCAAGACCAAGCATTTTTCAGAAAGGGGGATCGGTCCGAACAATTTTCTTTGTTGTTCCCCGTCCAATATTTTTATTTTTCGAAGCCTCGATTTCCAAACGCAGAGATACTTTTCAGGGGTGGGGTCATGTCGCAAGTTTTTGAAAGTTATTTTCCCAGCCAAAATTTTGATCTTCCAAATCTTCAATTTTCATACTCAAACATTTTTCAGGAGAGTTGAGGGGTCGGACCGAAAAATTTTCTTAATTGTTCTTAGAGCCAAGATGTTGATTTTCCTATGCCTAAACTTTCGAAGTCAAGCGTTTTTCAGCAGGGGGGGGGGACTTCAAGCCATTAACTTTTTCTATATCATTTTCCAAAAACTCGATTTTCGAACTCAGAAACATTATTCAGGAGGGGGCGGGTTGAAGTATTTGACTCATTGATTACATTTATTGTTATTATTATAGCATAACTGTAATGCTGCTCAGTTAGTTACAGTAGGAATTCCCTTAATGTATACTTATACATGTACAAGTTCACCGTGATGGATTCTTTTCATGAACCTTTGTTATTATTGTATACGCACAAGATCATGTGATCGGGTCAGACGATGAGACCCTGGCGTTGCGTGGTTTGTTTCACTTTCGTTGAATATCTGAATACAGATGCACTTACAACAAAATTGGAAGTTGCTTTCTTGTCTAACCTTACGGATGCAACAACATGGCGACGAGTTCTGCAATATTTAATGCTGCAACGGTAGCAGGCTCAGAAAAATTCGCAAATCAATGTAATGCTGAATCATGGATGGATACAACAATTCGAGTTATATTTGGCGTTGACTAATGCGGCGGACAACAGCATAAAATTGAATCTCATATTGTCATATCTGGACATTCATGTGTACGAGACAGTTGTGTCAAGCGGCGGCAACACGTCATATTCTACGGTTACAACTTTTCTGTTGAACAGGTATAGCGTCATAGACAAATTCATCAATTGTTTAAACTTTTTTTCAAGCACATTCATGGCAATCCTGATTCATTCGCCGCCAGCATTTATTCTATCTTAGACTCATACGACATCGCCGATCTCAAGGAGCAATTATTTGTTGCAAAAGACATACATTCGGCAAGTGGTCAACTGCAAACGATATTAGGCCTACATGTGCGACGTCCTACTTTCGCTAAACGAATGCGTTCAAATCTCCAACTCCATTACAAATTCTGAAGTCCAATGTAACTATATATTCCTACAACCCAAAAAAAGACTTTTTCGAACTCTCTGAAACCCATGCGTGCTATCGTCTGCAATTGCTGTGATCGGAAGGGTCATGAGCCACGTGATCCTGTCTGTCCATCTCGCGATAGTGAATGCTTTAATTGCGGGAAGACTGGTCACTTCAGCAAAATGTGCATGACGAAATCGAAACAAATCAAAGACAAGCGTCAATCCACGATTCCTCGTGTTGGTTATTACGCATGTTCAAGTGTCAGTAATGGCGAAGTACCTCTACCAGAAGTTGATCTTACTGTGAATGTGTGTGAAGTCAAATGTCTTGTAGATACAGGATCTGAGGTATCTATTCTACGCAGAAGTGAAGCTGACAGACTGAACCTTCGTCGTTTCAATTCCGGTATTTTGTGTCGTAATGCGGATGGTTCCAGACTTAGCCTTGAAGGCCAATGTGATCCAGTGACTATTTATTTTCGGGACAGAAAAGCAGCTATGTCATTCCTTATTGGCAATGTTTCCAGGCCCATTGGTATGGATACAATAGCAGGTCTAAAATTCGTTAATTTATACAATGGGTTGAATGGCCTACATCTCCATTTTCACATCTGACCATGGACGTGGCAGGTCCGAGGATTGATCAAAATGGCAGAAAATTTTACATGTTAGTGATACCGTAATCGATTATCGCAGTCGGTATGCTGTTTCGAAAGTTTACAAAGTGAAGCTAACGACTGATAATGGCGCCATTTTCATTTCGTCGACTATGACTCACTTCCTACGGTTGCATGGTATTGCACATCACAAGGGATATACAATCCACAGTCAAATGGTTTGGTTGAACGCATGAACTGAAGTATAAAGAAATTCTTGGAGAATACAAAGGTGAATTACAGTAATTGCCAAGAGAAGCTGGATGAATATATCTTTTCTTATATTAACTCAGAACACGAGACAATGAAACAAACTCCATCTTCAATGATATTCAAATTTGATCCTCGATCGAAGCTCAATCTGTGTGTTCCAGCGGCTAAGCAATCACTAGAGATCAGACAGTAAGAAATTCAAGGGTGACTCCGGAGAAGAGCAAGACTGTATGTGGAAGATCGACGAAGACCAAGATTCCACAATCCATTTAAGCTAGGTGACTTGGTTCGAAACGAGTGGGATCATTTGTTTCGCCTTGTTGGACAAATAGGCCCATATACCGAACAACCAATGGTGTTGCTGTCAATACCCGTCATCTTCTATTGGTGAAACCGCCTCCTCAGCTCAATGCAGGAAGCAGTGAAGTAGAAGTCCATCATCCAATACCGTCCCCTGCCAGTCAGCCTCGACGATATCTCCATTGTGTGAGAAGATCTCCAGGGCATTATCCTAGTCTTGAGGAGCGGAGGAAGTGAAGCACTCTTCTTCCGCTTACTCTTTCTCCGCTCCTCTTACTCGAAGATGACTCTTTGATTACATCTACTGTTCTTATTATAGCATACATGTAATGCTACTCATCTAGTTACAATAGGAATTCCCTTAATGCTACTATATAAGTTCACCGTGATGGATTCTTTTCATGAACCTTTGTTATTATTGTATACGCACAAGATCATGTGATCAGGTCAGACGATGAGACCCTGGCGTTGCGTGGTTTGTTTCACTTTCGTTGAATATCTGAATACAGATGAACAACGAATACAACGTTGAATACAGAATACAACGAAATTGGAAGTTGCTTTCCTGTCTAACGTTACGGATGTTACACGGGGTCTAATTAAATCTGATTCCCTATTGGTGTGTGCGTAAATCAGCTGACGCTCTCAACAAATGAGCGTGATGCTGGCAGTGAGTGGAAACTTGAATTGCAAAATATTCATGATCAAACGTTTTTTGGAGTGTTTATCATAGGCTAACCTTTCAATCCAACATCTAATGGATTGGTTAGATCATCAAGATATGTCGCGGAAAATGAAGTAATTGTGACAGTGCATTAACCGTCCATCAGTCATTTATGAAGAAAGTTATTGGTCAACAACGCTTTTCAGAACTATGCTGCATCAGGGCCGCTTCACAACTTCTAGCTATGCACAGAACAATGAAAACCTGTGATTTTAACTGAAGTCCACTAACGTGCGGATATCACATATGATAAGATATAAAAATTATTCATATAAGGTAGTCCAGAAGGACTCGCTAAGCGTTCAATGGGCTGGACACACGGATTCCTAAAAGCTCACAAAGACAAGAGTGAAAGTATGAAAATTAAACTGGACAAACAAACACTGAAACAAATATATACAAGAATATGTACAAGGAGCTCATCAGCAAGATGACCAACTGCCTTCGTCTCGATGATATAGTTACAATCAATTCTCAACTACATTTTCATCGAATGCTAAGGGACTTAGTGACCTGAAATCATATTACTATTATGAGTTAGCGTCTATTCTTTTTGAGATTGGCCAGTTGGATGGGGACCAAGTGTAGGGCCCATCGGCATGGGTGGGGCCGGCGACGAGAACTTGGACCCATGGGCCGGTGTATCCTCAATGTGTCGACAGATTTCGAAATGCAACTCGAAAATCAATATAAAATGCATCATTTGTGTAAGATTTGACATTTTGATATCTAAAATCATTGGAATGAAATAACTATTTTCTAAATCCCTGGATGATAAAGTCAAGGTCAATAGAATAACTTTGAGAAATTGAATAACCTTGAATTATGGAATTGAAATATACCTGTCTACATTAACAGAACGATGTATAACGATCAGGCACCTTTGCTGAAGCAAAAAATCATTTTTAAAAATACTTACTGGAATTTTTTTAATTGATGTGTAATTATAGGCTTAACAATTTATTGAACGATGCATTTTCTCTTTCTAAGCTTTGAGGATAACTGCCAAGATCCAATACTAATAAAGAAACCGAAGAGGATTGAAGCATACGTGCATAAAAGAAGGTGATAGTAAAATTTTTTTTAGCTACACCGGCCTGAACGGCGGAATATTATCCTATTATTGAAATTAAATGGATTATAATTACATAACCCAAGTCTGCTTACTCTAGTGCACATCGATTGATTTTAAATTCATCATTCCGTAATTTAGAAGATGATTGTTGTTTGATTAAAATTATTTCAAAATCTCTCCTTGAAAAAAAGAAATGTTTTTCATGAATGTTTAATTAATAACATCAGCTTGGCAGGCATACCAATCGGAAAGACTAACGAGACTTAAGATTTTTTGCCACAAATGCTGAAGTCTATTTTAGGAACCGTAAAACTCAACCGATCGCTACAAAATTTAGCACATGAGTTAATGAACAAGAGACATCTAGGCCTACTCGCGTAAAGACTAGGTTAGTTCGTTTTCAGGGACTAGGATTAGTAGCTGTGGATGTAGCGCGACCATTGCACTTGATGAATATCTCGGAACATCGACCACAATTTTATCGGTTAATAATTGCCGATGGAGTCATGCAAGCTATAGCTGATGCTGATCGTGATTTTGATCATTTTGCCTCAGAATGATGAGTGAATCACTTGCCAGTTTCAAACAAGGACAATGGAATATTGCATCGACTTTTGCTGCGAATGTAGGAAGATATTAAACATATAAAAGATGCTAAGTTTATAGTTGGCTATAAGCTCAGTACCGCATCCTACAAGCGCTATTAACTATTAAATGATTCTCACATCCTTAAAATACAGAATAAACACTAACGCGATCGGAATCAGGCCGTCGGCTACGGCTTGCATTGTTATGTATCCAGTGTCAGCCGTCAAAACTTTTGCTTTTAGAAATTCGATCAATCTGGTCTTATATTTTGCGTTCCCGAGAAATTGGCCTTGTGGTGAAACAACTTACATGTCTTCACGAAATATTATATCAGGAGAAATTCCACGCGTGGTTCGTCGACATTTCTTGTGATTGATGTCTTGGGATATTCATCAAATACGATGACAGCGTTACACCTGTAACTATTATCAACAAACTTACCCTACATGAGTGTATATCTCCATGATGACCTGGCAATTGGCTGGTTTAACAAACAACAGTGTGTATCAGATAACGTCCATCAATAAAGAAATTTCCTCCCTATACGTTTTGTAATTTGAATGTGTCTGTCTGACAACGATGATTTTTTTAATTTTCAGTTCCCTTTCTTAAAGAAACATCGTCGAAAATAGAATAGACGCTAACTCATAATAGTAATATGATTTCAGGTCACTAAGTCCCTTAGCATTCGATGAAAATGTAGTTGAGAATTGATTGTAACTATATCATCGAGACGAAGGCAGTTGGTCATCTTGCTGATGAGCTCCTTGTACATATTCTTGTATATATTTGTTTCAGTGTTTGTTTGTCCAGTTTAATTTTTATACTTTCACTCTTGTCTTTGTGAGCTTTTAGGAATCCGTGTGTCCAGCCCATTGAACGCTTAGCGAGTCCTTCTGGACTACCTTCCCGATTAACCAAAATCTATGGCACTCCTATAGGAAACGTCCTACGGAATTATTGTAATTTTCCTATAGCAGGTAGTGCTATTGCTATGGAACTCTTTTCTATGGCATTGTTGGAAAGTTTCGTCTCATTGAGATTTGGGGGGAACTTTGATCCTATTGCCCCCTGAACTAATTTGTCCCATAGACTTGTGGGAAATCCTGTCTTATCGAATTTCTGGAAATCCTGTCCCATAGAATTTTGGGAAATTCAGTGTTCATGGCAGCTCCCAATGCTGCACCGTGTCTAACCTTTTCCGCGACATACTAACGCATTCTGTGATCATGATTGTAAAGAACAGTGGTGTCTTCTCCGTGCCTGCGAAGACTTCGGCGCATCCTAAATGATAATTTACCAGCATTTATAAAAATGAAAAGTGTCATCATTCATTACATTTCATTTAAATTCGATAGCTTCTCGTGGTAGCTGTCCGTCTCAAAAAATCAGACGCTCAACCTTAGAGTGAACAGTTTTGCTGAGTGTGCACGAACCACAGCTGTTTTCTTCTATCGATTAGACACACATGAGTAGTAACCCCGTGGCAAATTCAAGTCCAAAATGCGAAACGATGAGTCATCAGGCTGACTCGCCCCCACCTGGAAGGAAGGGAGATGGCCAAGGATGTGTTGGGAGGAATGGGTCCGTGAGGAGGAAACCGTTGAAGGAGGAGAGATGTTCATGAAAAACCGCCCACCCCCCCCCCAACGACTCAAGCGACCAAATTGGTCGATTGGTCGAAAAGACCAAAGTTGTTCAGAATCATGTGAAACAAACTTCTATCAAGGTTTCAGGTTGAAATTCTTACGATTTTTTCAAGTCCAAATGTGAAATGTCGCTTTTTTAGCCAACTTTGACGATGAATGGCGGAGGATTGGAAGTGAATGAAGAGCTCGGATTTCTTTTAGGGGAAAGTCCGCGCTTTGTTCTCTAGGATCCACTCTTTTCAGATGCGTGACAGGCTCCGTTTCCAAATGAGAGCTTGTTAAGAATCGAGTTTTTGCGCATTTTCCAAGATTTTGGAACTTTTTGAAAAAACGACCGAGTGTTTTAACTCGGCTTCTGGTCATCGTAGAGGGTCGAGGGATGTCTTAAATGAAAGGGGAGAGCGAGAAAACATGGCTGTCAAAATTTGGAGTCAATCGGAGCACTAGAACCGGAGATAGACGGGTTTAAAGTTTTTGGATGAAGGATCTTACGTCATCAGCTGATCGCCACAAACTATATAAGCGGGGAACCGACAGAGACTTCATTTAAAGGAGAGCGATTGTCAAAGGTAGGTCGTCTATCTGAGCTCCGATGATAGCTTCGGACATTCCAAATTCCGGGTTTCTATAAGAAACCGACTTAGAAAATTTCATTGCTGAACTCAGCTAAGGCGTCAGACTTAGACGTTCGCCAGGAGATGGCCTTCGTCTCCAGGCCATAAAAGACTCCAAAACTTTAAAGGCTTGTAACTTTGCTTCTACAAGTCCGTTTGACTTGATTCAAAAAAGGTTCGGTCGCTATTGACCTGCTCTAAGTGATAGACTACTTCTAAAATTTAATAAAATAAATTTAATTTAATTTAATTTATTTTTAATTTAATTTATAATATAAAATTTAATATAAAATAAAGTAGTGCTAAAAAGTTGAAAAATTTAAAGTCACTAGTTTTGGAGGTTTTCTGGGGTTTCCAACCCTTCTAAATTCAACTAAGACATTTACAAAGTTGCCAGAGGCGAGCTTCGGATCGAGACTTGTTTCCTGATGTAAATAACTCCACCGATTTTCATGTCAAAATCGGGGCCCGGATACCAACACAGTGACATGACGCACGCTCTGTCCGCCCGAGGTTGGATTTGTGGGTCGAGGTCTTGGAGCTGGGATAAGATCCTCTCTGAGAAATGCCTGTGACGGATTCATCAGCTTAACTTGTCTTTCCTCAAAGCGAAGTTGTCTTTGTGATAGCACTGAGTGACTATCGATTCTGTCTTTGTATAGCATGGGCCTTCACGACTGAAAGCCTGGTAACTTTCGATGTAATGTCCAAATTTGGTAAAAGCGTCGTTGTCTTTGTAATAACACTGGACGCGTATCGATTCTGTCTTTGTATAGCATGGGCCTTCACGACTGAAAGCCCGGTAACTGTCGATGTGTTGTCCGAATTTGGTAAAAGCGTCGTTGTCAAGTCAAAAGCACGACTAAATTTAGAAAGACCAAGGCAAGGCTTTGTGTCGGGAGAGTATATAAGCCACTGTTTCTCTCTAGGCTTCACTCCTGTTTCAAGTTGTAAGACGAACGGTGAGTGCTCTGTCGAAGTTTGCCATCAAACTTTGAAATATTTAGAACTTAGGATTATTCTGTCTTAATGCTTCATATGAACGTTTTTATTAAGCTGTGACTTTAGATGAGATCCTTTAACGATCTCCTATTATGAGCACTAAAATGTGTCTCAATTTAACACATTATTTCCTCTCTTTTCAGTTTGAAAATGACGAAGGAATGTAACAAGAAATTGCAAATTTTTAAGTGCAGTTGTGGCATGCCCTTCCCTGATGACCGTTTCAGGCGCCGCGTCTTGGCGAGAGTGACGAAGGGTGAGAAGAAGCATGATGATGTGTTGATGGTAATGTATGTGTGTGGTGTGATGTTCGTTGTAGTGCGTATGATGTCGAGTTTGTGAAGGCTCATGCTAATTGTCCTCTGCGTGTGATTGGGAAGGAAATGATGAGTCAAGTGTTGAGTGGTGAGCGGGGGAGCGCATTTGTTCAAGGCGAACCAGTACGTTCCCCAGTCGTGAATGTGGATTTCGATAAGGATGATGAAGTGGTGAGAAAAGTAAAGAGGAGGTTGATTGTCGAGAGTGGTGATGATGAGTATGAGGCTATGGAGAGCGTTGTAACGAAGAAGGGGTGTGTTGAGAGGTTGAGTGATGATGTTGAGCTTGAGCGAGCTGTCGCGTCGATTGAGCCACTGGCAAAGCCATGGGCTCAATCGTCGCCGAGAGATGAGCGTGTGATGCCTAATTGTGTTATGAGAGTGAGTCTGTCGAGTGTGCCGAGTAAAGTGGTGCTGACGAAGAATGATGCGCTGGCGTATGGGAATGTGAGAAATGAGTGTGACAGGTTGCAGGGAAAGTTGAATGCTGCAAAGTGTACGTTGAAAGAAGTGACTGTGGAAAGGGATCGTTTGAAGAGAGAGTCGGAGGACTTTGCGAGTGTGAAGAGAGAGTTGTTTGAGGCGAGGCAGAAGTTGGTGAATGAGAGAAAGTTGAAGGAGATGCTTGAGTCGAAGTTGGAGAGTTGTGAGAAGTCGGTCTGTCGAGAGGGTGAGTTGAAGGAAGAGGCGATGGAACGAGTGAGAGCGTTGGAGCGCCAGTTGAGTGTGCAGTCGGAAGTGTCGCCTGAAACGGTCACCGCCCTTCACATTCCTGTGGTATGTTATGTCCCGGAGTGGCCATTAATTTATGGAGGTGTGACTCCAGATACAACTCAAGAATGTTTTAACTGCACGGATGTCCGATGTTATCACATCAAAATACATCACAAGGAGGACATCCGTGTAGATTATAGAAAGCCGCACAAATTTCGTAAGTATTATGACTGGAACATAACATTGTACCATCTTTCTCATTCTTACTTCTTTCATTGCAGGCCAACTGAAAAAGTCATAAGCCCACCACATCCCACGTCCCGTGAACGCACCATGGGCTCTCTTAAAGGCCAACCTTCTAATGTAGCTAAAGCGGTCCCAAGCCCGCCATATATCTTCGGATATGGAATGCAGAGGGGAAGAAAAATGATGAAATGGGAGGCCAACCTTGCACCACATGCAACACAACAGACTTCTCTCTTCGCTAGTGAACAAGCTCTTGTCAGTGTAATCAGAAACTAACATGTTGTGCAAAGGTTTTACTGCAACACAGGTTGATGTATAGTTAGAAAGTTTGATCATGACGTTTTATGAAACACAAATGTCATAAAATGTAAGCGTTGGTGCAGTCAAATAAATTTTACTACAGCACATGTTTGTGAAAGTAAAGTATTAGATTACACAGAGTCATCAATACTGTCAAACGTGTACAAGTCATATCAAACATATTCAACTGAGTGTCCATTCCTGACACTCATCATCATTTGAAACTATTTGAAGATGAAAAGTTATATTCGTTTCCCAACTTCATGGTCTGTAGCAAGAGAGCTTGGTTATTCGTTGAAAGCTATAGAAAGTGTTACAAATGTAAATGAAAATATTAAAGCTGACGCTTTAGTTGAAAGACTAATGGATCTAGATGAGCATGCTATGAATCATCATTTGGATCGAAGATGGATAGAGGATTTTTCGATGCTGCAATGTAATGATAGTGAAAATAGGAGGAAGAGTTTGGAACGATCTGGAGTGAAAAAGAAAAAAGTGGCATTTGCAACTGATTTTTCAAATAGCTCTACCAATAAAAGTGACTTTAGAAAGAAATTGGAAGAAGAGACGTTTAAATTATTATGTGAACGGAATTGCGTTGAGTGTTTTAAAAGGGAGCGGTCCCTTCTCTTTTTACCATGTTGTCATTCTGTTATGTGTTCTACGTGCTGTGTACCTTTGGAAACTACGTGTATGTTGTGCCCCATCTGTGATCAAGAAATAATTTCAACAGTCAATGTATATAAATGATGTTGATGCAATCCTTGTCGATTTTAGAACAGTCACCTATGAGTATGACACCACTGTATCACCGTCTCATTGAAAAGAGAAAGCATGATTATACAAGGCAGTGGATTCTTGTGTTGGAAAAACTATTATCATCCAGTGATTGTAGAGAGATCATACATCGTTTGAGTAATGGAATCATCATTCACGCAAACTGTGAAGATGTTGACTATATGCTATCTTATAATTTAAAACCAAATCGGTTTACGAATACACTTTCATCACTGTTACATAATGGTCTTCTTTCATTACCTTGCTTGGAGTTATGCATTCAACACGTTGCTTATGGGAAGCCTTTTCCACTTAAGCACAATTGATGCAAAGGCATTAAACTTTACAAACATCGTCGTACCAACAGATTGTTCATGTCTGGCTCATAACATATCAGCAAACGACACAGCTTAACTGTTTCCATTGAACTATAGTACCTCACTGAATGATTGATACATTACAGCTACCCACACATGTATCTGCTTCTGACTATCCTGCTGGTACTGTGGCTCTTCTCAGTGTATTGCTTTTTACTAGTGTTGTACTCAATGTCTTCCTCTATTTCATTGCGTTTACGACGGTGATGTTTCGACGCTGCTGTCATGTTTAAGCAAAGAACACTCAAACATCCACCTGTAAAAATGGCTAGACGTCGTTCATCTCACGGTTCGCGCAGACAAAAGTGTCAATCAAATGCAAACCGAAAATTCTGTCTCACGCTTCGTCGCTTATTAAAATTAAAACCATCGCATCGATGTGAGGCAATGAAGCTGTCAAACGATGCCTTCATTCGTAAAATGTGTACGGAAATACGAAAAGTACGTTATATGTTTTTCGGAACCCGGGAATGGAATTGCCCAAATATCGGAACACTATCGATAAATTTTCTTCAAGTATTCTAGTTTTGGCCGGACACATTTATATACCGAGAAAGACCAGCAGGTATCATTTGACACCTTTGTGTTATCTGATAGAGATTCACTACTCCAGTATCATCAAATGTCCGTGTGTTGCTCAGATTTTTCACGCTTATAATGTGTGAATGCAACGACAGACAAAGCTTGCTTACACTCGCGACTTATGCCTGTATCACACAGTTCATACATCGCATTGTCCCTCAATTCATGCACCACGTTCCCAGTCTATCATCGATCTCAGGTCGCACGGTCTCAGCTAACAATCCATCTCTATGGAATAACGCATGACGGTATGATTCATGAAATGAAAGTAACAAAACAGCCAGAGCTCGTGTTCAATTTCATTCCTACATTGAATGCGATTCTGAGTTACAGCAATGTCACGGCTGAGACGGTATGCTGCAGATAGAGCCCTTCAGTTGCTGTTAGCCAGTGATGACGAGAACAGTGCCAGTGAAACAGATGACATTATTGATAATACTACACAACGCATGGAAGAACAAGTTGAAGACAAAACTTATTCATCATCAGAATCAGAGGAAGAGTCGGAAGTTATCAGCCAAGGTGCAATGATAAATGGTAATTACAAATCGCGGGATGGAAGTGAGTGGCTAGCAACAACAACTTCTGACAGGCCTATTCGTCCGACAGTAGCATCAAACATTTTTCGAACTACACCTGGACCAACTACGTTCGCGAAACGAACCGTTCGTGATTGTGTTAGTGCATTTTTGAGAATATTCGACGAATCATCCATGCGCCAAGTTTACCAATATACCCTATCCCACATTCAGACAACTAACGACAGTGAATTCTCAATAGACTTAGCAGATATCTACTCATTTGTTGGACTCCTTTTTGCTCGGGGACGATTTCTTGCGAAAAATGAGCCTGTGTTTTCTCTTTGGTCTAATGAATTTGGTCGAAAGCTATTCACTGACACTATGTCACGTAACAAATTCAAATTCATTATGAAGCATATTCGTTTTGATGAACAAAGCACTCGATTACAACGCCGCCTGTATGATAGATTTTGTGTGATTCGTGAACTATGGACTCGATTCGTGGAGAACTCACAAGCATCGTACCAATCTTCGTTTCATATGACAGTAGATGAGCAGTTATTTCCAATGAAGACGCGCTGTCCATTTCTACAATTTATGCCCAATAAGCCGGATAAATTCGGAGCAAAATTTTGGATTTTAGCCGATGCTGAATCTCGGTATATTTACAACGCTTTCCCATATCTTGGCAGGGAACTTACTCAGAATCGCGGAGGAATGCAATTGGGAGAATTTGCTACATTGAAACTACTGGAACCATACTTCGGTGGTGGATATAATGTGACTGTCGATAGCTTCTTCACCAGCCTGTCTCTTTCCGAAAAGCTGTTTCGAGAAAGCATCACGCTGGTGGGAACAATGAAAAAATCCAGGAGAGAAATTCCTAATGAACTTCAACACGACAAAAAGCGACAAGTCAATTCAGTCGTTGGTGCAAGACATGCTTCATCAACTTCGTACAAAATCAAAAGTAATAAGTCGGTCATCATGCTTTCGACGATGCATACTGACACTTCGATGGATGGAAACAAGCCCGAAATTGTAAAATTTTATAACCGAACAAAAGCCGATGTAGATTCGGTTGATCAAATGGCACGTATGTATTCCACAAAGTCAGCATCACGACGTTGGACACTTCAAATATTCTTTAATTTGTTGGACTTAGCAGCGATCAACGCATACACACTTCATCGCGAGATCACAGGATCTACCACAAGTCGGCGGGATTTCATTCTAGAATTGACGAAAGGGCTAATTGACATGAGTCGCCCTCTTCCTTTACCTCGATCAGAGCCTTCACCCGCTCCTAAGAAAGAGCGTCCGAATAAGCGGAAAAAATGCCGCCTCTACAACAAAAATTGCACAAGTAACCGCTGTACAAAATGTGACAGGTACGTGTGCGGTCCATGCGCTATTATTACTTGTAAGGACTGTTTTGAGCAGTTTTCCAATCATCGAAAAACTTTTATTCGGTCTGTAATCAGTTTTTATGTATGACATATGAGCAATTACAAAATTTTTAGAGGATGAATTAACTCCTTTTTATCATATCTTACAGCTGGAATAGGAAATATATTAATTTCATTCATTTATTTATTACAAGAATATTAAGTGTCAATTGACACTTACCGGTCTTTCTAGGTATAAATATTTTCCGGTCTTTCTGGTGTTAATCGTACGCTGAAAACTCGTCTATGGCGCCATTTCACTGCAAAAGTAACACAAAAGTGGACGGATGTATTACAAGATACTGTACACGCTTATAATCATTCTGTGCATCGTATGATTGGTCACAAACCTGCTGACATAACTCCAGACATGGTGGATTTAATCCGTGAAATCAATGCTAAACGCAAGCAACCATCACAAGGTAAACGTGACATTCAGGTTGGTGACAAAGTTCGTATTTCCAAGGTGAAAAGCGTGTTTGCGAAAGGATATCTTCCCAATTGGACGGAAGAAATATTTACTGTCTCTGAGGTTAACAAGAAATTTAAGCCCACTACCTACAAGGTTCGTGATTATCATGGTGAAGAGATTGAAGGGAGTTTTTATCGTCATGAGATAACACCCATCACCAAAGAAGATGATGACTACAAGTAGTATATAGTGTGACATCCGGCGCGACGCTTCGCTTCGCTTTGCTTCGCTTCGCTTGCGCCGGATGTCACACTTTTGCGGGTTTTTTCAAAAAATCAAAATTTCAAAAATTTAGGTAGACTTCAAATTTCACGTGGCCGAAGACCTAAATTCATAAATTTGGGCGTTTTTAAAAATACCCAATTTTTCAAAATCTCAAATTTGAGAATTACAATTTTCACCCTTAAAATCATGACCGTTCCAGGACACCAAAAATCATAAAAGTTGAGAATTTCAAATTTGTGATTATGATCATTTTCTTGCTCAAATCATGACCGCTCCTGGCGTTCTTACAATTTATCTACTGCTTTGCACTCAGATGAACACTCAATTGTAGAGAACATCTGCTTCTCGCATTTATGAATAAAAGGCATTTCAGTGTAAAGAGCTGTGTCCTCCAACTCAAACATTTGAAAGGAAACAATGTATGAAAGAACAAACAGCTGCTACTACTCTGTGAAACAATGAGATTTTAATTGTACGTTAGGCAAGTTGTTTTAATTCTTGTTAGTGCGTCAGCACACCCGTATGACGTTAAGATATCTGCCAGCTGTACTGTTTTCATTTATCTCTCTCGTCTGTCATTGTATCGTGTGCTCAGATTGTTGTGATATTATTTCAATCAACACTTATCATCTGCTTGCTCTCATCGTTCCGCTATCTTTAATTACGTTATTCTTATATTTTGAACATAGTGATTTGTACTAATTTATCCGTCAATCATGAGTCAAGCAGTCGTTGAACAAGAAGCCAACATAGCAACGGTACTTCCAGAGTTCTTCAAAAATATTGCGGATTTGTTCATTCCATCGGAGAAACATTCTGAATACTTTTCGTATATAGACCAGCAAGTGAAGAAAGCGCCTCTACTCTTCAATCCTGACGCTATACGTTCTGCTCGAAAAGCATACAAAGAGCAACATAAAATCGCAGCCAGAGCAAAGAAGGAAGCAGCACTTCCCTTCAGAATCGAAACATTTACAAAACAGTTGAAGGAAAGTGTTGTTGAACGTCATACATTCATCGAATCAGTGGAATATTTTACTGAACCGGCGGGGGACATTTCAACGACAGTGAATTCTTTGAAACAACACTTGAAATACGAAAAAAAAGCCATCTTTTGAGTGTCACATGTAAAATTTTTATTGGAAAACACGCCAATCATATATTATCCTTGTGTGAGAATAATAAAGGAGATTTCACATATCTCTTAAAACATCACAATATTAACTATTCACGAACTGAATTGAGTTTCGCAATGAAGTTGGCAAAACTGGCAGATAAATATCAGACTCTTTGTAGAGTCTCGCTTCCTATACGACTGTTAAAAACTAATCTTTCAATCTTGGAGCAGTGTCTTTCACAAGATGAGTGTTTTTGGAATAATTGATTATTCAACCCTTCTGTTTTCAATCATTTTCATTATGTTGTTATATGACGTCATTTTTCTCTCATCCAATGAAACCTGGTCCACGCGTGGACAAATTTACATGTATTTCAATGTATCCAAATTGAATGTATGCAAAGTGGATGTAACCAAATTGAAATATCCATGTGTTGTTTTTAATTTCTCATTTACGGGAATATAATAGAAACATTTTGTCTTCTATAACAATGAGCAACATAAATGAGTTTTTTAAATTATACGGCAAACAAACTACGAATTTCGATTTAAATGAGATTGCTAAGCAATTGGGAATAAAGAATTTTCACATATTGATGAGGGATGAGTTACTATTGATAAAAGATGTACGAAACAATAACTCTACTAATAAAATGTAACAATGTAATGTTTTAATTTAGATTAAATTAAATCATTTCAAAATCAAATAAGTAGTAAGGAAAGACATCATTATGGAACAGTTTTAAATCAATACCCCCCAAGTAGTAAGGAAAGACATCATTATGGAACAGTTTTAAATCAATACCCCCCCAAGTAGTAAGGAAAGACATCATTAGAGAACAGTTTTAAATCAATACCCCCCCAAGTAGTAAGGAAAGACATCATTATGGAACAGTTTTAAATCAATACCCCCCCCCAAGTAGTAAGAAAAAGTCATCATTAGAGAACAGTTTTAAATCAATACCCCCTCCCTTCTGTCTTCTAGGGGTCCCTTAAGAAATTTTTTTATTATAAAATGAGCAACATAAAGGAGTTTTTTAAATTATATGGAACGCAAACCACGACAAATTTCGACCTAAAGAAAATCGCAAATGAATTAGGAATAAAGAATTTTCATGTTCTAATGAGAGACGAATTACAATTCCTAAAAAATAAGCCAACAGGAACCTTCAGTTCCCGGAACAAAGTTCCATCAATAACTATAAATTTCATAACAAATCTTTATACGTCAGATGAAAAAGGTGTACATTGGTCAGCAGGACAAAGAAATATAAACTGTTCTAATTATTATTTTGACCGCACGGAGGCTGAGAACTATTGGTTCGAATCATACGGACTTCCACCTACAAACGAAGTCAAAAAATTACTTGGCAATGGAATTTATAATACATTTCAAATTCAAAAACCAGGAACTACATATTGCGGTCCATTGTGTCTTTATGCTTTATTGAAATTACAGGAAGGAGTACTATTTCTAGATATTATGTTAGAATTGAACGAACCGTAGGTTCTATGGCTACGCCTAATGATAATAATGATAATTAAAAATCAGTTCGTTGTAATTCATTTTGATAAAAACGGCCTCTGATATCCTCATTATCCAAATCTTTAATTTCATAAGTAATCGGATAAGTTTGGTTTATTTTACAAACTTCAAATATCTCTTTAGTCCAATAACCAACAAAGCCTTTTTCAAATTTATTCTTATATTTAAATATTCTAACTCTATCTCCAATTTTAAATTTCGGCTTAAGTTTCTGCAAATTCGGATTACTCTCATTCGAATAATTATTCTCGAATATTTTTTTTCTTATCAAATCAGAAGCATTCTTTGGAGTTTCTTCAATACCAGAATGAACTTTATTATTGTACTCTTCTACAATTCCTGGTAATATCTTCAACCATTTCTGATTTCTTTGCTCAGTAAATTTCTTGAATAATTTATTTTTTAACGTCCGATTGAATCTTTCTATCACTACAGCTTTTCCTGCGTTTTCAGTTGAATAAACTGAGCCTTGGCGATGACTTTCGTCTGTTTCAAACAGTGGCTGAACGTTTCTGTTAAAAAATTCCGACCCTTTACCAACAAACAATTTCCTTGGCTTTCTATTACTTTCTTTAAAGATTTCTTCAAACGCATATTCAACTGATAGACCACTTTTATTTTTTAAAGGCTTTACCCAAGCATATCGTGTATATAAATCTATAACGGTCAATGCGTATTTGTAGTCCCTTTCATTCGGCATATGAATAAGATCAGCACTCCAAATATCATCTTTATTAAATACTTTTACTTTCAATAAATATTTCGGCTTTCTGTATTCCCTATGAATTTCGGAGGCATAGCGTCCTAGGTCATTCGACATTTCAGACGCGTAGGTTCGAGCGTTGCTCTCAGACAGCTTTGCCGTCGTTTCAGAGTTATGAGTTTTGTCTAAACCCTGACCGAATAATATTTTAGCTTGTAAAGCTTTCTTAACAAACATTCTTTCAATTTTTTCTCTAAATGTAGGATTTTGAATATTATCTAATTCTTGTATCATCTTCTTATCAGCTGCATGTCGAGAACTTAGATCATGATTTCGATAAGCTAAATCATGTCTATAAGCGGCGGCATCTACTCTATTTATTGGTTCTTCACCTGGTTTCGGATTATTATTCTCATCTAGTCTTATATCTAATCGAGTTCCTGGACCGGTATATGAATGACCAGGAAGATGTTTTTCTTTCGAATATTTACTCCAAATAAATCCAGGAAAATTTTCTAATGCTTTTTGTATGTCACCACCAATATGCTGACAATTTGAGTTTTTATTTTTGTTTAATAGATAATTAAATAAATCTAAATTAGAAATTTTTAATTTAATTAAATTTTCGGAATTTTTAGAATTCATTTTAAAAGATAAAAAAAATTTAAAAGATAAAATAAATGTTTTACCTAATAGAACCAAAGGTTCTGAGGCTTTAGCCATTCGGACCAAAGGTCCTGAGGTTATTACCGAAACATACTAGGACTTAGATATATTCCTGAACCATCTTTAGTTTCTTTAATTTCAATTAAATCATCAACATTGTGGAGAATATTTTTAAGAACTCGTTTTCCTTCATCAACTAATTTTAATTTACTAATAAAATTATCTACTATTCCTTCACCCCTAGCAACTTTCTCTAACTCTCTATTATGACGTTTTTGTTCTTCTAATGCTGCCTTCTCTGATTTATTTTTATTTACTGCTTGGACAATACCAGCTGTCCCACCTGCAACACTTCCTGCAGCTGCTATGCCACCTATTATTAGGGGAATTAATGGGAGAATCCCGCCATTCTTTTCTTCTTGTAATTGAATATTCTCTATCATTGGTTTACTTATGTAATACTTTATTTTGTTCATCGTAATAGTTTTAGGGGTATTTTTGTCAACAATATTACGTAATTTTAATTCAACAGTTTTATTATTAATATTACTTTTCGCTTACGACATTTTTAATAAAAAAATTTTAAGTTATCAAAAATTCTAATCTATTCTAGTTACGAAAAATTTTTAAGTTAAGAATTTTTTAATCTATTCTAGTTATGAAAAAAATTAAATTAATTTATTCTAGCCATCTTCCCATTAAGAACTTCAATAGAATATTTTACATCTTCCACCAATAAACCATAAGCCATCAATGAAGTTGTGGAATCTTTCTTTTCAATATTAATTGTTACATCACAACCAGTCTTGATAATATCTTCAGATTGTGCACTTAAATCGAAACAGAAAACAGGATATAAATGTCTCCAATCTCCAGGAGTTAATTGTGGTTCAACTCCAAATTCTATACAAAGATTTCGATAAGAATCATATCCTTCCATAAATTGATTATTGGTTATTGCTATCGTCAAATCTTAATGGATCAATTGGATAACGGGTTTGATTTAATGAAACTTGTAAACTTCGAATTGTATTAATATGGAAGAGATTATTGTTCTTATCAAAACTTGGAGAATTATTTCTTTGAAAAGTTAGCAATAAATATCTTGGTGTATTCGCAGTTCTAGTAAAATGCCAGTTAAATCTTTGTTCGGAAAAAGTTACTGAACTAGCAGTACGCTTTAGAAAATTTACTGGAATTGGTTTGTTAGTATTTAATCTTTTTGCAATAGCTGTTTCAATCTCTAAACTAGGAGTAATATGCTTAATCCACCATTCAAGTCTATCAATTTCTAAATATGCTTTTTTTCCAGTGTTACCAAAAAAGATTAATTCATTAGTTGCTGTGCGATGAATTATTAATTTTAATTTTAATTGATATGATATTTTATCATAATCTAAATATCCGAATAATGGAGACAATGACCAATTTACTGTCTGTTTACTTTTTTTGTTAAACTCACGTCTTTCTTTATATGCATCATTATTTGTTCTATTTAAATGTTTTGCAATATTTTCTACATCTTCCGCAATTCCTGCGGCATCTGTTCCAGCGTGAGTTAAATCATCTATAATTATACCATCATTAGTATCAGGAAACCAACCTTCGATTTCATACTTTTTATTATTTTCACCAATTGTTACAAATCTAAGCATTGTATCAATTACACCTGGAGAATCACTTATTGTTTCTATATTTTGAGTTGCAACATCTAAACGCATTTGTGTAAATAATCTTGGAAAAAAATTATTCTCTAGTGCAATATTATCGGTATCTGGTAATGGTGTTGTAAAATTAGCATCACTATATAAAGAATATTCACAATGTAAAAACGAATCAGGTAAATATATATAACTCTGCTGATTATCAACTTCAAAAATTAAATCTCCTCCAGTATTTACTCTACTGGAAGATCCGGGATTCATAGCAATTCTTATATGGTCATTCTTTTTTTGATTGTAACTGACGAACGGAGGATCGTCTAATCTAAATTTATTTTCGATAAGCGAAGACATTTTTATAAAAAATTATTTGACTTTTTGTTTTTCTCACAGACAGAAAAAATTTTTACTAAAATATAATTTTAGAATTTTACTAAAAATAATTTACTAAAAAAATTTTACTAAAATATAATTTTAGAATTTTGCTAGACCAGCTCCGCTACAGCTTTGCTGGTTAGACCGAAGGTTGCTGTTAACACCATTACCTCTTATTTCTTCAATTGAACCGTAGGTTCAATTGAACGTTTTATGGCTACGCCTGATTTCTTCTTATGTTTACTATCAGACGGAGCTCCGCTCCTCAAGGTTTCCCCCTCTGCTATGTTAGCAATTTTGTTTTTTGTTTCCTCTGAAAGTTTTTTAAATTTTTTAGTTCTTCAGAATCATTCCTAAGTTTACGAATAGCTTCTAGTTGTTTTAATTCGTTTTGAGATTTAACAGCATTTGATATTGCACTAGCTGTACTACCTATAGCAGCTGCTCCTTTAGCAGCAGATGTAATCAAATCTTTATTATTTTTAATTAAGTTAACGATACTTCCAATACCAGAAAATATACCATCCCCTTCTTTTTGAACGGCACCTGCGGTGCCTAGGAACTTTTGTGTTCCGATTGTTTCTACACTGTCATAATGGTAAACAGATTTCATAGATGGTTCATGAGCAATTTTTTGATTTGAAGCAAAATGTTTAAGATTGTGTTTATAAATTATAGGCATTTTTTAGGATTAAATTTGACTTTTGGGAAAAATATTTACGTTAATATTTGCGCTAAGATTTACGTTTATGATAAGGTAATAACCTCAGGACCTTTGGTCCGATCGGCTGAAGCCAGAGGAGCTTCGCTCTGTTAGGTTAGAAACCCAAGACTTCGTCGATCAAGATTTACGTTTGTGAATGGACAACAACTTCGAGATAACTTTATTAATTGATTTTTGCACTTTATCTATTGCGTCAAGCAGCGTGTCATGTACTTTAATTTCTTTTCTATTAACTTGCATTTTCTGCTGATTAATCTTCAATGCCGTTTTAAGTGCATTTAACTTAATTTTAAGAACATCTAATTGTCTTTTAACAGCATCTAACTGTTCTTTATTTTCTTTAGAATTTTCTTGTAAATTTTCTTTCATTCATTTTCTAAATTGATTTTAAGAGTTTTCATTTTATCAACTTTTTCATTAAGTGAGTTTTCTTCATTTATTATTCTATTCAACTTTTTCATTTGTTGAGTAATTTTAGAACTTAATTCATCAACACTTTTTTGGAATGTAGCTTGTAACTGCTTTAATTTTTTTTAATTCTTTCAGGTAGTTTTTCTATTTCATCTTCTAATTGTTCTTTTAACATTTTTATCTGATGTTTATTTTTAATTACAGCAGATTTTAACTTTATAGAAAGTAATATTAAAATTTTTGATTGTTCTGAAATCTTTTTAAAAAGTTTTGCTATATCTGCTTCTAGCTCTCTATCCTTTTTATCAAGTTTTAATAATTTTTCGTTTAATGATTTGTCATTAAGTTTGAGCAACTTTAATTCATTCATCAGTGGAACCAAAACATCGTTTATATATTTTTCTTTTAAGCCATTGATTTGTGTATCAACATATTGTTTATTTGTTAACTCTGCATTTTGTTGCGGAAGAATAGAAAGATGCAATGGACCAGATAAAACGTCTCCAGTTTTCATGATATAATTTTCTATTTCTATTTCTGATTCACGATTATTCGGGATATATGCACCTCCACCAACGTTTGGTAACATCATTTTTTAACAATAAAAAAAATAAAATTTTTTCTAATAAAAATAAAAAAAATAAAATTTTTTCTAATAAAAATAAAAAAATGGATAAAGCAAATTTAAAAAATTATATTCGCACGCATCATCCTGTTCTTCTTATTCGACGAGATCAACGGGATTTGAAAATAAATGTTTTGATAATAATAATAATAATCCATGTATAGATGTTAATATTTTATTTCAATTACAAGCCGAAATATTTAGAGAACAGACTAAAGGTTTACCTTCTATAGAAACTAACTATTGTTTATTTCCAGGTGATCCATTTATAAAATTTATGGAGATTGTAAGTAAATATAATGATGTTGCGTATGTAGAATTGAATAAAGAAAATATGGTAATCATTGGTCATAATAATGTTTATGGATTCATTAGAGCAGTTTGCCGATTAGTAATACTGAGTGGATAGAAAATAAAATTATCAATTATATCAATATTAAAGAATTAGTTAAAAAATTAAAATCTTTTTCCAAGGAAAAAATTCGATTATTTGTTGACGATCAAAATCAATATAACATTCACATAGAGAGTAAAAAACATAATGAAGAATTATTATGTCAAGTTTATTATGTCAAGAAACATTAGAAATGCCGCAAAGATATGATGATGATACTTATATAGGATTATATTCAAACTTAAATATTAATTTGTTAAAATCTTATATAAATGGTTTAGCTCAACAAGAGAAAATTTATATGTGGACTACACCTTATACTATTAACAATGACCATAATCATAATCATAATAAACGAATTGAAGGTTCTAGGGCTTTGCCCGATCTTAAAGAATCTTATGATAATAATGATGATTCTGTAACATCTGAAAAAGGTGTAAATGGTAAAAAAGATTATAAAAATTTAAGTGAAGAAAAATTTATATCTCATACTGATGTACCTGATATTAATACTACATATAACCAAAATTTATCTAAATTTCATTTTCTTACAATTGAAAATAATAATGATGGTATAGTTGAAGATACTGTTAGACAACTATGTGTCGGGTCTACAATATTTAAATTAGGATTTACATCTAATCAATTTAAAATTTTATCATCTTTAATAAAAACTAAAACTGATTCAGATTATGGTGGTGTTATTAAATTTTCCAAAAGAGATCAAAGACCAATATTTTTCTCTATTATATTATTATCAGATAAAAAATGTAATTTAGAGTTAGATATTCCAATAAGAGAATGGTATCCAATCCCAAAAAGTGTAATTTATGATGTTGAAGAAACAATTTATGATGATGATGAAGAATCAATTGATGATGATGATGAAGAATCAATAGTTAGTGAAAATAAATTTAAATTATCTTTTGATAAAACGTTATATGATAAAACTTAATATGATAAAACTTAATATTATAGAACATTATATGCTAAAACTTAAAAGAAAATACCAAAATATACGATAAATATATTTTCATATGTAATAAAATTTTTAGATTTAATAAGTTTTTAGATGTTATAAAACTTTTAGATGTAATAAAAAAATTATTATTCCCACGTGTCATCATCATCACTTAAATTACTCTCACAGACGATTGTTTGAAATATTTCAGCTTGAATATCTTCTCCGTTATAAGGTAACATAATTTCATTTTCATCAGGTGCTTGACGTTTAAGAATATTTATTTGACCAGAAAATTTTTTTTCTTCAGTATTATTATTTTTATCAGGAATACTAATTCCAGTTTCTAAAGATCTTTTCCATGGTTTATTAACTGTAGTCGATAATGTTTTCCCCGAATATAATTTTAGAAAATCTTCTACTTTTACTTTATCTTGTGAATATCCTTTGAATGTTTTCTTTTCACTAAGTCTCCCTTGTTCATCTAGTAATACAATATTTTATTTTAGGAGCAATAAACATTGCAAAAATAATTCCACCATTTCCATAATCATTTTTTCCTTGACACAATTCCCCACCAACATATCCAGCAGCATCTAATTTATTGAAGAGCTCATTAGAAATGTATATTGAATCAGTATCTGTATAATGAATGTATTTTTCGTTGAAACCATTAATTTCTAAAATAAAGTTATTCATGATTCTTCTAGAGTGAGAAAGAATGAAAGAACCTAAGTGTGATGGCATGAACGACGTCTTCCCATCTTTTACAATATTAGTTTTAAGAAATTCATCATCTTCCATTTCTACTTTCGCTAAATATTGTTCATCATTTAATTTTTCATAATCTTTTACTTCTTGAGTGAAATTTTTTCTCAATGTATTCTCATTCCATAAATGATATTTAGTGGTTATATCTTTTTGCACAGTTTTGCCATATAGCGAATTCATCAATAATTTAATTAACTCATCGCCTACAGTATTTCCTTCTGCTTTATATCTTTTTCTCAAATTAAAAAGTTTTTCAATATAATTTCGAAATGGTGAAACTTGATAATTTTTTTCATAAATTATACCATCAGTAATATGTAAGATTTTTCCCCCACATCTAACAATTTCTTGTATGTCTACAGAAGTTAATACATCATAACATATACCATTTCTAAACCTGATTACTTTTACATGAGAATTATTATTTTGATTTTTAACTTTATCTTTAATAGGAACTGGTTGAAAAAACATATCATTCGGATATTGAAACACAACTGTAAATATTCCAGTTTTAGGTCTAAAAGTTTGAGTATTAAATTTATATACTATTTCCCGCTCTTCTTCTTGACGAAATTTTCTAGCTGATTCAGCTTTAGGGTATTCTGAATTTTCATCATACATAGCTGATGGATATGAAGATGTGGCATCAAAAAGCCATTAGAAATTCATGTTTTTGTTCAAGTAGTTGATTTGAAATTTTCTTACAAATTTCAGTTTTATCTCCTAAATCTCGATACTGTTTCATTAAATCTATTAAATTACTTCCAGGGGACAAAGCCCCGCCAGCGTAGCTACCAAGGGACAAAGTCCCCCTAGCGCAGCGACAAGGTAAATACTGTTTTAATATTGGTAACAAGATGCTACAAAATGGCGATATGTATTTTCTTATATTTGCTGAAACTCTTCCACCTTTAACAGATTTTCTAATATAATTTCTAGCCCATAAATCTATATGAGAATGAATATTTGTATTGTCATTTTGTACGCTTTTCATCCAACCGTTAAATGTTAAAGCAGAGGATGTCAAATTAGTAGTTATATCTTCACCAACTAAATCTCGCATAACATTATTATATTTGTAGATACAAAAAGCTAAAGAAAGAATATCGTTAACTAAATATGGTCTCCATTCATTTTCTTTTTCTTTATAATTTTCATGTGTTATGTCTCCAATTTCATAATTTAATTTACACACATTCGTAGGAATTTTAAAATTCTCACACCATTTAGAAAGACTTGTTTTTACATGTTGATAACTACATTTCATTATAATAGTTTGAAGTGCTAATTTACCTGACGGTGAATCTTTTTTCATATTGTTTTTAAATCTAAAAGATTTTTGAATGTATCTACTAACACATTCAGTTGTATAAGGATTTTGTAATGAAGCAGTCAATATTCCTCTTGAAGTTTTAAGAGGCGGTTTAGATAATTTAAAATTAGCTTTTATCGGAAAATAGGAATCAAAACCTGATGAATTGTGAGCTATTAAAGTTACTCTCGAATAATTAAATTTTCCAAGAGTTTTAAAAAATTGATGGATCGGACATACGTCCTCTGAGTTTCCCCCGATCGGACATTCATCATCCTCAGTTCTCGTAAATATTTTCACACAATTTTGAAGTTTATTAAATTCTAATTCAGTTAAATTATTATACTCATTAATCTGTTTTTTAAGTTTTTTAATTTCATCTTCATCTTTTGATCGTTTAATTTTAATCATATCACTTAACAAACGTTTTTCTAATTCTTTCAATCTTTGTTTCGGTAAGCAACATATAAATTTATTAAAATTAATAGCTCCTACAGCATAAGGAATGGGATGAGCTGTTGAACAGTCAGGATCAGGAAAAGTTTCAAGATCCCAAATATATGTTGAACCATAGTCAATTTTTTTCTTTGTTATGATTTTATATGGACGCGTTGTTAGATTTTCATCAGTAACTGTTTTATATATGGGTTTGAAATTATTTTCAATTTCTCTAATAGCTTTTAATTTATGAAATTTATCAATTAAACAATAGTGACCAATTGTTGAACCTGCGTGAAAATAATTGTAATAAACATAATTATGAAACGTTTCAATTCCTCTAGGATTTAAATGACGATTGGCAGGACTATAATATTGAACACATTCTCCAAAATATTTATTGAATTGAGAAAATTTGCAGTTTGACATTACTCCTGTTCTAGATGTGGCTTTCTCTTTATATAAAATATTATTAAACATTTCTTTCATCATTTCTCCTTGTTCTTCATTAAAACCTCGTAAAACATTATAACATTTAATAAAACAAAAATCTTCAGAAGGAATATAACAATATTCACCGAAATATTCTTTGATTCTATATTTCATATTAATCCCTGCCCCTCTATGCGATCTTTGTACTAACTTCATTCCAAAATCTTCATATTTAATATTACCTGTAAAAATCCATTCGTTAGCATCGGATTTCTCATCCAGATTCGAAAACCATGTTTCAAATGATTTTTTATTATAGAAGGTTACGTAAAAATTTTGAATTATATTTTCCTGATCTTTAACAACTTTTCCAAGTAAATTAATAATTTTACCATTTGCTAAAAGTTTCCGCATATCATTTACTACATTAATAAAAGATACATTTTCATATTTAATTTCATTTGGATTAAATAAATTACATAAATCATCACCAAGTTCATCCTTAATTCCATCATCAAAAAAGATGTCACTAATAGGAGTTTCTAATATTTCTTTTGTTCCACGTTTCTGTTTTTTAGTATTACGTCTAATACTACGCCTAGTACGTTTCTGTTTTTTAATACGTTTACTACGTTTACTATGTTTAATTTGCGCATCAAACTCAGCAATTTGTTTCTTGATTAATTCATCAATCCTAGACGTTTGTCCGAGAGACATTTCACGATTCATATTTTTTAAAAGAAAAAATGAATTTTTACATAGAACCTCGGTTCCGTTTTTACATATACACAGGAATATGTAATTGATGTAATGTTTCTAATTCATGTGTTGTTAAATGTTCTTTCTTAACCAACCACCATAAATTATTATACGCCAAAAATACTCGGAAACTTCTTAAACAAAGTGGAAAGTCTTTTGTTTTAACACACGGTTTAATACCATGTTTTGTTTTATAATCTGTAACGAGCGCTACGTATTTATGATCATAATAAAATCTAACTTCTTTCTTCGAATTTACAGGATTTGTAGGATGACGATAATCTTTTAAAACTGGTACATGCTCTATCTTGTAAGCATTCAACATATTTTTTTTTATTTTTATTAACAAAAAATTTATAAGAAAAAATTATTCGATCACTCCGCGAAAATATTTTCTATAACTCTATCATGAATTTTTTTATCAATATTAATTGTGATAAATCCATAATCTTTTGACCAAGCATTGTTACACGATTGTTTAAATTCATCTTTATTTCTTACACATAAATCTCTTAACAAATCACTTAAGTTTCTTGCATTTATTTCAAATAGTATAAATATATTTGCATTCTTTCTAATAACACTTCCGTCTAATGAATACATACTTTGTGTTAAATAAAAAACACTACAGTTATTATGTCTACCACTTGTGAAATAATTTCTCTGAACTGACTGATTTCTATCATTAACACAATCATCAAAAATTACACAATGTTTCATTGTTTTATCTAGTTTACTAGGATCTTGCATATTACCACTATCATCTATTAATTGTATCTTTATATGCTTATTTTTATTAGATTCTACTAACTGATTATTTTTTGCTGCTTCTTCACACCACGAACTTATTTCTTCTTCATCTTCAGATTTTTCATATTCTTTGAATAATGAAGCAATTGCTGTTTTTTAAGATTATTTTCAAATCCATATTTTAAAAATTGATAGACGGGTTGTTCTGCTGTTGTTGTATAAATTATAAGATTGTTATAATCCAAAACATTTGGAGTCGTTAAAATTTTAAATAATAGATACGTTTTTCCACATCCTCATCTTCCACAAATAACTGACAAAACTTTATTAGATAAATTTGGATGATGATTAAATTTGAGGTTTTTTTTATTAAATGGAGGTAGTTCACTCATTTTTTAATAAAAAAATTTATTTTTATTTTTTTGATTTTTTGTTTCTAAAGAAGAAGAAGAAAATTAAACTTCTCTAGCTTCGCGTGGGAGTTTATACCTCCCGAACCAAAAGATCTATCATAATCTCTTCACGATTCTAATGCCAATGTTGTTAATAGTTTTTCTTGTAATATGAAAATATATTAATGTTTGGGGAAATACATTTAATCTATAACCGATGGGTACAGTAAAAGCTGGAAAACTGAATATTAAATTTGACAATTTACCATTTATATATCCTCCTTCAATAATGTCACAATGTACAACAATTGAATTTATTTCAGTTATTTTTGGAATCTTCTCACCTAAATGATAACCTTGTCTATAGGTTTGTTTATTAAATCCTAATAGCTTTGACAATGATCTATCATGATTAAAATCAACTTGATGATTTTCGTCTAAAGTAAGAGAAAATTTATTAACTGCCGGTTCAACTGCGAAATGTAATTGTTTCTTATCTTTAAATGGTATACCTAAATTTCTCTTAATTTCATTTGATATTGATTCAACTTCGTAAGAACCAGGAAGAAAAGTTAGTATTTTCCATGTTTTGCCTTCATCAGTAGAATATCTAAATTGATCATTCACATCTTTTATAACATTTTGAATAGTGTTAAATGTAGAGAAACTAGTCAATGCAATTTGATAATTTTTATTTTGTTCCAAATGTAGAATGGGTTCTAAATTACAAGTGTGTGATGAAGTAGTTGTTATAATTTTTAACGTCGTACTAAATTTTGATGAACCCAAAATCTCTGTCAAATTTTCTAAATGATTATTAATTTTGTCTAAATCTGCTGAACACATTTTTTAGTTAAAATTTTAAATAAATATTTTTTTTTAAAAAAATTAGAAACAACATATTTCAGCTACACTTTTATAATCCTCTTCATTTAGAATCTTCTTTTCTAACAGTCTTTTCAATATAGCATGAATTTCATTGAAACTAGAATTATGTCCTTCTTTTATTGCCGATATTAAAATATTTAATCTATTTAGTAATTCTTGTGGATCATCTGGTAAAAATACAGTTGTTTCAGTTTTCTGTTTTTCAGATAAACCTTTTCCTACTTTAACCCCCGTTGATAATAAATTTTCTAATTGTTTATAACGTTTTAGAGATTTTACTGCACCAACTCTATCTAACATAGCTTTATATTTTATGAGATCTTCTACAGCATAATTATTTAGATCTGCTCCTCTTAAAAGATCAACAAAATTTCTATCTAAATTAAAAGGAGATTTATCTGGTGAAAAAATTAAACCTCGAAAAGGTTGTGGAAATATTTCTTTTTGACCGAGATAAAATCTAGGTATTGTTTTTCCATCTATAAATGAAATAGAATGTTCAAATTGCATAGATTTTGGTAATTTCTTATTAATGTTTGATTCTAGTAATCCATAGTCATCTAATATAGTTTTGTGCTCTGGATCTGTTATATCAATTTGTTTATCATTATTTGTACTTTCTTTTTCAAGAGTTTTAAATGGTTTCATAGTTTTTTCAAAATCAGTTTTTACTTGCTCGGTTTGCTGCATTTTTTCAAACATATCAGATTGAATACCAGCTTTTATCATTCTATGTTGAAGATGATTTTCTTTCATAATATTTCTTTGTTTTATTAACTCTTCTAATTGTTTTATTCTTTTAAAATTATCAGCTTTAATTTTATCCATTTTTAAAATATAATATTTGAATTTTGTGGTAACATTGGAATACAGCAAAAACATTTTACTGTACAAATTATTATTTTATTGCTTTGTTGTTTGACATCTTTTCGTTTAAAGTTTTCTCGTTTAAAGTTTTCTCGTTTTAAATTTTGTTTAATAAAGTTTTGTTTAATAAAGTTTTGCTTAAATTTTCGCTTAAAGTTTTTAGCTCTTCTAAAAAAATTTTGTCATTTTCTTCATTAGAAATTTTACCATCACTAGAAATTTTGCCATCCTGTTTATTCTTATCATCAACTTTTTCGGACTGTAATTGAAAGGTTTGATTTACTTCATTAGCTATTTGATCAAATTTTTCAATCTCATCTAACGTAATAACATTATCATCACATACTCTTTGAAAGTAGTAATGTAGTTTGTCATAGACTTCTTTAATATGTAAATGCTTAGTTTTTAATGATTTTCGTTTCTTAGTTATTAAGGATTTATCTAACATTGTAACAAGTGAAGTTGCAAAAACACCCGTACCTGTTAAAGCAGTAGCAACTACTGGAATTACTAAAACACCTGAAGATATAACAATTGTTAAAGCACCTAGACTTATTGTTAAGAATATGCCAATTCCTTGTGTTACATTCTTAACTTTAGTCCATCTCTTTCTTAATTTTTTATAATGCTCTAATCTTAATAATAATTGAGATTCTTTATCTTTCATATAGCGTACTCTATCTTTGTGTTTTTCAATGTTCATTTTTTCAATGTCCATTAAAGTAGAACTACGTTCATATGATAACGAAGGATATATTCTTGCGGTTTCATCCACTTTTGTTTCTTCCATTTTTAAAGAAATATTATTAGTCACATGTTATATTTTAAAAACCTAAAAGATGGATAAAATTCATGAATTTGAAATTCTCAACTTTTATGATTTTCGGTGTCCTGGAACGGACATGATTTTCAAGGTAAAAATTGTAATTCTCAAATTTGAGATTCACAACTTCTATGATTTTTTCGGTGTCCTGGAACGGTCATGATTTAAGCGAGAAAATTGTAATTCTCAAATTTGAGATTTTGAAAATTTTGAAAATTGGGTATTTTTAAAAACGCCCAAATTTATGAATTTAGGTCTTCATAACCTGAAAAATGACCAAAATTCATGAATTTAGAACATTTAAAAAGTACCATTTTTTTGAAAAATCGGTATCTTTAAAAACGACTAAATTCATGTATTTCGGTCTTAAAAACCTGAAAAAGGGTTCAAATTCATGAATTTATGTCGTTTTTAAAGATACTATGTTTTTGAATTTTATGGTGTCCTGGAACGGTCTTTTGCCCTACATGGTTGAAAAGATACTTCGTCACCAAATGCGACAAGGGGAAAAGTGGAGCCTGGTGAAATTGGCTGGCTATATAAATTCAATGAACAGTTGGATTCGTCATTCTGACCTTGATCGTGTTAGTCAACATTCCTAAGCAAAGTAATGAATTGTGTAAATATAAATAAATAAATACCTATGTATCAAACTGCTACGTTTTATTCTGCCCCCTCCTATGCTAGTTATGGAGCTGGCTTTACCGTTTATGCTGGATCGAGACGTCAAAAAGGGGGTAGTCTATTGGGTGCTGTCAAAGGTATGATGTTTCCCACTATCGCAAGTGTGGAAAATCAGTTTTAAAGGAAGCTGTAGAATTAGCAGCAGATGTAGCAAGTGATGCGCTTTCAGGAAGATTGCCGATTCGTGAATCGCTAAAGCGTCATGGAATACAGCGTTTGAAGAATGTTGGTAAGGCTGGTATCAGGTCTGTTATCAGTCATATCAATCCACTCTCTACTTCAGGCAAACGTAAGCGAAGAGCATCTCGTGTCCCTCCTATCAAACGCCGACGACGTGAACTGTTTTAAATATGTAATGTAAAACCTCATCCCTTTGCTTATTTGATAGAACACCTATACAGACGGATATCATTAGAAATTATGTATCCATTCGTTATCCACAGACAAGTATCGATTCTGGTAGTGTCATTGAGTTTTTAATACCAGGAAATGATGCTGAGTACATCGATGTAAATGACATTAATCTACTACATGTTAAGTTTAAGATAGTAAATAAGGACGGCACCAACCTTGATGATAAGGACAAAGTAGCCGTGAATAACTTGGCAATAGCAACGCTCTTCAAGGATATATCATTGACCATTGGTGAAACTCGGGTTGAAGGTGGTCAACACAGTTATCCCTATCTCGGTTATTTTTCAACAGTCATGCAGTTCCAGCCACAAGCACAAAAGAGTCGCATGACTGTTATGGGTTGGTGTAAAGATGAAGCTGGTAAATTTGATAGTGACAAAAACAAGGGATTTGTCACTCGTGAAAAGTGGACTGTAGAAAGTAGGGTGTGTGAATTATATGGTCCCCTATACTTGGACTTTTTCCGTCAATCACGTTTCTTAATGTCAAAAGTAGACATGCGAGTTCATCTCTTGCCGAACGATCCTAACTTTGTATTGAATTCTTATGGAGCAAAGACTGAATTTAAGATTGTGTTTGAAAGTGTTAGACTTCATGTGCGACGAATGACAGTGAATCCTTCGGTGATTAATGGTCACGAGATGGGTCTGAAGAAGTATGATGCTCTTTATGATGTAAATCATGCTGAGATCCATAGTTTCACCATTCCTCGTGTGCAAAAGAGCTTTGTTAAAGATAGTTTGTTTCCTATACAATCACCAAAAATGATCATTTTGGGATTGATTGCAAATGATGCATACAATGGTAATATATCAAAGAATCCCCTCAACTTTGAACACTTTGGTTTAAATCAAATCGGATTGTATCGCGATACTGATTGCATTCCTGGTACTCCTTTTTGCCCAGACTTTGCTAATGGACATTACTCTCGCTCATATCAAAATACTATGGAGACCTTTAGATACTGGATTACTGATGACACCAATGGTTTGACCTATGATGAATTTGCTAATGGTTATACGCTTTATGCATTTGATTTGACAGCAAACAATGAAGCAGGTGCTTCTTATCGTCCGGGCACTGCCACGAAGGGTCTTAAACTGGAATTCTTCTTTGAAAAAGATTTGACGAAAACAGTCAATGTACTCATCTATGCTGTGTTCGATTCCACCATTCGAATTAACAGACTACGTGACGTTTCCGCTTCTTATACAAGTTAATGAGTTGGTTATCTGATGCAGAGCTAGAGAGAGTCGTTCAAGAACATGGTGATGAACGCACTGTTGCAGCATTTCGAGGTGTGTTTTCCATTAATAATACGAGTATGCCCACAGTTTTACCAAAACCACCCTCATTCATTATCATGAATACTGATACAACACACTTACCCGGCAAACACTGGAAAGTTTTGTTTATTGATAAAAACTATTGCGGTGAAATCTTTGATTCATTGGCCTTACCAAACTGTGATTATGTCACACGCTTCATGAACCGACATTCACGAAAATGGATTCGCAATGCTTTGGCCTATCAACATCCATTGTCTTCAACATGTGGAGCCTATGCCCTCTACTTTGTAATGCAACGACTACATTATGACTCTTTACATGACATTTGTAAACATTTTTCACATGATGTCAATGAAAAGCGCATTCGTAACTTTTATAAAAGCCTTCAATAAATATGTGCGATTAAAATTTGTTTTCTTTATTATACTTCAATGGAAAAGTAAATGATGTGATTGAATAGGTTGTATTTAGTCATCAAACATGAATAGGTAGAGATAAGAAGACATTGTTCACTTGCCACACTCATTCTTACGAGTGTTGGTTTGATGAAGGTAAGTCATTATGCGAGGATGTATACGTTCTCTATACTTGTTCCAACTTGAGGATGTAAAATGTATAGCACCATATTGATCATGAGGAGCAATGAAATCTCGTCGAATAATGAATAGACGCCCACCTAGAGGGATACAGTACATTGGATGATGGATGATATGTAAAGTATAGTGTAGGTTATCCATTTGAAAAGGTGATAAACTTATTTTAACGTGTCGATGAGTATCGTAAAAGGTAATGCGTCGAGCCTTCCATGTAACGTGACACTGAGAAGAGAGCTTGGCAATCATGGTTAGTTTTAGACATAGCAAAACGTTTGCTTAGTCTTCTAGTTTAAGCAAAGCATTCATAAGAAATGGATGAAGTCATGTTGAGATTCATCATCATATTATCATTTGCAATAGTGACATTAGCGGGACAAGGATTAGATGATGCAGTTCGTCTCATCAAATCACCTATTCATGCAACAAGACCTATTGAAGATGTAATTCTTTCCGGCATAACCGATCCTTGGCAAAATCATGCTTACAAACTTCAGATTTTACGTCAGCGAATGGGTCATGCGTGGGAAATGGTGTTAACAGATTATGGCTTTAAGCGATCGCCTGTAGGCGGCATCGATTTGATCAATCCTGTACGACGCATTGCAATGGAATTAAAAAATAGCTGCCGTGTGAGCTCATCAATAAAACGCGAAAAATTTCATGCCCTTGCAGATTTTAAGCGTAGAAGACCAAGATATCAAGTCATATTTGGTTGTATCAACTATCGCAATATGAAAGACGGCGGCACAAGCATACTTAGGGGAGTGCATTATGTGAAAGGGCAATTACTCTTAACCAAATTCCTAGGACGACAGAAAGTGCCTACTGTGAACAGATTGAAAGCAGCAGTTCGTTATGTCATGCGACATAACGCCTAAGCAAACGACGCTTTATGTTGATACTTTAACATGGAGTTTACAGCAGTGGTTCCCAGTAATGCTCAACCTGAGCGATATGAAAATACAGCTGCTGAGTTTGAGACAGATTTAACACAGCCGATTCACTTACATGGTGATTGGGAAGTGTCCCTGCAAGATTTGAGCTATGTGAATAATATAAGAACCATTGTCAATGAAGAGATTACATTAGGCACTGCAACGAATCAAGACTTGTACTTTCCAAAACTAGAGCGAAATGATAAAGTACATACCTACAACTTGAATGAACATGCAGCAGAGTGGAATTCTATTCCTACAGTAAACACCCGTCGGGGAAAGCGAGCTGTTGATGAGATTGCAAATGGTCCTACTTTAATTATCACTGCAGACACAGACATACCCATTGCTAAAAATGCTACACCCCTGAAATGGAAACAACCTACAAACCCATCATTTCGTCATCGTTTAGAGCAAACATACTATTATATGAAAATGCAACGCCTCTTGAATGTTATAAATGATTTGGCTAAGGATCTATGGTTCTGGCAGATGGATCCAAATCTACATAAAGTTACACTCTACATGAGACCGACTACTATTTCCCATGGATTTCATGTGAGTGGACCTCTGCAAAGGATATTGAATCTTAAATCACGTTTCTTTCTACCTATCACAAAATTTGCAGAAGTAAAAGGAGGTGGCGCCTTCCCTTTGAGAGCTCAAGTGTCCATGAAAGTATCAAAGCAGATTAAGAAATATCAAAATTGGCACAGGAAAAAATTTAATATTATCCTTCTTCCCCTTGATCGCATGCATGAGCGCTTTGTGCTTTTTAAATCTGGTACTGTTGATGACTTGATCAAACAGGTAAATGAAATAAATGGATTATCTATGTCCATCACTCGAGTACACAATAAAGCAAGGATTGATTTCCGAAATGATTATGAGCGTTCACACATTGGATTTGTTCACATCAATTCTAAATTTCGCGATTTGCTCTCTTTAAAAACAGACGTCTTATGGTCATACCATGAATGGGGAAATGTGAAAATAACATCTGAACAGCAATCCGATTGCCGAATGGTCCTTTATTTCAAACGCACAGACCCTGTTTTACGTCCCAGTCTTACATGGAAGCCAAATGAAAAGTTACCGATACCTCCAAAGCATTATAGCAATGGCTATGATGTTTGTACATACTTGAACAAGGGTGTATCAAATCTACACTTATATCATTTTGACTATGATCCTAAAGAAAATACATTCTGTATCAGTGTACATGGTAAAACGGTCATTTACATTTCAAAAGAGTTGACAAAGATTTTAGGATTCAAACGTGACATATTCTACGACGAGAAGTACTGTGGCTCAACATCCTTGCTCGATATGAATATCAATCACTTTTACAATTACACTAACAATTACACTAACTTTATCCATTCAACACAAGTTGGTGGTCAAATGGCTCCCCTTTTAAGATATATTCCTATTGACAGTGGCGACTTTGGTGTGACCATGCACAGGGAGTTCCTGAACAAGGTATACATTCCAGTCAATGTATCACGATTATCCCATTGCAAATTTGGTATCTATGATGACAGTGGTAATCCCATTCAATTCATTGGTGGTCGTACTGTCTTAACACTTCATTTTCGTCAGATCACATCAAATCACCAATGTTGCGTGTGGCGCAGTCAATGTCTTTTCTTTTTTGATTAGGTGGCCGTTAAGGCCGTGGTCTCATAAAGACCGTTTGGGGCATTCTCTGGTCTCATCAAGGCTTTTTTCACTCCTGAAAGTCAGCCTCGTTTATGAAAGGCTCACTCTCAACCGTTTGTAGAGTGAGCTGCTTGCAGCCTTCAATCATTTGTCTCTCTTCCTCTTCCTCTTTTTGTTGAAACTTTCTCTCAACTTCCTTCGTCGTAGCAGTTGAGCTAGCAAGAGGTGTGAATGTTTCCTCTGTGTCGGACATGACTATGATAGTGAAATGCAAGACACTCTTCTTTATATATGAGAATGATGCAGTGTGATTGATAAATGGCTGTCGTCCAATGAGAGAGCTCGAAGCAGGGAGAGAGAATCTATATAAGTGCGGTGCAATGACCATTTCCTCATAATATCATTAAAATGGATACACCACCGAACGCCTATGCCTTACTCATGCCCAATGCCCCACGCAAGAGACAAGTGAAAACCATTTACGATGGTGAGGTCGAACCACTGCAGTTCGATGAGGACATCATCATCATCATTTCCGACGATGAAGAGGACAGTAGTGATACAATCAGGGCTGCCTTCCTGAGTGTGTCTCCAAAGGACGTCATGATGGAGCGGTGTATTGAGACTCTCCGGAGCTGGCTAGACCTCTTCTCTCCTTCTAGTCAGCCCCGCAATCAAGAAGAGTTTGACTTAGTAGACGTCATGTAATTTCTTATTACAAAACGTATTGCTTTTATCTCTTTTCAATAAATGTGTATCATGACAGTGTTGTTTCTTCCTTCATATAAACTGCATGGCTTCGAAAGGATCATCGAGTAAGCATAGTGTCGATTGGAAGCTATTGTTAGAATAAGATATCCTATCATCTAGACACTTAACACAGTTACTAGAAATCATTCATCATATAAAACATGATTTTAGGTGAAGCAACGTTATCTGAGAATGAGCCATGAGTTCTGCTTGTCATTCTTATACCACACGTATACAAAATCATTTTCTATCTTCTCTAATGGTATGATCCCTTTTGATAGAAAAGTAGACCGATAATAAATGTGTTAACTAACCCCATAATTAAATTCCTCCATTTATTTCCATTTCTAGATCAATACATTGCAAAACAAAGACATGTAGTTCTTTAGATTTGTTTATCAAAGTTCTGTGGGACTGGTTTCAAGTCATTGTAAATCCTGTAATATGTCACTCGCTTTGGTGCATCCGGCACTCTTCTAAGTCGCGTCGTCTTCGGTGTGAACTCGCCCTCACTCCATACAACTTGGGAGATTTCACTTTTGCTACAGCTCTTCTCCTCGTCATTGGCGATTTTGGGTTTATTGCCACTGTTCATATCCTTGTCCCACTCGTCAACAACTTAGAAAATTTTGTAGAAAATATTCAAGGCTTCAGAAGAATTTGTCATACTAGACTGTTCGATCGTATAACGTGAATGAGAAGTGCTGCAATCGTTTCACTTATATAGTTATTTAACAATGAATTACTCAACAACCAATCAGAATGATTCTAATTTAGATGAAGATTACTTTTTTCACTTTATCAACCTGTGTGGCAGTAAAAACTTTTGTACAACTTGATACACTTTCTGACGACGTTCACAAGAGCTTGTTCCCTACTGAAGAGAGAAGTCTGATGTGTTGCATGTGGAGCAAGGTTGGCCTCCCATTTCATTCCATTCATCATTTTTCTTCCCCTCTGCATTCCATATCCGAAGATATGTGGCGGGCTTGGGACCGCTTTAGCTGCATTAGAAGATAGCCCTTAAGAGGGCTCATGGGACGTTTCCGACGAAGGGTGGTGAAAGAATGTGTTGTATGTATGAAAGTTGATCTTATGTTTATAAAAGAGACTATCATCTAACTTGGGTGGGACTGAGCGATCCTCCTGAGAGAGACTCTTAATCTCTCTCTGTCAGCAACATCGACCTCCTCTACTACCACCCGACTGTCAGAGGGCGGTATATACCCCCACTCTGTTGAATTGGTATCATCATCAACAGCCGATGAACCAATTCGAGCAAGATTGTTCCACAATCTCTCTCGCTCTTCCATCTGCGAAAACTCTTTAAATAAATTTCTCGGCTTTAACCGAGGCTTGTCAGGTAAGCTGACCAGCGTGTTTGGCGTCTGCATGATGGAGTATAAAATGAAGACTAGAGAAAAGTCGAGGTTTATATATCCAATGAGCACAAAGCCATGATTCATACTTTGACAAGAGTATGCAGCGCCACTTTTTGTCAGTTTGAAAAAGAAAGATGAGCATGTGATAGAAAACATACAGCGCAGATCTCACAAAGTGATATGTGGCTCTTCGAATTGTCAATGTGTTCATTTTCTTCCTCTAAGCTATCGTCGTCTGATACTTGGTGTCAAATTGTTTACATCTCTTGTTGAAGACTCAGAGCATCCACTACATCACTTAGCTCCTCAAGTATTACAGTATTCTGGAAAGTTTCGTATGCCAGTAAGTACCTTAGCAATGAGAAGGAGCTGCTTTATTGTCACAATGATTAGGCTATTGAATAGTGGTTTTTTGTAATCTAGGTTTTTTTGCGTACTTCTGTCAGCTTTGAAATGTGTCTGATTATTATTCTGTCTTAATATTTTTCTGCTTTGTTATGTTGTATTACGAAATCTTATGTGTTTTACCTTGACTTTTAGCCTCACGATTTTCATTATTGAGGCATTCTGAAATATACGCTTATTATTATTATTATTATTTCCTTATTTGACAATGTTTTTGACTTGACAACGACGGTTTTACCATGTATGGGCATCGGCAGTCACCGTGCTTTCAGTGACCAACTCCCAACACAAAGACGGCTTCCCCTATGACGCGAAAAGGTTTGACGTCAATGCCTGCAGTAACCGTCTCATTTTTACCAAGTTACAATGACAAACGATAGACGTTGACAACCCTGAGTTACTGAGGCTAGACAAAGAAGGCCTGATAGCAAGCCAGCAACCGTTTGGGTGTTAAGCTCTTGAATCCGCTACAGGCATTACTCAGAGGGGATCTTATCCCAGCTCCAAGGCCTCGACCCACAAATCCAACCTCTAGCGGACATGGCGTGCGTCATATCACTGTGTTGGTATGCAGGCCCCAGTTTTGACATGAAAACCGGTGGAGTTATTTACAAGAGGAAACGACCCAAGTCACAGAGACTCATAAACGACTGCTTTTTATTCAAAAACTTTAATTATTATCATTAAATATGAATTTTAAATTTTCAGTATTTTAGTACTACTCATAAAGCGTTTATAAGTAGTCTGGCACCTACAGCACAGCAAGAGCTGTCGAACCTTTTTTGAATCAAGTCAAACGGACTTGTAGAAGCAAAGTTACAAGCCTTTAAAGTTTTGGAGTCTTTTATGGCCTGGAGACGAAGGCCATCTCCTGGCGAACGTCTAAGTCTGACGCCTTAGCTGAGTTCAGCAATGAAATTTTCTAAGTCGGTTTCTTATAGAAACCCGGAATTTGGAATGTCCGAAGCTATCATCAGAGCTCAGATAGACGACCTACCTTTGACAATCGCTCTCCTTTAAATGAAGTCTCTGTCGGTTCCCCGCTTATATAGTTTGTGGCGATCAGCTGATGACGTAAGATCCTTCATCCAAAAACTTTAAACCCGTCTATCTCCGGTTCTAGTGCTCCGATTGACTCCAAATTTTGACAGCCATGTTTTCTCGCTCTCCCCTTTCATTTAAGACATCCCTCGACCCTCTACGATGACCAGAAGCCGAGTTAAAACACTCGGTCGTTTTTTCAAAAAGTTCCAAAATCTTGGAAAATGCGCAAAAACTCGATTCTTAACAAGCTCTCATTTGGAAACGGAGCCTGTCACGCATCTGAAAAGAGTGGATCCTAGAGAACAAAGCGCGGACTTTTCCCTAAAAGAAATCCGAGCTCTTCATTCACTTCCAATCCTCCGCCATTCATCGTCAAAGTTGGCTAAAAAAGCGACATTTCACATTTGGACTTGAAAAAATCGTAAGTATTTTCGACCACCGTAGTGAAAAATTTTCGAAAAAATTTTTTGTGTGAATTTCAACCTGAAACCTTGATAGAAGTTTGTTTCACATGATTCTGAACAACTTTGGTCTTTTCGACCAATCGACCAATTTGGTCTCATGTGCACATTCACTTGGCATTAAAAAATGTTCGGGAAATTGTTATTAAAAATTCATCCTTCATGAAAATTAATGCTATAACATAAAAAAGTCTCGTATAGAAATAGTATTCCAATGCCGAGTGAAGGCCTGTGGTCTGGGAGCACGCGACGCCACTGGTAAAGAATAATCAGTTTAGTTAAGCAATTATGATAATGTTAATATAAAGACAACAACATGCATGAGATATTTGCATTTTTAACTTTCGATCCCTTTGACATGTCGGTGAAAGTCTGGTCCAGATTTCAAAAAAATTAGTTTGAGAATCAATCATGCTGTGGAGCATTATTTTTTAGTTAATTTCATGATCATTCGCAAAACACCATCAATTCAAAAAACAGCTAATGATTTTTAATGTCTTCTCTTTTTAGACTTTTGAACACTTGCTTCGATGTGAAGTTTCTCAGAAATCATCCTTCATATTCCTTTTTCTTCCATTAGGAAATGTAGTTGGAGTTGATTTGCAACAAACAGGAAATAAATGATAAATATTCGATAAATGATAAGTTGATGATAGAGCATAGACGTTCTGCATATAGGCAGATAAACTTCATTTAAATGAAAAATGATGCAAAATATTGCAATTGAAGAATATTTGATAACTGCTATGTTTCTTGTATTGGAGATTTATATTATTTATATAGGATTATAGCATAATAAAGCAATTGCTCCTCGCTGTCATCTTGCAGATGAAAAATATCGCCAGAAGTTTCATTTTACTTGTTTATTGTCACAACCGCGTTTCGTCTGCTCTCAGTAGGTGTGACACGCAGAATGAATCAAATTGATTGAAACATGATTCCTGCTAGAATATCGATCAAACAATGATCCTTTCTTTTTGTTCAAGTTGTCGATGCACTTCTTCTCCTATTAGTAATTTTTCTGTATATGTACTTTTTAGCTACTACTTATTCATTTCGTGATTGCTTGTCCAGTGACTGCCCATTGCTTGATCGATATTCTAGCAGGAATCATGTTTCAATCAATTTGATTCATTCTGCGTGTCACACCTACATGAGAGCAGACGAAACGCGCTTTTTGACAATAAGTAAGTAAAACGAAACTTTATGGAACATTATATTGGTTTCCATGCATAAATGTATGCGCGTATTCAAGGTGTATGTATGGAAAGTGATTGTCTTTTCTAACTTTTTGTAAGCATCTAGCGATGCTGGTAGAGTTTTAGAATTGAAAGCGCTGCTATTATTGATAAGTTATGCTCCTAAGCTTTCACCTACTAAAACCGCATCAAATGAAACGAAAGAGGTTCAGCTTATTAGGGTGATTATCATGTTTGTATTTGAATTTTATTTTTAATGCACAATTAAAATGATTTCAAAAATTATGGACCATGGATTCAAGCTTCATAGATAATTAAAATACTGTGGTGGCGGTGATATTAGACTTCTGTCATTACATTTGGTCCATACATGCTTATTTAGAGAGGAACTCATCATCCTTATGAATAGATTCTCTTCTTTGTTACTTTGAAAAGTCGGTCACCTCAGTTTGATGGGAGTTGTAGCATTGGAATTACATAGAAAGGGGAATCATGGCTAGTACTTATTTAATCTCAATAATACATTAATAGATCACGCATACTTAATTACATACACGTATAAAGACAAATATAGGATGCATTATTTATTTGCTGGCGATCGACACGCACTCTCAATTGTAGAGTATCTCGCTTTAGCGAACTTTTTCTTCACTTATTCAATTAATCAATTAGTAAGATTTGATGATGTAAAACCGAAGGATGATTATTAGCACAAAGTGGGACAGAAGTATCTGTCGAATGTGCTAACTTATAAGCTAAGATAATATTCACTGCTTTGATGTGTTTTATATCATCATCCATCATATGGCATTCCTGCAATGACCTCCATTGCATGAAATTTTTAACATCTTCCTTTACAAGATCGCATCCCGATTCCCGACAATGCTGTTGATTTTAATTCCGGTCTCACCAATAGAAATAAATACCAATTTTGTAATCTCGTTGTTCGCGGTGTTTGAATGTTTTAACATGAATGTCTGAGCCGCTTTTGCACATGCCCCTCTTGTGTCGGTGCGCTGTTATCTTACCTGTTAACTTCTTCATTTTTATCTTTCAGTGTCACGCCTGCTCAATTTGATTCATTTCATGATTATGAAAATCTGAAGGAAGGTGGAAAGCTCGATTAGATTTCTCTCATTACTCGTGTGACTTTTACTATATTCGAAAAATAAATACTTTCTCGTAATTATTTCCTTCCTTCTAAGAGAATTTCAAATAAAATATTTATCTTTTTAAAATAATTTCAAATAAATATTTATCATTTAAAAATTCTTAGGTGCAAAGCGACATTTTGTTATCACACACGTAAAACGTTGCTTGATAGTGAGCTATTTCTTATCAGAACAACTAAATGTCGGAATTTGCACTCCTTTATTTAAGGCGGCCGTCTGAAAATTCGACAACCAATAGTTAATTTCTTTAACTGATTTACCTGTCAAGTAGAGATAAATGATATCAACTTCCGCGGTATAACAGGCCTGTAGAAGAGAGAGGAAAAGTTCCGCAATCAGTTGCCACAATTAGCGGTTTTTGTATTTCTCTTTTCGCTTTGCAAGGATTATTAGCAAAAGCAAGAATACAAACGTCTGTACGTAAGTCAACGTTTGTACTCTAAAGAACTGTCCTATCAATGACCAACGTATTTGCAACCGACAAAATGTTGTGTATGAAATTAAATGCCTCAATTGCAATCAAATCTATATTGGCAGCACGATACGAAAACTTCACATCCGAAACAAGGAACATTTAACACAACAAAGTTCGTCAGTACATAGACATCTAATACATTGTCAATTGGAACAAAATAATAACAGGAGAACAAACGTAGAAGTGATCGGACATCACAAAGATCCCATCAATCTCTGATTTCTTGAAAGCATTATAAATCAACAAAGAAAGCCGACCATTAATTCCCACCAAGAGAGACCATTAATTCCCACTGGACAATTTAATTACATGTGTATTTGATACTATGTACCTTCCTACACTTTTCTATCCATCTCTTTGACTTTTAAACATCTTTGTATTTTGCTACGTTAATATGTTAATCTATCCAACCACTTACACTTTTGACAAGGCCGGTAGTGGCGAAAGCTTAAGAGAAGAGAAAATAGAATTTTAGAAGAGTACGTCTGACTTTTCTGTGACGACCTTTTCTAATTGATTACAGTGTTAAGTGGAATTGATACAGCCAATAGAGCGAAACCGATCTTCCACAAATCGCTGTTTTCCTTTTGCCGTCTACATTTGTTGGAGTTAGGATCACAGGGTCTTCTGATCTCTCTCTCTCTCTCAAAATTCAAAATTCTAAATTCAAGGGTTTATATTTCATCAATGAAATTACCCAAAAGGATGGAAATACAAATATATGAGGACAAGTAAGCATGAATGAAGAATGACTATCACCAATGTTCTAATGTGTCACTGAACCACATATAGTGTAGATGAAGGATGATGTCGGAGGATGCTTCAGAAAGTCATAACATGTTACATGCCATGATACTATGATTATACACTATGAGAAAAATATGAACATGAGCGTTTACTATCCATGCGAGTAATAAGCATTACAGCACAGTAAGTATAACGAAGGAGAGGAGGCGTCATGCATGAATTGGAATTGGCATTAGTTTACATGTATATCAGGTGAAATGCATAAAATATTACCCATCAATGTTTGATATTATTCAAGTTATTTTTTCATCATTTTCTCTTTTATTTAAATCAGCAACATCGCTACCCCTCACACTTGTTATTTAATGGCAGAGATCGGTCAAACATGCTATGTACATATCATAATATTCTAAATCGCAATAATCATCATGATAATTCAATGTTGAATCACTGATGCTGCTTTAATATTAATTTAGTATAATAAATGAAGGAAGAATATCTCACCTGTAAATCAAATTGAAAATAACTAAGATGATGTTGCAATGATGGGTTTGGACCGATCTCCGCGTGTTGTTAATAGTCTGACGACAACGGCTTGATTGGATTTCTTTGCTACCTGCACTTGATCGTAGTAGATGAGTATTAGTCATATCTTGCTGCATTCATGGTTAGAAGCTGCATTGTTCTTTGTTATTTTCTATTTCTCATATTTACAGCTTTGCCACCTATTGCTGTAGTTCCGGCTTTAGTGTATTCACTGTGAGATGGAAAGTTCTTTTGCAAAACTAGAAGATATCAATGACAATCAAACCACTAACTTTCGCGTTGACTATTTATATCTATGTATTTCGTACATCTTAATGTGTCAACGTTGGCATAGACTAATGATAAAGCGGTTGGAATTGCATTGTTTTTCATTATTCATTATTTCTGATATCTATGCAGGTTGTAAGGTATTTAGTTAATGACTGTAATTCTTTCGGTCTGAGCTTGTCCATCAAAACATAGAAATCTGGTCGATCGACATTCGCTAATACAGGTTTTCCAGTTCGACAATGCGACTATCAGATTCAAGAATATGTTTTAAGATGCAACAACGGTATTTCTGTTAATCAGCAGCGTTTTCAATTGAATGATATTGTTTTTAATCGGTAGTGATAATAAGTGAGTTTATTAATGTTTTTATAAGTTTAATGAGCGGCAACCTGAAATCATAAACGACTTTTCATATTCAATTATATTTTATTTAACAGGTATGTCAATACAAAAAATTTTGATAATTTTTTTAATTCGAAAAGGTAAAATATGTCAAAAGGAAAAGTTTGATAATTATTTTAATTCATAAAGGCAATACAGTAAGTCATTAAAAACTTTTTTACGAAAAAGTAAGTCAATACGAAAAAGTTTTGATAATCTTGAAATTTTTTTTCCATTATGAAACAAAACAAGTACCGTAATATTCATTGATTGTTTTGTAAGACATCCTCGCGATTAATTAGTCTAGGCATCAATCTGCCCATACGTCTGGAAGACCTTCCCATCTTATTTGCAGTGATGTCACTCATGTTTTGGGAGGCGAGTTGCAGTGAGGTCAAATTCCGCTGTTGTCCAGTGTAGTTGTGTAACTGCTCACGAATCTCAGCTACTTCTCTTGAAAGCCGCTTTCCACATGGAAAACGCGTTCTCTGCGATATTGAGAAATGGAGAGTAGGGCGGTAAGTACCTAATAGAGTGTCCCTCTCGCAAACTGACTTCACGGGCTCTATTGCGGCACGGAGCATTATCCATGACGAATACACGAGGTCCAGCCCCAGCCGCAACGGACGCTTCTTCCAGGCAGGAGTTAAATCTCTCACAGGAGGTTCCGCCTTCGTAGAATTCATGATGGACGACACCTTCATTAGAGACCGCCAAGATGAGAGTAAAATTCCGCCCGCGCTGTCCATGAACAATCCTGACAGCTCGCTCTCCCCGTCTGGCACGACCTCGTGTGCGACTGATCCATAAATTAAAGCCGGATTCGTCCACAAAAATAAATGTTGGCGGATGGTTTGCGTTGATCGTGTGGAGATACCAGTTCGCATACTCGGCCCTTTCCACTTTGACGTCATGGCTATTGCGGTTGACTGGAACAGTTTCCATTTTCTTTAAGTAGATAAGACGATTTCTCAGACATGTGCTGATAGTTTGAATTGAGACAGATGGCTTGTCCGGCATCCGCGCTTGTAGATCAGCTTTGATTTGGGCTAACGTGAGTTCCGGTTGGGATTCACCAATCTCTACCACAGTATTTGCCATATCTTTGTCCATCTTTTGGTGTCGTCTTCCTCCTCTGGGACGCTCAATGACTCCTTCAAGTATATAACGATGTACTATTGAATGCGCAGTACCCCGTTTTACACCGAGAACTCGAGCGGCTTCAATATAATCATCTCCGGCTTCGTGAGCCATAATGATTCTGCGTTTAACATCAGAAGGTATTCGCTGGCGCTCCATATTGATAAGTCAATTTAGCAGATGTGAAGACATCTATATAGGACTTTGGATCAAACCGAATAGATATCATTTATTCTTCACGTGAAATACCGCTCACTAATCTGATAGAGACACAATTGAACTACAGATTGTTTCATAAAAAATGGATCACCCTTAAACATCGCCTTAACTTTACCTTTGTCTAACTCCACCAAACTTGAACGGATTTATCTGAAATTTGGAAGATATGTCAGTTGTGCTTACTAATATCATTGTTAGAAATTTCAAGCATGAATATTGAGTTGTTTTCCTGTTGTAGATAAAAAAGTAGTAGATAATTTGATCTTCATTTAGCAATGTTACACAAAATCATACCTCACTCTTATAAAATTACATTTGTTTCCTTTGTTATGTAATATGTTGTTCTACAAACCAAAAGCTATCAAGCAAGACAAAAATAAAGAAAATCGGTCAATCAGAGCCAGTATAGCACCATATTCATCAACAATAATGTAACTGCTACATGTGATTAACTGGACTTCATGTTCCATAGCTTCCTGACTTCGTTGCGGTGGTGTTGGCAGCACTCCTGATTGCTTTCAGCTAGAAATCTATCTCTTACCGGTTGAAAGCAATACAAAGCACAAATGAACAATAACGAGATCGCATTCACAAAAGGCAAAGTGTCAGCCTTGCAAGAACTAGGATTTTCTTTGCGAGCTACAAGCAAGCGACTAAATGTCAGTAGTAAGCACATTCCAAATTCAAGGACAGTGCGGTGCAGTGATGAGTCATCGATGAGTCATCATGCTGACTCAGCCCCCCCTCTGGCAGGCAGTGTGAGGGACATGGCCAAGGATGTGCTGGGAGGAATGGGTCCGTGACGAAACGGGTCCCCCCCCCAACGACTCAACTGACTAAATTGGTCGAAAAGACCAAAGTTGTTCAGAATCATGTGAAACAAACTTCTATCAAGGTTTCAGGTTGAAATTCGCCCAAAAAAATTTTTCGAAAATGTTTCACTACGGTGGTCTCGACACTTAGGATTTTTTCGTGAAAAAAAATTTCAAAATGTTGGAATGGAGTTCCGAGACCCATCCCATCGTGTTTGTCGTCAAAAGTTGGGTCGGTGAAGTTTCGGTGAAAAAAGCGCCCCCCCCCAACGACTCAACTGACCAAATTGGTCGAAAAGACCAAAGTTGTTCAGAATCATGTGAAACAAACTTCTATCAAGGTTTCAGGTTGAAATTCGTCCAAAAAATTTTTTCGAAAATGTTTCACTACGGTGGTCTCGACACTTAGGATTTTTTCGTGAAAAAAAAATTTCAAAATGTTGGAATGGAGTTCCGAGACCCATCCCATCGTGTTTGTCGTCAAAAGTTGGGTCGGTGAAGTTTCGGTGAAAAAACGACAGAGTTAGAATATTTATGAAAATCGCTCTAGCGGGTGAAGCAAGCGTCGGACGGAAAAACGGAGACCAGATTTGACATCAGCGTGCCATGTTACACCTGAATGTCATTCATGCTATGTCTCCGAAGTGAAAGGAAGAAAGATGACAGAAGCAGTAAAGTTTACGAATGAATTTTGTTCACTACGTTTTCATCGACAAAGTCTTCGTGGTGTGATTAGGGACTACATCATCGCCTTTCATCATGAAAAGGCAGACTTAGAATTTGCTATCGCTAAAGGTTACTTCGTTTTCCAACAGCTCATGGACAGTTTGATGAATAAAGATGTGAAAGAACGATTAGTTGCAGAGATTGAATTTGAGAAAGTGACTGATGAACATGCAGGTGAACGTGTGATGTTTCATTTTGCAACCTATTCTGCAGAGACGATACATGATCCCAAAGATTTCTATCAGCGACACATGCCAAAAATTGCATCTCGACTAGATTCATTTCATGAGCATGGATCCAACTTGCTCTTATGTCGCATAAAACACATTCATATTCAACTGAATGTGTTAAACTAGATTCGACTACAAGATTTGGGAAAAGCATTCATGAGTCAGACGTCCGCGTGCCTCCTTTTCCCTGCCGCAACGAAGTCAGGGGAGAAACGGAGGTCTCTGATTGGCTCACATAGTGTCAAATGTGGATTCGCAGGAGACTATAAAAGCAGACGTCTCCCCATTTTCTCTTCATTTCATTCTCTTGACTTGGAAAGCGTGTGTGACTTGCTGAAGCCATTCTCCCCTCTCAACTTTGTCTGATCAATCCTGTTTGCACATTTACAAGTGAGTGTCATGACTGTCTGGCCTAAACCTTACCAGCATTTTAGAAGAGAGACGCAGGAGAGTGTGTGGCCGATGATTGTACAAGCTTATTTTGTTGAACCATCACCGCCACCGCCTCCACCACCTAGACACTTTACCTTTCAGTCTTTTAGGGAATTGAAACTCAATTCGGGTCCTAAGCCCAAGACATTTAATTTACTGGACGATGACGAAGACTTAGACTTTGGTGATAAGCTTTAAATCTGTGAACGCCCCAAAAGGTCCTCTTAAGGGCCACCTCATATGTCACTGCTAAGCTAACAATTTTCTTTTCTCTGATGATCATGAATGTACTTAGTGGTATTCTTTCGTTACAGACTGCCATGGCCATGAATCCTACTCCAACTGCTGCATCACTGAATCCTCAACATCTCGAGCTGTGGAATCCGAAAATTGAAAAGGTAATTCACGGCTATCCTACCTACAAACAACAAGTGCGCTACAACGGTGTTCGACTCTATCTTCGAACGCCGGCGGTATACTTACCAAAAGTGGATACACAAGTAAATCGTTGCGGTCAAAACCTGAGTATCCCTATTGATAATTGGTTGCGACAGCAGCTTGACATTTTAGAAGACTTTGTGAGGCAAAAGGCTCTTATTCCTACTGAACTATTACAGTTGTGGCCAGAAAAGAAAACTTCTTATTATAAACCATTGTATCGCGGCACTCGCTGCTATATTTTACAAAGCAAGTATTGTAAAGTCACTTCAGGTGTGACAGTTGAACAATCAGTTGAAACAGAATTGTCATCGTTAGGTGCAGGCTTTTATTCATTTCATATTGAGGTGCCTGCTGTTTATGTGGGACCTCATCAATCTGACGGGAATTTGATTTCTCTCAATTTGCGCATTGCTCAAACTCATCATCAACCTGAGTTAACAGGACTTGATCACATTGAGAAAGTCATTGATTCTTGTGTCAAAGAGTGTCAAGAACCTGTCAACAAACCTAAACGTCGTCGCACATCAAAGAAAGATGGTGCTACCACCAAAGAGAAATCTTAAGTATTGTAATCAGTTAGTACGTAGTGAATGTGGAAAACGCGGTCTTGCGCGATATGTTCAAATAAAACATTGTCATCATGTTGTATGTATCTTTTATTATGTAAAGGACAGACATCCTTGTAAAGTTCCTGCTCAATGTATTATTTTGTAATGAAGTCTTTTTGATATTGTAGGTTGTCATCTTCATAGACAGTGAGGGAACACCCATGCAGGAATTGAGTGCTATTGCAATGAGAGAAAGTGATCAAACTGTTGCTAGTGTATATCATAGATTTGCCCACTGTCCTCCACACAAAGACGAATGGTCACGACGTCATGTGCATGGACTTGATCCTTCTATTTTGATTCATATTGGACTTGTAAATGAAACGTATTTGATAAGTGATTTCAAACCGCGGCTGTCAGGATTTCATATTGTTAAGATATTAGGAAATGATTCTGAGCGAGAAGCAACAACACTTCAGTTGCACATTGATAATTTATATTTACCATGTTGGGTAGATCGTGTAAGACAAGACTATCATATGCATTGTGACCAAAAGAAGTTTAGAGATGAAATGATTTTTGACATGGCAATATGTTTCGGTGAGAGACATCACCTTTACAGACCACCATCCCATTGTAATACTAGAAATAAAGCTACCTACATTGCAAAACTCTCTTCACGCTGGCATTGTAGTCTCTATGACGTTTATGAACTGTATCTATATTATTGTCAACAGCATGGGTCTATGTAAAACATGTTTTTGCTCCTTGTGAATGAATGAATGATCATTTTATGAAGTGTATTCTGTACTTGTGAATTTTGTCTGGTGTTGAATAAACTTACAGTGGAACATGATTGTTATTTCTGTTTTATTCATAGTGGAAGTCATTGAAGCAATGTGAAATCTATAGTTACATCGTTTATGATGGCGCATCGTACCTTAAGTAACCACATGTGTCATTTGACTCTTGATCAACAAGGATTCGATGGATTTTTACAAGATTGGAAACTTACATTTAAAATGAAGATGAATGATATGAAAGTAGTGCTCACTGAAAGCCTTCCTCTCTTCAAAAGATTGATGGAGAGTTAACAACCTCAAGATGTAAAGGGTAGACTCGTTGCTTATATAGAGTTGAAAGATTTACAAAAACCACTTCGTTTTGGATCTTATTGCACAGAATGGATTACTCTTAGTGATCAATTTTATGGTCGTCATATGGAGAAAATTATGGAGAGAATAGCAGAGACGTTGGAAGGAAATGCGTACGTTTTTAAACATATCATGATTCAACTGAGTGTGTTTACATCCACGACTTTGTTTGATGCGCGACACATTGTGTAGATGCAATAAAGTTTTCTTTTCACTGAGTATTTTGTAATGGTGTATAGAGCAACATGAGTCATTGCGCTTTGTGCATTACTATCGGGCTCTTTGTTAGATAAATGAATGCGTCTTTGTTCGAGAAAGGGGGCGTGTCACAACATGAGTCATTGCGCTTTGTGCATTACTATCGGGCTCTTTGTTAGATAAATGAATGCGTCTTTGTTCGCTAAAAGGGCGTGTCACTCAAGTCTTTGTGAGGACTAGAACGACTTTGTAAGAGGGAAGGTTTCCACCCACGCAGTCAAAAGTTCACGTGCGATAACTCTTTGTCACATAACAAAGACAGGGAAAACGAGAAAAGGGAAACGCATGTGATTGGAGCTAGGTCTGCTTATAAAACGGACGACTGAGCGCATGGCAATCATTTCCGTCCTTGCGCTAACCATGCAGTTGCTCGAAGCCATCAACGCCTCTGCTCTCGCACTGGGTACACTGAACTCCCTTACTTTAGCATCGGGTAAAAATGCTTTCAATCAAAAGATAACTCATCATGGAGAAGCCGTAAACATAAAAACTCCAAGTCAACGGATAGATTATCTTAAGATTATGTCAACAAAGCATGGAGTGGCCGTGTGTGTGCCATTAGACTATTGGACACGGTTACAATTCAATACTCTTGAAACATTCCTGAAAGAAAATCTCACCATTCCCAAAGAAATTGTTCGGCACAATGGGAAGCGGCCACAAGTTCCCATCATGGAAAGACGATACATGTATGTTCATATGGATAGACACTGTCTCATCATCCATGAAAAGGAGGGCATCGAATTCGACTTACTCAATTGCAAACCGCTCCCCATTTTGGGAAAAGGATTCTACTCCTTCGAAATTAAAATTCAAACCATCTACATGGGTCCGCGCAGGGACGGAAGGTTGTTTACGTTGAATCCCTATCTTGTCTCCATCACCTTTAAAAATGATGTCCATGTTGATGATGATGATGATCAACTACAGTAACACTCTCCACACACTGAGAACGCACCATCGGTCTTTATGAGACCATGGCCTAACGGCCACCGTATCAAGAAAGAAAATGTACACTCACCATGCCACACATGAACATGACTCTCTCCTTCTTTCTTAGGCATACCCTTCTTCACTCAAGTTTTAATCATGTGGAAATTATCAGCATGTCTCCATGTATCATGAAAAAAGTCAGTGCGTTACATTTCATGATACGAAACGTCAACTTCAGATAACTCTAGAACGCTTTTATCTACGAAGGTTACATCGCGCTATCCTATCCCACTCTTGCCAAGTCATTAACGTAGGAGACGGCATTGTATTTATTCGCATTCAAGAGATGATTCTACATAATGATCACTGCTACATTGTAATTCCAAAACCCTCATGGGAAAAGTATAAAAGGGAAGTTCACTCCACCCTCATGTCATTTGTGAGTCATGCTCCCCATCCGCATCATCAACGCCATGCGCGAAATGAATCTCAGAAGAGACATCGATTTAGAACAGTTGCATACCCATCTTCCCGATTCAGTCTATCATCGCGGTCGTCCGCAAATGTTGGTCATTCGCATGAGCAGCGGTCGAAATCTTCAAATCTTTCGCTGCGGCAAAATCCAAGTCCTAGGAAACCTTTCTCATTTCGTGATGCAGTCCATGTGTTACGAAGTCGTCAAGAAAATGCGAACACTCATGCCTCATCTCCGCCTCAGTCCCTTGACATTGAAGAATATAGTAGTGTCTGTTCAATTGAAGATGTTAGTGAATCTAGCCAACATTAAAACCAGTAATCATTGTATATTTTATGAAACTGAACTCTTTCCTGCTGCTCTGATTCGGAAGTGGCATCCTGTACATATTGCAGTGTTTCACAACGGACATTGTATCATGACTGGTTTACGTGATATCAGTAAAGTAGCTGACATTGTTAAATCTTTAATGCGTTATCTGTATGAGTCACAGTTAATAGAATTGTGTTAATCACATGATGCGTTTTGAATGAGTCATCGCAATGAACTATCGTCCACACACGTGTCGATGAAAAGGTCATCAACAAGGTTCTTCGCTTTATGATGAGTCAGCGCTATTTATAGACATGAAATGATGTCCACACACTTGTCGGTGAAAAGGTCAAGCTGTCTGACGTGAGTCGCCATCGCTTTGTCTGATAAATAACGCCCACACATGTCGGTGAAAAGGTTGAACAAGACTAATTAGATTCGTATGACTCACGCCTTGCAACCTCATGAGTCAGAGGTATTTATAGACATGAGTCAGCAAAGTGGTTGATGTTTCCTAAGCCGAAGAAATTGCCATGATGTTACATGCGTTGATGAGGATGTTAACTTACAAACTCTGACATGGGTATAACTTTATTTCTAACTTAAACTATCTTGCAAATAGTGAAATACTAATGACTTCATTTTATATTTCACCTATCTTACAAACAGCGACATGGTGATAACTTTATTTCTAACTTACAATCAACAACTTTATTTCTAACCCTACCCATCTTACAAAATGATTAAAACTTTTACTTCTGTATAGAGTGACAATCCCATCTTTATGTCAAAAGGAAAACAACACAGTGTGTACATGATATGTTATTCATCAACACAACCGATTTTCATCACAGCCACATGCAGTTAATACTGATGGTAGCAGAAAACAAAGTTTTTATGGCTCACATCACCGGAGAAAACAAAGTCACTGATATGCAGGGAGAAAACAAAGTCACTCATGTGTAGGGAGAAAACAACGTCAGGAAAAACCAGTTGATATGTAAGTCATCAGATGAAGTGATCAGGAGTTGGACGCATGTTCCAAGGCACTCACTCACAACATCCCATAGAAAACGCCATGGAGTAAAAAGGAAAACATCAACCACAACAGAGAGGAAACATTCATCATCAGACATCGCCGGACGGAGGAGGAGAAAGTTTCTGTCTCTTGGGTGGAGGTAGATGAGTGTCCGGATGGCCGTACGGTAATGAGTGGTTAGGACGCATCCAGCATCGCTTGTCTTCCCAAGCTGAGAGACCTCGTTTCCTAAACGTCGTTGTTCTGACTTGATGCGACTGAGATTTTAAAATGGTCATTTCTACTTTTTTAATTTTAAGTGAATCTAAGGCATCTTGATAGTCCCTATGTGTCATTTTTCTAACGATTGACTTCGAGATGCCTTTCGCCCGTTTTATAGAAAGCTCTGAGGATTTTAGCTTCATGGAGTACATCTTGGGGCGAAGCAAGATCATCTCCTCTATCTGTTTGCCGGCACACTCATCCTTGAAGCAGCCAAGCTTCGCTTTATTTGAGGTAGAGTAAAGCGGATGGTCAGTGGGATAGTTGGAACTATCAAACTTGGGTGCTAAATATTTTAAAATATCTTCCTGCTTGACTTCGCTCGTGGTTGTCAAAGCCAGGAAGAAGCTGTCTGTATCACCTCCTACTAATTCCACACGTTGGAGAAGTGGACATGTCTTAAAAGTGTGGTAAAATAACTTGTACATTTCTAACTTGGAGTGATCCAAGACAGCTTGACCGACATAAATGGGCTTACAAAGTTCTACTTTAGATTTTAACATTTTAAAACCAGTGATGTCTTCGGAAATGACATCATGGTGGCAAAACAACGGCGAGCGACATAACTTGATACTCGTTTCCGGATCAGTCACGATGCGATAGTCCATGCGCTTTCTTACATCCTCCATGGTTTTACCAAAGAGGGCATTATTCTTAAATTTAAAGAAGTCCTTTTCGAAAGGATTCTTGGATTCAGCCCGTTTCTTGCTATTAAATTCTATATACGGTTTTAGAAAGGGCTTCTGCTTAAACTGGATAGCGCGATGGACTTTATCAAGTTGCATCCCCATACCTAGATAGAATTTGAGGATGGAATAGTGCACGATGTAATGCTGCTTGTTCAATTGGGTGAGCAACAACTTCCTAGTGGCTTTATACCTTAAGTCATTTTCCGCCTCATACTGCTTATTGTGTTCTTCCATAAAGGGAGAGAACATATCTGGACTGACTATGCCAGATTCGGGTGCGAGAGGAAAATCAACGGTCCTATTCTTAATACAGTCTGGATAGATGAGGTCGACTTCAAATAAATAACCTATGTCGGCCTCATCTCCCAGTGCCATGATGTGTGCTGGATTGGAGAAGTGTTCAATGTCATGGGGCTCTACCCATTGGAAGTCAGACTGTGGCAAAGGCTTGGAGAGTGCACTCCCATACAAATTATTTTGGTCTATGTACATTAAATGTGTAGTCGATCCTATGTCTTGGGTGTTGTTGACAACATGTTTGTTGACAAATGTCAAGCCACCCCTAATACCACGTTCAAATAACGTGTAAATTTCTGCATCTTGCAGTAAATGAATGCTCTCTTTCGTCATCTTGAAGGCTGACTGATAGGACAGACCCGGCAGACTAACAAAATGGACGGGGTCTAAGGCGTCCTGTTCTAATGTGACTTTCCTAAAAGTCTCAAACACGTCAGCCAACAGATAGACGTCTAATTTTAAGTAGGCAAGCATGTAGTCACCAAAAGTGCGACATCCAAATTCTAACCATGCTTGCTCCGCATGCCTATAATCATCCAGCGAACAGTCCTCACCCGTCAAATCATTTTTAAATTTATCGATGGATGGAAAGGATGTCTCTTTCAATGTATCCATTGAACTAAAATAACTATAAGGAAACACCCCTTTCCGTCGTATCAGACTGTCACTTATGTTGGGATAGTCTTTCTTTAAATGTTGAGTGAGGGGCAGTGTTTCTAAATTATTAGCCAATGCGGCTAAGGAAGAAGACATAAACTGGAAACTGTCTAGAAACTTTATGTCATAGAAGACAGGCTTCCCCTCCTTCGTCTTATAGACTTGGGGCGACCGACGGCTTCAAATTGTTAGACCAACCCATACTGGGCGACTAGAAGGCTAAACCAACGGTTACCGTAGCCAACGGTTAGTGCGTCATGTGTTGACGAATTTCTGGCGTAATCGTTGGCTGATGAAATCGGCCAATTAGAGATGAGAATAGTGCAATTTCCCTAACCGTTGGTTAGGTTAACCTATGCTACCGAATAGAAGACAGTTTAAGCATGGGTTAGCGTGTTCGAATGTTAAGGTAACTGCGGGAAGTTAGATGAGACCGACAGCATTTGTTGGTTAGTTCTAACCAATGGTTACTGTAACGCAAAATTCCTAACTTTGCTCAAGAGCAAGGTTAGTGTCAACGGTTAGTGAAACATACACCTTGTACACATTATTTTCACGCACATTATTAGACATAGGCCTAGTTATGTGGCGAAGTGAAGCGATAGTTCGTTTTTCCACTGAGACGAATAATAGAGTTTATAGAAATAGAATCGATCCTTTGGAAACGATGAGCGAAGATGCGTTCTTTGCTCGTTACCGATTTTCTAAAGAAATCTTCACTGATCTTCTGCAATTGTTGGAATCATCATTAGACAGATACTAGAAGGTAAGTTGTCTAATTTCTTAATCATACTATATATATATGCTTGCAATATGCAGATATACAGTTATGCATTAAAGTGTTGATGTATGTTCTTGGTGAAAGTCTGTGAACATAGGCCCTAACAGAAAACAAAGGCAAACGTGCATTATTAGGATCACCACCTCACTTCTGATAGAACTTTTACCCCACAGCCAGGGATAAGGAATATATTCAATTGCTTGGAAAGTAAAAAATGGTAACATCTCCAGCCAATTATTTTTTACTGAAAAACGTATCACTCGATTAATTGAAGATGTTATTAATAACAAGTAATTAGCCATTATTACAAACGTAGCTCGAAATACTAAAACATAGACTTGATTAATGAAATGATAACAAACAATCACGTTTGCCATATATCTTATATCATCTTATGAGAAACTTTATTGAACTAAGAAGTACATTGAATGCAAAATCAGGGTTCGTACGGTTTCTGGGAAACCTGGAAAAGTCAGGGAATTTCAAAAAATAACTGGAAAACCGGGAAAAGTCAGGGAATTTAAGAAATACTCTGGTAAATCTTAGAAATTGAAGAATTTTCATTACTGAAAAACAAAAATGCTAAACAAAGATACACCAATTTATGAAACAAAAATGTTCGGAATTTTTATGAAAGATATTTACATTTTTTTAATTCTTGCAATGCCTTGTGTATTATTGCGTGACTACTTATTGTAGTTGAGTTGATGCAATGTACTGATTGGTTCTGAATTTTTTGTTTGAATTGTTCTGAAATCAGATTTTCGAATACATACTGTCAGAAAAATCAAATAAATGTTTTCTATTATTCATGTATCTGTGTAATCATTTAAGGGTATAATAAGAAACATCTCCAACACTACAATGATCGTTGGCCAGTCTTATGGGATACGATGGAGTGGACGGTCATTTATTTGACAAAAAATATACAAAGACTTCTGGTGTAATCTTTGGCACTCATCATATTAGTTATCATTCTTCTTTGAGATATTGATTTTAATCTAATCATACCTTTGCTATATATTTTTCATCTGTACCTGAATTCCTAATAACGGAGTGCAGACAAGTAGATGTACGTAATAATGCAATATTAGCTAAAATATTTCTGTCTAGTATGAATATTTGCAGTAAGAAGTATGATTTTTGTCTCTTATCGATGACCCCATGATTTTTAATACATGTAGCCTATGTTCATTCAAATTACGTATATGGACTAAAAATGAAGCTACATGAGACGTGGGTCTCAGAATAGCAATATTATGTATCTTATTAGTGGGTAGGATGCATTTGCTGACTGGGGTATTCAACGAATGAGACGAAAATAAACTGTAAATGCTTAATGATGAGAATTATTATCTGTTTTGGTCTCATGGAACATTTTTGAAATTTTTCTGGAAAACCTGGAAAAGTCAGGTAATTTTTGATAAGAGAAGCCGTACGAACCCTGAAAATACCAAACGGTACAAAATCGGATGTTGATGTGTTTTTATTAGTAATTACCAGATATTTCTAAAGTAGACTACCGCTGTTAATGTGCATGGTGTATGTTTTATAGTAACTATAGCCTGTCCACCTATTATTTACGTATTCATCCCATCGTTAAAAAATACTATAAATACCAGTACACGTACAAATATTGCATTATGTTTTTTTTATTTCTCGATTAGATAATAGCTACTTGTGCAATACTGCATCACTCTAAGCCAGTGGTTCTCAACTTTTGGTGTTCTATGGCCCCTTCGACGTTAATCGCTTCAATGTGGCCCCGTGTTCTATAGGCTACATACTTTAATTATTTCTTTCAATTTCTTCTGATACTATACAATACTATTAAATTGTATGCACTCATTATTTCCTTGATACAACTCATGTCAATGGTCGATTTTTTTACAATGGATAATCTCCATTCAATTCTCAGTTGATTTACGTTGATGTCTATGTAAGCGCTGTATCTTCAAGAGACTTCAATTCTGAAACAATACCATACTGTAAACCGAATAGTGGGCCACGGGACCCCAGTTGAGAACCATTGCTCTATCTAAGCGAATGTAAACAGAAATACGTCAATCAATTGAATGGACGGATATTAGATTTTCAACAGCGTTCAATAATTAGGATACTGGAATATAACATATTCATTTCTAATAATGCTTAACGGACCGATATTCCGAAATTGTACGATGTGCTTAACTCTGAGATATTATGCTTATGAGATATCTGTAGACTTGTAGCAATCTCTAATGTTTTCTTTTGCAGGTCATATGCATTGGAACCTAGTTTACAGCTATGTACAGCATTGCGTTACTATGCTCAAGGAGGATTTTTGCCGGCTATCGGGGATCTTCATGGGATTTCAGATCGAGCTGCTAGTAGAGCGATACATTCTGTGTCAGAGATTATATGTGAAAAAATTGACACCTTTATTTCATGGCCTGATGATGATGAGATCAGATTATCGAAGCGTAAATTCTATGAAACTACGCATGGGATGTCCCAAATTTTGGGTGCAATTGACGGCACACATGTCCCTCTTATTGCCCCCTGTGCTCCATCAAATGAAATGGCTTTCGTTAACCGAAAAGGTTATCATTCAATAAGTACTCACATTTTGTGCTCACATGATTTGAAGATATTTGATATTGATGCACGTTGGCCCGGATCATCTCATGACTCGTTTATTCTGCGAAATTCAACAGTCGCGCAGAAACTTGAAAATTAGATGAGCGATACATGGATTCTTGTTGATTCTGGTTACCCTCTCACAAGATGGCTGCTTATTCCAGTGAGGAATCCAACAACTCGAGCTGAGGAACGTTTTAATTCTGTACATATGCATGCACGTTCATGTGTTGAGAGGTGTACTGAAGATGCGTTGGAGATGCCTAACAAAACCTATTATGTTTCGTCCAGAAAGAGCCTCACGCATTATTGTGGCTTGTGGTGCACTACATAATTTTGCATTAAAGCACAGAATGCCATTCCCGGAAGAATCAAATGATCCATATCAGTTTAATGACAATTTCAATACGTATGAATTTGAAAATCCCAATAACTCTGCTCTGAGCGTACGCCAAACATTGATTCAAAATTTGTATGGTGTATTTTCACAAAATGATTAGCTTTTTTGTAACATTTTCAGTGTTGTTATGTCATGATAGCGGGACAAACCATACAGATATTAATTGTATTCTTTATCTGTTCTCGAATTATAGGACAATGAGTCATCGTCAACATCTCAAAATACCTCTAAATTCAATCAATTGAATTTGTGTTAATGCAACGCAACTTTATTCTCTATTATTTCATAATTACATGCAATAGTTTAAACGCTATTGGTATGTATCAAAACCGTATTTGATAAGTGTACTTACGCTAAAGGAATACATACTATAATACATGAAACAACTATTTGAAGGATAGCATGTATAGTATTATTTCTTTATCTATTATTCGTGCGTCCAGACGTACAATCTTATTAGATATATTTCTGTTAATATGGTGAAATGTAGATGTCTTTTAATCCCAGTTTGCAATTTATGACTTTCAAGTTGTACATCTAGGTTATTCTTCGAATTGGTGCCATAGAAGTATATTATAATTAAATCTGACAATAATTTTATTGTTCGATATCATACAAAATGCGCGGAAGGTAAATTAGCAAAACGCTGGGAGAATTTCTGTATAATTTTCAAAATCACCAATCAAAAATGCTTCATCAACAGTTTGACGTTGGAACGTTTGTCATATAAAAACTTAGCTACACACATTATTTACATGTCATTTGCCGCAGACAACATTGCATCAGGTATATCACCCAAGACACGACCTCTAAGAATCCTTATCTTTTCTTCGTAATACTTCTTCTCGTTCTCCATCCGTTCTCTTTGAATGACATTTCTTTCTCTTTCTATCTCTAGCAGTTCTTTATAGAATTGAGAAGATGTCACTTCTTCTTCAGGCTTCCTCTCAGTCCTCGTCGAAGAACCACAGGCGGTGTAATACCTGATGTCGTTGGCGTTTGCTCCTCGATCAAAGAAACGTTCGGCCCCGTTTCTGAGGTATGCTCAGTCGATGATCGATGTGACTGTGAGATGCCACTGGCGGCGCCATCAACAATGCCTGAAAATTTTGAAAATCTTAGCAAATCATTGTTTCTCATCTCTTTTATTCATTCTGCATAAGTTAATATGTATATCATAAACTATACTGCATTAGATGATGACGTCATTGAAAAAGGACATCTATCGGTCACAAAAGTGCTTGGGATTGACAGCGGATATTGCAAATCAACAACTGGCTTCATCAGTAATCCTTCGCCAAAACAAAATAAGTGGCTTCTCGCAACAGAGAAGATACATGCCACATGTCACAAACAGATCAATCATAAGTCCCACAATTCAACACGACTTTCCAACAATAATTACTTCTGCAGCCACATCACTCCCACATCACTATATTAATGTATATACTGAACTAAAAAGCCAATCTAATTTTTGATACATATAGAACTCATACTAAAATGCTTCGGACAGTTTTGAGAAGTAATCAATATTAGAAAAACAATTTCATTTGATCATACATCATTTACCTATGATTATTTCCAATTCTTTTCGGATTGTGCATTGTTTATGGGAAATAAATATTTTTTGAATCTACAAACAACTTTAGGGATATCATCGTAGCGATAATGTTTTAGAGCAGAACTAGTCATTTCATTCCCACATAGAATTCATATACGGTAGTAATCGAAATAAGAAAAAAACACAAATTTGATCACGTATGTATCAATACACGTAGACAAAATATGCATGGGAGTAATAGTAGAAAACATAAAAATGGTAAAAAATTTTCTATGAGAAAACTTATTAATTATAGAACATATTCTAACTCATGATAAGTATGGAATGCTGGTGTACTAATATATTTAGAGCATACATAATTCTGAAAGTAAGAATGATACCAGATGCATTACTTACCAACCATTGTCTCCGGAGGAATGACAGATAGAATCTTCTTCTCATGTTCTAACAGATCAGGAGGAAGAACTTCCTTTGGTAGGCCGCCTCCTGTCTTGCATGCCTCCTTCTTCGCCTCGGATAAGTATCGCGACCATTTAGCCTTCACGCTCTTCTTCAGGGTCTGCCACTTTTCCTTCAAACTGTCGAGACTTCTATTCGTAGAAGCCACGGCGTTCACTGCCGAAAGGATGGCGTCGTATGCCTGTTTTTCCTCGACGTTGGTTGAGGTGCTGGTGAATTTAGCACTTAAAACAGAATTATAGCGTACAAATTCATCCACCAGCACCTCAATTTCTTCTCTAGAAAAATCTGGGGATCTTCTTCTTGGCGGCATCATGAAGTCGAGTATGTTTTTTAACAGTGAAATTGTATAGCCCGATTTGTGAATTATGTGACCTCCATTTCTCTCATTGGCCACCGTAGAGGGATTTCCGTGGTTACCTCCCTTGGAGTTTTGTCTGACGCTTTGATGCCGTCATCCCACACGCGCATTTTCAATTTCACACACAAACCACTGCACATACACTGACACACTAACCATTCGCTTCGAGTCGGGGAACGAAGCATTTCTCTAACCAATGGTTAGCTAACCTGCCTCTAACCTATGCTGTCGAGTCGTAGGTTTGGGAGACATTGGTTACGAGCCTCACTGACCAACGTTGGTTAAGACTAACCGTAGGTTACGCTTACCTATGATTCCTGTCGGTCGCCCTTGGACTTTAGCAGTGATGCACATAAATTTTTCCTTACTTTGTGCAATCACTTTAGATGACCAGGATTTCATTTTACCGAATCCATGGCGAATGATGATGTGAGCATCATAACATTTAAAGTTATGAAAGATGACGGGGAGCGTTCGCCGTTTGAGCCTAAGTTTCATATTGCATTTACTGCATAAGGCAGACCTAAATTTACCACTGAGATGGCAATGGTCCCTCACTTTCTTATGTTGCTGATCATCAAAGGATGAACAGAAGCGGGGACATTCTGTGGTCCTATCAAACTTGATTTTATCGGCTTCTGTGAAGCACATGGGTTTCCTAGTCAGCTCCGTTTCATAGCGTTGATGAAAACGGGCTTTCCTATATAAAAAGTTGAGGAAGTTTTCAACGCACTCCTCGCCTTGCCACACATGCATCTTATTTTGGTTCCTATAATATGGATGCCAAACTTCATAACAGGCAATGGCTGCTGGCTCATGCCTTAGATCTTCTTGTTCAATATAACATTCAATGTCCGCATAGATGGTACATATGGGACTGAGCTCATTGCCGTTTTCTTCATACCTATAAAATTTATCTTTGGGCATGACTTCCATTTGAAGTTTACCCCGAGAGCACCACTCGTAATGCTCTTCAAAATATGGTTTTGATGTGAAACGCCGTGTGCAGCGATCACAGTAATAATGTTTGTCATCATAACTTTGTTGGTGGTGATACAATCTGGAAATTTTAGGAATGCCACAATAATGCCATTCTGGGTGGTTGTCGCTATACACTAGGAGAAGATTGACAACCCGGTCGAAGTTACTTTGGCGATTATTATACCTAACGCCCTTCAGACCTTTTTCCCAGAGATGGACGACAATCTTAATATTATTCAATTTTTCAAATTGGGTGATGCCTTTAAAGTCTAATGTGTTGACATCTAACCCGTCAAACCTAAGCTCATCCTCCCATTCACGATAGTGACTGATTCGTTCACGATGCACCCTTATATCATTGTAGTAAAGAATGGAGAGGACGGCATACTTGAAACACTGGGACTGACATTCTACATTGATGACAGCCTTTTTGTCAGCCAGTGCTTTGGGGAGGGTGAAACAACCACTCCCTTGTAAATTTTCTAAAAGATTTATTTTCATGTCTACCTTCTCTATCCCATCAAAGACCAGACCGCTGTCTCTTTCATTAAATTTATTTAAGTTGCTGACGAGATAGGTCGCATGTCTCTCTACCCACTCGTTTACATCACCTATGAGATCAGCAGCACAGGAGGCTATCCTAATGGTCACAGTGGACTCTACTTCTCCCGTGCTACTGTCTACCTTATTGAAACGAGCAGTGCGATAGAACATGCCCTTAAGTAAAAATCTATCTAAGCTCGCCAACATTTGATGAATTAAGCCTATGTTATTCATCAAGAAAAGATGAATGTCCTGCACAGCTTCAGAGCTTACTAACTCATAATCGCGAACGAGCCTCTCAAGGGAAAACTCGCTCAGCCTTAGAGTGACGTTGTTGTCAGTGTAAAGCTCAGTGGAATGAGTGTGACAGAGTGTGTGCGAAGAAAGAACAAACTCTGTAGGAAAGGTCTTCTGACACGAAGAACAGGAAAAGCCGACGTGCGATGAAGAATGCTTCCTACCTGTTGTTGTCGGTGGTTGCCTCACACTGCCACAGGAACCGCCTTCGATGTGGACTCGCAAGTTGGTGTTGTTGTAGAACGTGCGTCCACAACCTTCACACTTGGGCCGTTGAGGGATCAGTCGGCGTGTCTTCTCCAGTTCTCCCTTCGCTTTTGGGCAGCGAGAATGCCGGTGTCGCCGAAGGCAGAATGGCCTCGCGAAAACCTTCCCGCAGTCCGTACAGCTGAGCTGTCGAGCCGTAGGTCTTTCTCTCTCCCTCACACCTTCCTCCTCGATTGCAATCTCCCTCTCCTCTCCGGCGATCTCCAACTCCATTTCCTGCTCCTCCAACAATCTCTCCACCGACTTGACGGAGAGGAGAGGGAGGTCGGCCACTACAGGTGGTGGTGGCGATGCAGGGATGATGATGGGACGGGAAGGAACGTCACCGTCCAGGAGAACCGTCGCCAGATCTGTTGAGAAAAAGAGAAAAGAGATTAGTAACATGATCAACATTTCAAGTTTGAAGTCGTAGCCCCCTATTTCCCAATCACGACTACTTACCATCTAAGGACTGTAACTCCGGCAGCAAGGATGGACGCGGAGGAGGCAGGAGGGGGACACAGGCCGAAGGTGGAAGGGTCCTTGGCTTTGGTGTCGGAGGGATGTGGCGACGGGGAGCAGTGACTGGCACAGGTACCGGTGCTGGCGGCGGTGGAGGTGGGGCAATGGCCGAGGTCGATGGATGGTAGGGAGTTGTTTGGTTGGCAGTGGTGGTGGAGCGGGAAGGTAGGGCCGGAAATTCCTCGCGGTATTTCCGCCTCGCGGCTTCCTCCCACTTCTCCTGCCTTGCCAAATCTGTAGAGAGGAAAAAAGAGATGAGATTAGAGGTTGCGGAGACAACAATGATGGAGAATGAACTATACGGATACAGAAGTGCTAAAACATGACAGCATTAATCCATCAAGATACTTACACATTCCAAGTCGCTCGTAGGCTTGTCCGATTGCTTCTACAGGGACGGACTCTTCATTGACGAACGATTCTTGCACTGAAACGGAAGAAAAGAGGGTGGTGAGAGATTTCACCTAAACACATCACAATGCATTTTTTTTGAAATGTTAGTTTCGGTTTTGAAAATCATGGAGTAGGGAGAGGTTAGGGATCTTGATTTTCATTGAAAATTAATAAGGACATGATTCCTACCCTCTTGATGTTATTTAGAGGTTTATGAAAATTAATTCTTACGTTCAACACACACACATGCAAACCTAATGGTGTTAGTTAAAGAATTTTATTAGCACAACCTGTACCTCATCCTTGACCCATTGCACAAAAACTTACATTGCTTAATCGTCTTCCTCTCCTTCTCAGCACAGACGCGATACTCTTCGATTTTCGTAAACTCTATTTTGGTAGATAATGTTTAATTAGACTTTGTCAACGCAGATTTCAATCACTGAAAAGGAAAGATGAGAATCGTTTCATTTGCCTAGTCAACGTTTATCATGGGAACAATCATTGAAGTAACATCTGATGAGTTACATTTCACTCTACTCCATATCATAAAGACTACCCTTTGTTGAATGGCTAAAGTACTCTGACCTGGCGAGAGAAAGCATCACGTTGAGTATGAAGTCGAACGCCCAACATGAGCAACGGCTCAGAGGTTTCGGTCTAACAAACGACGAACAACCCGTGCAACGCAATCCCTCTACGGCAGTACCCGCCGTCCCGAAGGAACGCTCGAGCAAAGGAGGTATTACAGCGATGATATGTTTTATGAGCAGAAGATGTGATAGCAAGAGGCTATTCAACTTGATAGCAAGTCAAAACAACCTGATAGCAAGAGCTCACCGACACTCACCTTGTGAAAGATAAATGTGAAGAGCAGAGCTGGTGCACTACTTTTTATAAGATTTTCCTAAGAGGTGAATGGATCAGACCTCTCGTCCAATCACAGACGAGCTAGAGTTTCCGATGTGCGCGCACACGTTTGTAACGCGTTCTTAAAATCGTGTTAGGCAAACATGATGTTTAGCAATAGACTCAAGCATGGCACCTGAAGTCAATACATTGAAACATGATGATTGCTCGATTCGTTTTCATCAAGAGTGCTTCGGAGGCTTAATACAAGATTACATCCTTGAGTTTCAAAGGGAGGAGACAGAATTGGAAGCATGTTTAGACTACACACAAAAAATATTTACGGAGTTGATATCTTATTTCAAAGACAGTCTCATCAAGGCTCATTTAATTGCACATGTCAATTACATTCATTTTCCAGAAGGTGAAGTAGCGGAAAGTGTTGACTTTCAATTTCCTTCCTACGGACAAGAATATGTTACTGATGCCTCTGAGTTTTATACACGGCATCTGCGGAAGATTATTTCTCGGATAGACAACTTTCATGGTTACGGCGATCATTTGCTTCTGAATAAAATAAAGCATATTGTCATTGCTATTAGTAAAGTGGGTTTCAATGATGTTAAATCAAAGACCAAATAAAGTATTTTTTCATGATACTTGTGTTGTGCTAAACTTTCTAATGCTGCTGTGAGTTCAGTCAGTCATAAAATTTCAATGATCAAAGTTTCTAACTATACATCAACCTGTGTAGCAGTAAAAATATTTGACTATACTAAACTTTGCTTTTACAAACCATGATACATTTTCTGATGACACTCACGAATAAACGTCATGATCAAACTTTATTTTCACAAACGTGCGTCGTAGTAAAATTATTTGACCACACTAGCGCTAACATTTATGGCATTTGTGTTTCATAAAACGCCATGATCAAACTTTCTAACTATACATCAACCTGTGCTGCAGTAAAACCTTTATACAACATGATAAAGTTTCTGACTACACTAACTTTGCTTTTGCAAACCATGATACACTTTCTGATGACACTCACGAATAAAGTTCGATGATCAAACTTTACTTTCTCAAACGGGTGTCGCGGTAAAGAACTAGTTGACTACACTAACTTTGCTTTTACAAACCATGATACAGTTTCTGACTAGACTTACGAATAAAACGTTGATGATCAAACTTTCTAACTATACATCAACCTGTGTTGCAATAAAACTTTTGTACAATATGATAAAGTTTCTGACGACACTGACAAGAGCTTGTTCACTAGCGAAGAGAGAAGTCTGTGATGTGTTGCGTGTGGCGCATGAATGTCCTCCCTTCATTCCATTCATCAATTCGTCTCCGTGATAGAGACAAGAACTGATGGTTCATTCTCGCATGCTTGGCCAACTGTCGGGAAACAAGTGCAATGGAGATTTTATGAGGTAACCTGTGGCAGATAGCTAAATGTCGCCCTGGCGGTCAGAGTACAACGTTGAGACGAAAGGCAACCACTTGCAAACATGACGCAGAGAGGTTTCACAAGGATTACCATTGCCCACGTCCCGTGCAGTACTCATCGCTACGGACTTCACCGCTGTCTCGAAAGAACGCCCACCCACAGGAAGTATCACACCGAAAATTTCCGTGACTTGCACCGTCCATGACTTGATCGCCAGACATGAAAACCGGTGGAGTTGGTAAGAGGTTGGCAGACTTTGATCAGCTTGATAGCAAGCCGTAGAGAGCTTGATTCACCAGCGTTTTGCAATGGAGATGTTTAGAGGCCACCCATGAAAAGATAGCTAAGACTCAACCGATTGGCGTTCAAAGTGCTACGTTGAGAACTGTGTCAAATGCCCAACATGAGACATGAGTTGCCCCAGCGGTTTCGGTCTGAACTATGACACACTCCCTTGCCACACTTATCACTACGGCATCGTCCGCCGTCCCGAAGGAACACCCTGTCAGTGGAATATTACAGCAAAACTCTCCGTGTCTTGCTCGCTTTCAGTGAAAAGCCGCTTATACCATGAGAGGACTGGCTCAGACATCAATAAAAATCATCTAGTTGACTTCAGCAGGGTCGAAAGCCCCAGAAAACCTCCAAAACTAGTGAATTTTAATTTTTCAACTTTTTAGCACTACTTACGACAATTTATAAGTAGTTTATCACTTAGAGCAGGTCAATAGCAACCGAACCTTTTTTGAATCAAGTCAAACGGACTTGTAGAAGCAAAGTTACATGCCTTTAAAGTTTTGGAGTCTTTTATGGCCTGGAGACGAAGGCCATCCCCTGGCTAACCTCTAAGTCTGACGCCTTAGCTGATATCAGCAATGAAATTTTCTAAGTCGGTTTCTTACAGAAACCCGGAATTTGGAATGTCCGAAGCTATCATCGGAGCTCAGAGAGACGACCTACCTTTGACAATCGCTCTCTTCTAAATGAAAAGTCTCTGTCGGTTCCCGCTTATATAGTGTGTGGCGATCAGCTGATGACGTAACACCCATCATCCAAAAACTTTAAACCCGTCTATCTCCGGTTCTAGTGCTCCGATTGACTCCAAATTTTGAGTGTCACGTTTTCTCGCTCTCCCCTTTCATTTAAGACATCCCTCGACCCTCTACGATGACCAGAAGCCGAGTTAAAACACTCGGTCGTTTTTTCAAAAAGTTCCAAAATCTTGGAAAATGCACAAAAACTCGATTTTTAACAGGCTCTCATTTGGAAACGGAGCCTGCCACGCATCTGAAAATAGTGGATCCTAGAGAACAAAGCGCGGACTTTCCCCTAAAAGAAATCCGAGCTCTTCATTCACTTCCAATCCTCCGCTATTCATCGTCAAAGTTGGCTAAAAAAGCAACATTTCACATTTGGACTTAAAAAATTCTAAGTGTCAAGACCACCGTCAAGAGTCGTTTGGGGGGGGCGGTTTTTTCACCGAAACTTCACCGACCCAACTTTTGACGACAAACACGATGGGATGGGTCTCGGAGCTCAATTCCAACATTTTGAAATTTTTTTTCACTAAGAAATCCTAAGTGTCGAGACCACCGTAGTGAAACATTTTCGAAAAAATTTTTTGGACGAATGTCAACCTGAAACCTTGATAGAAGTTTGTTTCACATGATTCTGAACAACTTTGGTCTTTTCGACCAATTTAGTCAGTTCAGTCGTTGTGGGGGGGGGCGGTTTTTTCACCGAAACTTTACCGACCCAACTTTTGACGACAAACACGATGGGATGGGTCTCGGAGCTCAATTCCAACATTTTGAAAAATTTTTTTTTCACGAAAAAATCCTAAGTGTCGAGACCACCGTAGTGAAACATTTTCGAAAAATTTTTTTTGGACGAATTTCAACCTGAAACCTTGATAGAAGTTTGTTTCACATGATTCTGAACAACTTTGGTCTTTTCGACCAATTTAGTCAGTTGAGTCGTTGGGGGGGGGGGGGGGCGGTTTTTTCACCGAAACTTCACCGACCCAACTTTTGACGACAAACACGATGGCGATGGGTCTCGGAGCTTAATTCCAACATTTTGAAAAATTTTTTTTTCACGAAAAAATCCTAAGTGTCGAGACCACCGTAGTGAAACATTTTCGAAAAAATTTTTTGGACGAATTTCAACCTGAAACCTTGATAGAAGTTTGTTTCACATGATTCTGAACAACTTTGGTCTTTTCGACCAATTTAGTCAGTTCAGTCGTTGTGGGGGGGGGGCGGTTTTTTCACCGAAACTTTACCGACCCAACTTTTGACGACAAACACGATGGGATGGGTCTCGGAGCTCAATTCCAACATTTTGAAAAATTTTTTTTTCACGAAAAAATCCTAAGTGTCGAGACCACCGTAGTGAAACATTTTCGAAAAATTTTTTTTGGACGAATTTCAACCTGAAACCTTGATAGAAGTTTGTTTCACATGATTCTGAACAACTTTGGTCTTTTCGACCAATTTGGTCAGTTGAGTCGTTGGGGGGGGGGGGGCGGTTTTTTCACCGAAACTTCACCGACCCAACTTTTGACGACAAACACGATGGGATGGGTCTCGGAGCTCAATTCCAACATTTTGAAAAATTTTTTTTTCACGAAAAAATCCTAAGTGTCGAGACCACCGTAGTGAAACATTTTCGAAAAATTTTTTTTGGACGAATTTCAACCTGAAACCTTGATAGAAGTTTGTTTCACATGATTCTGAACAACTTTGGTCTTTTCGACCAATTTACTCAGTTAAGTCGTTGGGGGGGGGGACCCGTTTCCTCCTCACGGACCCATTCCTCCCAGCACATCCTTGGCCATGTCCCTCACACTGCCTGCCAGAGGGGGGGGGCTGAGTCAGCATGATGACTCATCGATGACTCATCACTGCACCGCACTGTCCTTGAATTTGGAATGTGCTTACTACTAATGTCCCTTACACAAATGTGCATCAATGGCATAATGATGATTTTCGACTCTGTCGTAAAGAGGGCTCTGGCCGTCCACACAAAACATCCAAACGTAGAGACCGCCTAATTTTGAGATTTGTTAAAGTTGATCCAAGTCTCTCGTTAACTAAGATGGCTGCACTAGTCTCGTCTATTTCTAAGTCCACTATTCGTAGAAGACTTATTGAGTCGAATTTCAAGAGCTGTAAGAGGCCCTCTCAGATCGAATTATCAGATCAGTATACAAAAAGACGTCTCAGATGGGCAATGAGTCATTGTCACTGGCGAAATCAATGGGATCGGGTTGTCTGGTCTGATGAGGCATCAGTCCGTCTGAAGGATAGTGATGGTCGATTGAGATTATGGATAAAATCTGATCAGGAAATTCCGAGACATCTGCATCGTCCCCGGGTGCAAGGTGGTGCGACTCTACTGATTTGGGCTGGCATTTGGACCAATGGCCGCTCTGAACTTCACATACAGCAAGGAACCATGAATTCTGAACGCTATGTGAATGTTTTACGAATGAACATTGGCCAAATGACAATCACCTTGGTGATCCATCGACTTGGTTATTTATGGATGATAATGCTACGTGTCACAAGAGTAGTAGAGTCAACTTATGCAAGTCTCAATTAGGGCTTAGGGCATTATCTTGGCCAGCTCGTTCTCCTGATCTGAATCTCATAGAAAATTTATGGAGTATTCTAAAACGTAACGTTCGTCGTTCACTGCTACTTACAGATGGCGTATCACAACTTACGTCACTGTTAAAAAGAGAGTGGAGAAAGTTAGATCAGTCAAAAATCAACGATATCATCGAATCAATGCCTAGACGAATTGGTAATGTCATTGACAATAAGGGTAGGGCCACAAAATATTAGCTTCTTAAGAACCATTACTGTATCATAGCTTATCAGATTATATAAGGACATTTAAATATATTAGAGACATGAAATAACATGAAAAATGCTTTCTGTATCATACTTATGTTTTATTTAGTCGAATTTTAGGATGATCCACTTTTTATGAAACGGACTGTATTTTGCTGCAGTTTATTTATTGTTGTCGCTCTTAATTGTGAAATGACGTAATATTTTATCTTTTAACGTTTTAGAAATTAAAGTGCCGCTCTTGATTCGGTAGTTGCCGTTGTCGTGTAGGAAAACCTGTAATGGAATATGCAATTCTCTTACTTCATGATATCGAGGACATGCCGCAATAAAATGATATAAATCTTCTAAGCTGCTAACATCAAAAAAGCTGCAAATACATTCATCATATTCTCTTCGATTTTTGTATCTTCCAATTTCAGTTGCTAGGTCATGGTTTCCAGTTCTGAATTTTACTATCAGATTCATATTGAGTTTTAAGCTATGGTACTGCAGATAGTTTTTCATTTCACATTTAAATCCAGTTAGTTCCAAGTATCTTAGTCCTCTGTGACTATGCTTTGCTGAATCAATCCATCTCGCTCGAAAGTAATCTTTCAATCTTATATTAACTACTTTGTTAAAAGTTTTCTTCTCCATTATCTGATCATCAATCACATGTGCTAGGTTGAGTTTCGTCAACAGTTTTTGTATTCTCCAACACCAAGTTCTTTTATGAATCTCATCGTTCACAATGCTACTAATTGTTTGAAATATTTTATAAATATAACTTTCCTTATTCATGTATTGTATTTTATTCCAATATCTTAATGCAGATTTATAAAAATGGAATTCCATAGGTTTTAGACCAAACTCTCCAATGAGGCAGTAATTCGGAGTAGATAATTTCAGATGAAAATATGACTTATAGAATTGGTTCTGTATTTTCTTTAAATCATCTAACTTATTGTGAAATAGAAATTCTCCACAATATCTCATTTTTGATAGGGTAAGTGTTTCGAAGGTGTCTTTTATAACACTGCCTTCTATCTGACCGAATTCTTTTAATACTAGTGCTGTTGAGAAAGATGATCGTCTACCTCTATTGCTTAATTCCTTTATATGCTTTTTATCATTTTTTGAGAACCATATGCCGAGATATATGTACTCTTTTACAACTTCTATAATCTGTATTGAATTATCGAGATTTACTTTCACTTCACTGAATTGAGCTTTATCTTTGACCATAATTTTAGTTTTGTCAAAATTAATTTTTAATCCGTTATTCGAGCAATATCGTTGCACCATCTTTATGTGCTTAATGAGACTTTTTTGACTTTCACTCATCAGTAAGATATCATCAGCATAGGTCATGATAGCAATTTTCAGATCCGAAATACATATGGGGTCTATGTGTTGAATTTCTCTATCGAATTCGTCTATCAGGTCGTTAATATATAAGCAAAACAAAGTAGGTGAGAGACTATCTCCCTGAGGAATTCCATTTACAAGATCGAACGGTTCTGTGATCTCCTGATTGAATAAGATTTGAATTTTCTTTTCACATATTAGTCGAATTATCAAGGAAGTTGCTTTACTATGTGGTAGATGCCTCAACTTTTGATTTTAACATTTCTTTTGGAATTGAATCGAATGCCTTCGATAGATCAATAAAGCAAAGATATAGTGGATGATGCTTATTTGAATATATCTGAATTACTTCTCGCAATAATAGTATGTTATCTAGCACTGAGTTTCCTTTTCGAAATCCAGTTTGTGATGCATGAATAACATTGTTATCATCCAACCATTTACAGAGTCTGGCGTTAACTATTCTAGTTAACAATTTCTCAACACATGATGATAAATTTATGCATCTATAAGAAGAAATCAAATTTTTATCACCTTTCTCATAGGTAGGTAAATTCCAACTTGTATTCCAAGGTATTATTGCTTCATTATGAATGCTATTAAATAAATGATAAAGAATTTCTATTACATCATTTGATTTTTGTTTGAACATTTCATACACTAAGCCATCGGGTCCACTGGCTTTAGAATTTTTTCCAGTCCTTATTGTTTCTATTATTTCTTGTTGTGTTATATCACTTTCTAAAATAGGATCTTTGAACTTAATTATTCTAGTATATTCGATTCTTTCGGATATCTTTATAGTCTTTAACCGTGTAGTCTGTTTTTCTTGATTTTGTTCTATGAAATCAGTTGCTTTTAATGAAGTAATAATCTTTTTTTCTTTTTTTCTTTGTTGTGATTCATTAGATTCCAGTATTGTTTTGTGTCACCTTCTAATTTTGCTTTTTTTAGATCCTCCATTCTTTTGGCTTTTAATTGTTTCTTCTCGTTTTTTATATTGTCAATGGCTTTCTTTTTACTTATCAGTAACAGTTCAAGATTTTCTCTGGTTTTATTATTTTTCCAATTATCCACTTGTACTTTGTATTCACGTCTATGCTTTCTATTTTCATCTGAATATTTTATCACTGTCTTATTTATTTTGTTCTTTTGGGTTGCTTTTTCCATATTTTCTATCAAAGTTTTATACATTTCTGAAATTGTGACCTCTTGCTTTTCTTTTAGGCGCTGCAGTAATAACTTGCATTCGGCTTCAAAGAGGTTTATGTCAAAATTTGATTCCGATTCACTTGTCCATTTGTATGGCCTTTTTACGTTAGTGTGTAGCCTACAAAATTTGATTTATTTTTGCAAATTTTACCGCATTTTGGTTCTGATTTTAGACTAATGTTTAGCTCGATTTTATTGGTGAATGATCTGTATAAAGGGTAGGATCACCTATCACTATATCTTGTATATTTTCTATAAGTGATTTTGATACTATTACATAATCAATTACTGACCTTCTTATTTTTATGCCTTGTAAACAATGATACGTACATTTTCCACTTTCGAATCTCCCATTTGTTATTATTAGTGATGTATCATTACAAAATTTAATTATCTCTTTTCCCGTTCCATTAATGGTAAGATCATCTGATTTGCGTTTTGGAATATCAAGTTGTTCGTTATCAGAGATCAATCCTATCCTTCCATTTAGATCACCTATCATAATGATGTTGTGCATTTTGAATTCTATCATATATTGCTTTATTTTATCAAAGTATTCATTTTCCTTATAGCGTGACTCTCTATTTTCTTTGTAACAGACTATGACATACATATTATTTTGTGCTTTCCACTGCATGTTATTCAATCTTAAGATCAATAAATTTCCATCTGCGTTTTTATTTCTTCACATTTTATGAGGTTATTTAGTTTAGATTCTTTTATGTATATGGATACTCCCTTGATATTTTGACCAATATAATGTTTTCGCTTTACAATCGCATGATATCCTAAATAATTATCTATTATGGGCGGATGCTCATCTTCCTTCAGATGTGTTTCAGTAAAACATAAAATATCATGACCACTTATATCATTGGCTAAATCTGAGTTTTTGATTTTGTAATCATTCAAAGAATTGATATTGATGTAAAATATTTTCATCTGTTCATAATATTGGTTGTTGATTTCATTATCATTTTCCCCTGTCTCCTCTCATTCTTTACTTACGTTAAAAATATGTGGGAGGAATCCTCTGAGTAGGTGGATACACAACGTTCTCATTAGGATGCTGGTTATCAGGTTGACCGTATAACAAGTGGGTCGGCACAAAGCGAGGAAATTGTTCTTTGCTGGGAGTTAATGTCACTCGGAATCGTTCCTCTTCTCTCTGCAGTTGGTGTTGTTGTTGTTGTTGATGCTGTCGATTTTGAGGCTGATGGTATTCCTGGCGGTATTGATGCTGTCTTTGATCGTAGTAATGACGAGGAGGTTGCTGGTAGTGCGTATTCCGTTGATAGTAGTTTCTTGTTGGTCTTCGGAAATTTCTATTCTGTGTTGGTGGTCTCCAACAGTTTCTCGCGATATGCCCTCTTCTCTTACAGTTATAGCAAGTTGGGGTCCATCTCGTTTTTTAATTGCAGAGTCATTCCTCTCAGTGCATCGTGCGTGTTTCAGTCATCCCACCAGCATCAATGAAAGTCGTTCTACTGTCTTTTACTTACGGATTTACAAAACTATTAACTACGCCTCAAGTCAGTCATTTGTGTTTTGGACATTCAGAGGATTCTGTCGTAATTCGACTTTCGCAACCAATTACAGGATTACGCCGACGCATCTTTTCATTCTGGAAATAATTCCCGATCTTCTCTTTTCCTGGCATTGTACTAAAACCAAGCCTGTCAGTATTTGTATTCTTTGTATTTGCCTTTGAGGCTGTGCGCAAGATAGAAAATCAATAAGGTAAAACCGCAGCGCTTCGTGTCGCAGGAACATCAAGGGGTGGGACCTTGCAGTGCGAATGTTGACAGCGCGGTCCCACCTGACACGAGAAACGCTGTGGTTTTACCTTGTTGGATTTCTGTCTTGCACATGACCTCAAATAAAAGGCAAATACAAAGAAGGAGAGACCAGCTTGTTTTCAGCACAATGCTAGGAAAATTGAATTACCTGTTCCTAACCGGCACTACTGCAGTTTAGTGCACCCTCTTTTACCCCTACTGCAGTTTAGTGCACCCTAAAATGCATGTGAGAACAACATGATTTAATCAACAGAATGAATGCCGTTCGTTCTTCCCTATAGTTATAGATGAGTGTCTTTGTGTCTTCGTCTTCGTCTTCGCACATTACACCGAGCGCGCGCTTCGGTGTAATGTGCGTAGTCATCGTTTGCGGGAGAATGCGCCGTTGTTTTAGGGTGCACTAAACTGCAGTAGGCGCGTTTCCGTCTCTTTCATAGAGGGTGCACTAAACTGTAGTAGTGCCTTCCTAACCTTCAACATCATCTTCATCTACACGTTTTGATTCTCATCATTCCGACTCAACTACCTAATATCTTTTCACTTTCACTGAAAACCATTAAACTGATGTGATTGATTATATTGTCATTTGAAGTGAAATTATACTTTAATCAAATATTCGATCCATGGAACGCTACAGTCGGAAAATAATCAAATAATACAAGTTGAATCTCTGAAGGAGGATTGGAGAAAATGGAAAATATAATGTGAGTTTTATTATTGATTTCATTTTTGGGTACTGTTCAATACCTCAAATTCGGTAGTTTTGAATCCTGATGGATGCTTTAATGTATCCACAGGACTTAAAATTACGCTTGCTTGAGGTTCGATCGGCATTTATATTATTCCTAATAAATCGCAAAATATCGTGAAAATTGTTGCTTGTCTGAATGCGTTTATAAATTGATGTCTGTAGGCCTTTTTGGCAGTAGAAAATTAATGTCTGTAAGACGTTTTTTGCAGTAGACAATGCGCGATAATTCCACTGCGAAATTTTATGGGATTTCCATAGAAAATGATCACCCGGGCCATGTGCGCAATGAATATTCGGGTATATTCTCATTTTCAGCTGAGGATGTAGCTCAATACTTCTATTTACATTGTCTTCAAAACGCACGATAGGCTGGTATTGGTAGACTAACTGAGACGAAATGTCCTAAATGAATGCCTACGACTTTCGGACATCAGAAACCCCTTACATATTTCAATTTCATGATTCTGAAATTAAAGAGACATCAAACTAGGGGACTTCTACAAAAATTGGGGCTGTGCGCGGTGCACTGATTCTTCTATTTACGCCAGTTGTCGGGCTCTTGGATCGAAATATGTGAATTTCGATCAAATTGATATCACTGTATAATTCAAATAATAATAAATTCATTTATTCTGTTATCTTTCTGCTCTACGTCAATGAGGAGGCCTAGGCAAGTCTGTCTGAAATTCTTTAACACCAGTACTAGAATTTTTCTAGTGCTCCATAAAATTTACATGCATTCTAGAAATTTTGAACAATAAAAGTTTGGAGACATTTTGAAAGTTTGGAATTATGAAAGTTTGGAGATAATTGGTTCATCTAATTACCGTTGTTCCTCCTACAACCGCATCTGCAGAGCGCAGCTTTTCCAGCTTGCGCCGCCTCTTGACTTGGCTTCGGTCAACGACAGCAGAGTCAAGACCCAATCACTTGGCAGTCCTGTACATTCATAAAGAGTTCATTCATTAGATTTGGAGGAGGTATGTAAGGATCTTCAAAGACAACCGGTCACACATTTTTGGACCATAAGGGCGTTTGGGTAAGACCCGAGAGAAAAAATCACTACCAACTTACTAAGCACCATCCTGCTTTACTTAGTATAACCTGCCAAGTACTGGAAAGTAGCTGAAGATGGTGCTTATTAAGTCTTTTAAGTTGCACATTGGTGCTTACTAAGTCTAGTTAGGTTTATGCTGGTGCTTAGTAAGTTCAGTTCGGTTTTAAACAAGTTTTATTGTAGAGCTTATGAAGCTATGTATGTTCTGCTGTGGTGCTTACTAAGATTCAAATGACCAATTTAGCTTTCATTACAAATGCATTTTTTGTCAAAACTTGGAGCAAATGAAAACTTAACAGGTTCACGAAACAAATTTGATATATTCACAGGAAATATAACATAAGACATCATCAATTCAGCGTATTTGATTATAACAAATTCGAAATATGATTTTGATAACAATACTTGACAATTATTGATGCCAGAGTGAAATACTAGGAATAAATCATATTATGAACGAATAAATCACTTCACATATTAAACAATATCAGAAAGTCACTAACGACACAAAAATCGATCATTCATGCTCATGATCATTTATGACTTTAACACCATAAAAACCACTAGAACCATGCTTTACAAGAATTGCATGACGTGATAGTTTTTCAACAAAATGTAACTTCAATGGTCCTTTAACTAAAAGGAAATGGTTGCTTATTGCATTCATTGCATCTGTAATACAATTTGGCAAGTCAGCAAGTTTAGACCAAGCTTGTTCGGAACGATAAGTACGACAAAGACATTTTACCTCGTTTTCATGAACAATGATACATTTGATTTTTACAAATTCCAGTTCTTCGTCTAGAAAAGCGTAATAAGAGGCACACTGCAAGTTTTTACCATATGAATATGAATGGAAAACATTTTCATTCACTCGAACTTTCGAGACAAAGCAACAGTTCGAAACATCGACAGAAAAACGTTCCAAAGATGAAGCAAACATGTTATTTAGGTTTTCATATCTTAAAGTTTCGATACCAATCAACTTCTTTGTTTTCGCAATGCCATGCATTTGCAGGAAACGTTCCCCTATCTGTTTGCCTTGACCTTTCTTTCCAGTAACGGACCTTTTCAAAAACCTATTAACATTTTCAAAACATGTTGCTGAAGTATGAGGCAATGAACCAAAATTTTCGACTTGTGCCGGAAGATGACAGATCGCGTGCAACGATCCTGTTCCTACTCCAGGACCAAATGTGATTCTCATCCATTTTTGGAAGAAAAAAATTATTTCTTTGCAAAATGGGATGACCCGAGAGTCAACAAATTCTGTCGATAAAGCATAAATCGATGCTGAGAGACATGAATAAAGACAAAGAAGTTGATGTTCCACATAGTTATTTTTCCCCTCATAAAGTTTGAATAAACAGAACGGGGAATAGTACAACAAAAACAATTTGTGTTCCTGCGCTTTCCACAAACATAGTTCTTGCAAATTACGAGGTCTTCGTCTAAACCAATGTGGAACTTTGATAATCGAAATTGATGATGAGAGAACGCTTACGTTGACAAGTTTTTTCTCTAAAATCGTGGTAAGAAGTTTTCGAGCAATGCCAAGGTATACCAGATGCATGATATCATACGGTACTTGAATTGGTAACATTAATAGTTGCGACAAAGGTGTTCTACCTTTAACCCCATAAACTGGGGCTTTAATCGTTCCCTTTCGCTGATGACGTCGATGCGAATCGAAGGTTCGAAGTCGCAGATTCCTCTCAAAAGGGAAAACCATTTTTCGTACATCCTGATCATACGTTCCTTTTATCAAGCATGTTGAACAACCGTATCTGAAAATGAAAATTCAAATAAAAATTGGGCAGATAATTGGTAAAATGCTTTTATCATTCACGTTTCGTACATGCATGATACTTCCAACACTAGAAATCGGTAATACGATCAATTGTTTCAACTTAAATTCATTACGAATAATCGAAATAAACCTCTTGAAAGTAAGGCTTGGCAAATAAAGTAATATGCGGTTGAACATATTTTACTTTTTACCGTTATATTCCGATCTTCAAGGTTCAAGGATGTGACAGACATTTAAATCATGACATGCATATACTGATACAAATTTTAAGATCAGGATGCCCTTCGAGGTTCCCAGTCATGATACTATACTGTAGAGAGAACAGAAAAATTCTAATAATAAAACTAATATAGTTCTACAAGATAATACCAAGGAATTTTAATGAGAGTTTCGGGTGGTCCAATTCAATGCAACTGTATAGGCCCTATTGTATTTACTTTATATTAACTGTATTTCGTAATGTACTTGATCACAGCGTTGAAACATTAAAACATCAATACAATTATCATGCGCGGATGATGCAGTCATACATCCATAACTACAGAGATGTTCATAAAAAACAGCGGTGTTTGGGTACTTTAGTTAACATGAGAAAAATTTTGAAGAACTACTGAACTGGTTTGAATTACACTCACATATTCTTACTTCTTGTGTCGTAAGGATTCTAATAAGACCACTCACGGAAGACTTTAACGAAAAATAAAGAATATGATGTTTCCAGTGCCTTTTCATCACCATGATTTTGTGATAGGTTTGCGACATCCCTCTACAGCTACATCGATTTCGATTAGCTATACATCAAAAGAAAAAGCTGAGAAAATGCTCTCTCTCTCTCTCTCCCTCTACCCCTGTTTGATTCATCATCATACTCATAAATTTTCATATAGAAAAATTACGATTTGTATATTGAGCGATATTTACGTTTTGATCTTTGGTCAGAAGGCACTTCAACGAATAGAAGTTCAAGGTAGCTTATTTGAAAGCTGAGAATGTGAGCTTTCGAATGATGTATGGCGTTCATGTGCGACAAGATTGGAAGGCATGAGAATCGATTGAATTTAGTCACAATTCAGGTGGTCGGTTTTTTTTTGTTTCAATGTTTCTTTGTTTTAAAATTCCAATGCTGTGATCAAATGCACTACAATATGCAGTCGCATTGAGTTGGACCACCCAAAGCTCTCGTTAAAATTCCTTGGTATTATCTTGTACATGAACTATATTAGTTTTATTATTAGAATTTTTCTAGTATATACATGTATTAAACTACATATTATGCAGGTAACTACAAGGGTCATTCTCACGAAAATGTCGAATTCGAAAAAAAAGTAAATTTTTTTTCAACCTTATTTTACTGCTATAATTTGCCAGAAGGTAAATAATGCTCCAAATTTTGCAAATTCGATGATTGCACATCATACCATTTCCAATTTTTTTCACAGGATTTGCTGATATTGATAGATAACTCAATAGAATGTCAGTACCGTCACGTAGTAGGAGTCCCATTTAAATGGCATGAAAAGAAATAAAGTACGATTTTTTTCATAGTAAACTATTTTCTGCCTCACACAAGTTGAAATATAAATGTAGTGGATGATATCAGTCATCCTGATTTTTTGATTATTTGATAAATTAACCGATTTTTCAAAATTCTCTATCTTTGACATCAAAAACTTCGTGCAAACATGTGAATAAGATGACGTTTTGAGGATGATTTTTCTGGTGCAGCACCATTTTATGAAGTGATTTCACAATATAGACAATTACCTATGAAGAAACAATTTATTGAGTGCTTCACGTCCATAATTGATTGCGTGACGGTACTGACAGCAACGTAACGGTACTGACAGCCATGTGACGGTACTGACCGTCGTGACGGTTGCTGCCAGAAACCTGCTGTTATCATCAATAAGTACTAAATAAAGACATAATACACTCTATAATGTCTATGAATAACATCGGTCTATTACCATGTAAGCAGTTTTACAGCATGTTCGGTGTATTAAAATGAGAACCGTTATTTTATCAAAAAACGAATATTCAAAACGAAATTCAGCCCCCAATCAAATCTTCCAATTTAAAGAGTCACCACAAGATTAGGGAAAGTACTTATTGCAGCACAGTCAATAAAGTCATCTGAAATTTCTCCGACACACATGGTGTGTGCCCATTCCTCGCAGCTGGTGCATCTTACCATATCCTCAATAGTGTCTTCTCCACAGACAAAACAATACCACGAAGTAGAGCTGGAATATCCTGCACAAACTTTTGCGTGTTTTTCTTCAGGCTCTGATTATCATTCCGTTTACCTTTAACTTTATTACAACGTTTTATTTTACAGAATGTGTGGTATTTGCTGTTGTGACAGTTGCATGGTTTTGGGTTAGTGCAATGATGACAGCTCAATTCCCTGCAAATGATTGAATGTCTGTTTAGACACAATACTTGATGGAAACTTGAAGTTCCTTTTACACTACGCTCAAGTAAGGATGCATTTTTTCGCAGAATATCCGAGACAAGCGATACATCAGCTTCGGGTACCAGAAACAATTTCACAGAAGTTCCTTGTCCAAGCAGAGCGTGGTATAGGGCTTCAGCATTGAGAATATCAATACCTTGGGCAACCAGTCGATCAGCACACCTTTTCAAGCTGCCACCTACGCCATCAGCTGCACTTTTGCCGTGTCCTGATTCTGTGAATGACCACTCTAGTTCACTAAATCCATGCTCAAATGTCATATGAGACAATAAAAAAAAGTTATAGCGATTTTTATACTGACTGCTAGGTCCATCGGAGACAACATGAATCGACCTCACTAAAGGAATTTCATCCTTAATCCAATCGAAAACAGGCTTCATATGAGCCCAAACAGCTGCTGCATCATGCTTTCGACAGTCAGACAAACTTGCAAATGCCGTTGTTTTTCCAGAAGTATACAATACTCCGGTGTGTAGCGTTATTTGATCATTGCAAGCACCAAAATTGCAGGCTTGAATCTCTGAATGATACTTGGTGTTCCAGTTTTCTGAAAAACCGATGTGTAATATGCATTCATTTTGTTTTAAGCTAGATTTCAGTCGATGGATCTCAAGAAATTGATGACGAATGTTATAGACATGCTTCCGAAATGACTTCAGACATTCTGTAAACTTTTTCACTAGATCATCCAGTGTTAAAGTCTGACGAACACGAACTGTTTTCTTTGATGTTTGCATATTCTTTTCCTTGGAATTTTCCCATTGAACTTGAGATGTTTCCCATGAATGTATCCAAGTTGAAATCGATAAGTTAGAAACATTGTGATTGATACTTCTGCTTTTGCAGTTATCACAATTACCGTACATACAATTTTTCGAGTTCGAGTTGCAGACAGTTTCTTCGATGACCTTCTCAGGATCGTCGCTGCTTATCACTTTGAGTTCCTTTAGTCTTTGTGCCATAAATGCGATGTTATCATGTTTCACACAACGACATGTATCCCGATCAGATAGCTTTGGCTGTAGTACCCAAAATGGACGCAATTTGCAGAATGAAGAGTACGACATTTTACCATTCGTCTCTGCCACTTGGACTTGGAGTGGTTGTTCCAACAAACCGGTACGTTGAAGTGAACTCTGTTGATACGTCGAATTTGGGATCGAACACACACAATCAGTAGAAAGTTTCGTCGATGAGGATAAGTTACTGAACACGAGCAGATCAGAATATAAGATCGAATTGGTAGAAAATTGGTAGTATGGGTCGTACGTATGATCACTATAAAAACAGTCGCACTTCGAGTCTGCAGAGTGTCACTTAACGCAGAGTACTGTCGAGTCAAACGCAGTGATTCCAGCTTTAGTGTAGTTGCCTATATCCGTGTCATCCTCCCTCATTGCCGGTCGATCATTCAAGACAATGGACTGGAGCGATAGCGACATAGCATCTGTTATTAAAGTGACTCATCATTCGTCAGCTGCATTTATTCAACTATAGAATCAACCGGCTTGTCGGTTTTCCACACTGAATCGTCAACGTGCGTCCATAAAGAATTCGGCCTTAAGTGTTCGTATAATTGATATTGATGCTTGATCCCTCTTACCGGTGATATGGTAATATACACTGCAATTGTCAATTGAATCTGTATGATTTGTAAAAAATTGTCAGTACCATCACGACTAGGTCAGTACGGTCACATCAAATACGTGATGGTACTGACGTGACGGTACTGACTGTAATTTCAAAAGTCACGGTCAGTACGGCCTCAAAAGCAATGAATTTTCTGCAATGATGACAGAAATTCATACATGAAAGTGAGGCAAAAATGTCTGAGAAAGCCTGTAATCACACGTTTCTTTCGTCAGAAAGGAAAATTGTGAACGGTACTGACAATTTGAAAAGTCACGCTACCATTTTCAGGAAGTATTTGCAATTGCATTGCTCGCTTTCGCTCAATCCAAGGAAATTATTCGTCTAAAAGGTCCACGAATGACATAAGCCAATTGACACTGACAATAGTGAATCACAAACATAAAATATTGTCTCAAATGGCTTCGGCTAATATTTCGTGACGGTACTGACATTGATTGAGGGATAGTTATAAAGGAAATCGCTGTGGATAGAAATTTCAACCTGTGACCTCATAACGTCATTTTCTATAAACTTTGGAGCATCTAGCAAACTGCTGTAGGAGTCAAGTGTTCAATGATTGACCTTAACTTTGAAAAAATGTTTCTGTGAATGTAGTACTCCGATCAGGGGACATGAATTTCGTGTGATTTTCAGACGATTCATGTGATATATCTATAAATACACGGTTTTCATTTTGATTCAAATTTATTCGAGGACTTGTAGCGTAAAACTGATATTGAAAACTAGTTGCAAAAACTCTTTTATGGGAGAATCTTCATTTTTACAGTCATAAAGTGGAAGTACATTTAGGGGACATCAAATTCGACCTTTTTTTGAGAATGACCCACAAGCTTATCCATTACCTATTTGGCTGCAACATGAGAAATGGTTGTTCATTCAAGTCCAACAGTAACATAAACATGCAGAGAATAACTTCTATTTCTTGCTATTATTTTTCATGGATTCCGGTTTTACTTGAAAATGATAAACAATTGCGTCATTATTTTACCTTCTTGTTTTCGATGTATGAATTTAAGTTACATCTTCCCGTAATTAAAACTCTCGATGTTTAGAACATTATATATCGCACTATGTACACGGCTGTTAAGCCACGATAGTCGGAGGCGGTTACCAATAGATTCTGACTGATATTGTTATTCACGATATTGAGATATGTAGGAAATTAAATTAAGTTCTGATTCACCTATGCTACATGCACTCCATTGATTATATTGCTTCGTTATCACGTGAATTTTGCGAACGCCCTTCACAATGCGGCCTTAAGAGACTTAATGGTATGAACCAGGTCTACTTAACTGAACTTAGGAAATTAAGCAAAAGGCTTAACCAAGTAAGCTTCCTGTGGACCGAAATCAAAGCACAATTATCACTATAGACTGGCACTGAAAAGGTTCGAAACCGGTTGATAACTCAAAATCACAAGTAAAATACAAATTTAAATGTCAGAGTTAAAACAGATGAGAATAAATAAATGTATGACCCACAAATCGACAAATATATTATGTATATAATTCAATAATGCTTTTAAATGCTGCAAAGAATCATAATATGTTGCTAAAGAGACACACGGAACTGGCTAATAACAATACTGTATTTTTGGATAAACAGTTTTTCATCAACAGAAAATTCAACTGCACATTTCCACACTAAATAAAATCGATTCACACAACGTAGATTAAGGAAACTTCACATACATACGAATACGACAATATTTTGGTTTTTACGCCTCTTTTCCCTCTTAACTGAGGCTCACCTGTCACAGAGCACTTACAGTCTCTACTCTGGCCGTATTGAGTTGTGTCAGCGTCACGGTTGCCAATCAAAATGGTTTTCGTAAAGAATGTTCCTGCGGCTTTCCAAGGGAAAGCCTAGGAATGAAATTTGAATAACGTGAACTTTCTAGGAGACATCTAAATTTTATGTACTCGTCAATATTTAAGCTGGAAAATCAATTGTAGCTTGTAGTAAGAGGTCTAAATGAGCCTATATTCCAATTGTCAGACTATTGACTTCCGGCTAAAATATGGACAGGAACATATGTTTTAGATGTTGCTGAGAACGTTGCTGTCATTCAAACTTCGTTCCGAGGCTTCATCAGAGGTCATCTTGCTATACTCCTGAAAAAACCATTTTGACTTGACACCAGGGTAACTGATGTTGCACATATGTGTTTCTGTTTTTCAATAAACATTTTGTTGTTGAATACAGCTATGCTATGTCATACCCGTCAGACGCCTGATTCATTAAATGTTGTCAACAAGGATATGATTCCATCTAGAAAATGTGTCCTTCTTATTGAGATTAACATAGATTAATGAGATTAACATGAATCGTGCACTGACAGGGAATCATGTTTTAAGTGCGATTAATTTATCATATTTAGCTTACATGAAAGACATAGTCACAAATTCTCTTCTTTTACATGCAGAGACTGGGATCACATCAATTGATAGTCTATGTACTTTAGAGTCCAACATTCGTTCAGTTCGAACTTTATTCACTACATTATTGTTACTCTCAATGTGTATGTGGCATGTCATTCCGTGTTTTCTCCATTGGAGAGCTGACGAAGCGCCATGAACAGCAAAAAGCAGTGTTTTGATTATCCGATTGAACCGTTTTTTATTACTCAACAATAACCGATATCGTAGTATTCACTATATAGAACTACATTGATAAGGGTAAAGTTACTCTTTCTTTGATACTACGGCTGTGTAACTGAGGCAAAACATGAAATTTTTTAGTATTAACTCCTGTGTCATTCGAATATCAGTCAAATAGAATCAAAGACACGATAAGAAAACAATCTATCTGAATTACATAACTATGATCGAACGGATACAAATCTTAATATATATTTACAAATCATTAATATATAAATTAACTAGTGTGCGGCTATCAGCTTCAACTACATAATCATCAAAATTAATTTTCATTCAGTATAATCACGACCTGATGAGCTTACCTCGCGTTCATATTTTGGATTAGACAGCATGAACATCTCGCAGGAGAATCTGCTACCAATGCAATAACCTTGCAATTAATTTGCTTCCCTCGAAAATTATACACATCATTAATTGATGAGATGAGACTTTCCAATAATATATTCCAATTAGGCTTTGGGGATTTGGCGATGTAAAATCCAACCATTATGATGTTACACATCCGTCTGCGCTCTGCAGGTGATAGATTAACCAAACTCAACAAAAGAGGCCACACCTGAACTTTACGGGATAGTATAGGTGAAAATCCATCCGTATTCAAAATGAAGTAAACTGTACCAGACGTAATCCTGGGAAACAACTGACCAGTGGTGATGTCAGAATAGCCATTTGACCTCGACATTTCAAGTAAATCCTCAACACCTGAGTACCTCCCAAGTATTGTTAGTAGCTGTTCCTCAAATGGAAGAATGAAGATATCCCCTTCCTCGGAACTTATTTTTGAAATTGAGGACATCGGTTCCATACAAGCAGATTTATGTTTATAGAGTGATGGGACTCGGTTTGGTACAGGTAATGCATCAGCAAATAATTTCAGTATATCGTGGTTTGCAGCATCTGAGAAAGCATGCTTTGAAGATATTTCTAAAAGACGAGTAGAGAACTCCATCACCGATAAGTTTGAGTCGTAATAAAGTTTTTCATCGTCCCCATCAACTCCATCGCTATCACGGTCATCGTTGTTTATGAAACCTGACGAAGACGAATTAGAATCCGAATCGAAGACCAATGGGGATGAAGCCCTTAGCGGCAAGAAGCCATCATTTATGTCTATTGTTGAAGTTAAATGATCGCCACTAGAAACCGTCGGATTGACTATCTCAGTTTCTTGATCACTCGACATATCATTATTGAGTGCCGATGACGAAGAGCTGGAGGCTGAATTAAATTCAGTAAATCGATACCGACGCACACGGTAGTAAACTGGTTTCTTGCGTTTGGGCATACTTGAAAAGGTAAGCAATGTTCAATTAACAAACAGAATTCTATGAATTGGTATTCAGATACGAAATGTAAATTTAGATTACTCCAGATGTACCGTTATTCTGTGTCTCTAACTAGACACCTGACCATCCACAAAATGCCGGATAGCAGATAGTCAAATATAACCAACTCCATAACTTGTGGATGAATTACCTTAATATCATATCTTATCATTAAAGAAGTATCGTTTTACATGATGGTTTAAAATCAAAACAAGATTAATGTTAATTTGATTATATTTGCATTACATTTATGAGAAATTTAACAAAATTATTATGTACCCGAAAACAATCGAACCGAGTATAAGTACACTCTGCATAACGTTTTTCGAATAATGTTATGGGCCTATAGACAACATCCCATCTTCAGTTAGAAAAAAATCATTGACTTGTATTTGTAAAATACTGAATACTCGAAATATTCAAAGTCTTTCTAAATGATTACTAATAAAACTAATAAAATAATCTGCCGGTGGTGTCATCAAACAATAAAACAATGTGGAAATTTCACGTAATTACAGGGTCGATTTCAGAGATTCTGTCATCTAGAAGAACTATTAAATTAAAAGAGTATCAAACTGCCAAACATTTTCGCTTTCGGCGACCTCGTTTCAAATCAATCCCTAACTGGTTCACTGCAGCAGTCGCACATCTCAAGGCTTCATCCTGATCATGTGGAAATCTTGCACGTATTGCCTCTTTGAAAATCTGTGATCTCTGAGGAGACAATGGTTTCCTCCCCGTATCCCTAACGGGAAATAGCATGTAATCACACAATTCCTCATCGCTGAACAATACTCTAGATATCCGCTCCCCGTACAGAGTAGGAGGAAAATTTGAACTTCCAAGTTCGCTTAGATTCTGCTCCTTGTAAAACACAGGGTTTAGTTCTGATAAAGGAGGTAAATCGGTTTTAACTTGGTTGGTCATCAATCGTTTCATTTCTTTATGATTTCTCTTCTGATTATCTCGAATTTTAGATAGAAGCTGTATCTCCTCTCTTTTAAGTGAATGACAAACTAGACAACATCCTCTCTGAGTTACATTCTTCACAGTGTCTCCGTCTGAATCGTCAGATTCTAGTATTCGAGTACTATGAGAAGAGTCCTGCTGGGAATCCTCAGATGAACCTATTTCTCGTCTTGATGATAAGCTGTCGTTAAGAAATCCGAGGGACGTATTCGCCAAATCAGTTCCTAAATCGAGCTGTTTTTCGAGTCGCCGTTTGTAAATTTCCATATCCTTCAGAAATTCAGACGTTGCGATAACTTTGCCCACTAAATCAGGTTTGATTAAGATCGTATCTTTCGGCGATAATTCATCTACATTGATAGTCGTTGGGAATAAAGAGTTATTTGAAGTCAAAATGTCATATTTCTTATCCTCATCAAAGTAAATCAGGATGTACTTGATTCGTTTCTCCTCTGAGAATTTAGTAGGAGGAGGAATGACTCTGCGTTTTGAAGCCTGAAATGGAGATTTTACTGAACAGTAGCTATTCGACATGGTAGAATATAAACATTTCTTGCTTACGATTGAATAGTAAAAAATACCAAAAACATTGATCAAAGTTACTCTCAAATGCGTCACAACAGAACAAATCTAGGTATCAACAGTATCTTGGTTGAAATATTTATCCTAACCCGTCAAGTATGACAACATACTTTACTATTGATATCGAGACTAGATTTGGTCATATATTGTTTGAAATATTTATCCTACCCCGTCACCAATCAATGAAAATACAAAAATCTGAAGGTCTGATCAATATTGTTGAGTTTTGTCACATCCGACAGTGAAAGCGATGACGTTAATTTTATCTAATCGACCTGAAACTTTGCATGTAGAATGACAACATACTTTACTATTGACATCGAGACTAGATTTGGTCATATATTGTTTGAAATATTTATCCTACCCCGTCACCAATCAATGAAAATACAAAAATCTGAAGGTCTGATCAATATTGCTGAGTTTTGTCACATCTGACAGTGAAAGTGATGACGCTAATTTTATCTAATCAACCTGAAACTTTGCATGTAGAATGACAACATACTTTACTATTGATATCGAGACTAGATTTGGTCATATATTGTTTGAAATATTTATCCTACCACGTCACCAATCAATGAAAATACAAAAATCTGAAGGTCTGATCAATATTGTTGAGTTTTGTCACATCCGACAGTGAAAGCGATGACGTGAATTTTATCTAATCGACCTGAAACTTTGCATGTAGAATGACAACATACTTTACTATTGACATCGAGACTAGATTTGGTCATATATTGTTTGAAATATTTATCCTACCACGTCACCAATCAATGAAAATACAACAATTTGAAGGTCTGATCAATATTGTTGAGTTCTGTCACATCCGACAGTGAAAGCGATGACGTTAATTTTATCTAATCGACCTGAAACTTTGCATGTAGAATGACAACATACCTTACTATTGATATCGAGACTAGATTTGGTCATATATTGTTTGAAATATTTATCCTACCACGTCACCAATCAATGAAAATACAAAAATCTGAAGGTCTGATCAATATTGCTGAGTTTTGTCACATCCGACAGTGAAAGCGATGACGTTAATTGTATCTAATCGACCTGAAACTTTGCATGTAGAATGACAACATACTTTACTATTGACATCGAGATTAGATTTGGTCATATATTGTTTGAAATATTTATCCTACCCCGTCACCAATCAATGAAAATACAAAAATCTGAAGGTCTGATCAATATTGCTGAGTTTTGTCACATCCGACAGTGAAAGCGATGACGTTAATTTTATCTAATCGACCTGAAACTTTGCATGTAGAATGACAACATACCTTACTATTGATATCGAGACTAGATTTGGTCATATATTGTTTGAAATATTTATCCTACCACGTCACCAATCAATGAAAATACAAAAATCTGAAGGTCTGATCAATATTGCTGAGTTTTGTCACATCCGACAGTGAAAGCGATGACGTTAATTTTATCTAATCGACCTGAAACTTTGCATGTAGAATGACAACATACTTTACTATTGACATCGAGACTAGATTTGGTCATATATTGTTTGAAATATTTATCCTACCCCGTTACCAATCAATGAAAATACAAAAATTTGAAGGTCTGATCAATATTGCTGAGTTTTGTCACATCCGACAGTGAAAGCGATGACGCTAATTTTATCTAATCAACCTGAAACTTTGCATGTAGAATGACAACATGCTTTACTATTGATATCGAGACTAGATTTGGTCATATATTGTTTGAAATATTTATCCTACCCCGTCACCAATCAATGAAAATACAAAAATTTGAAGGTCTGATCAATATTGCTGAGTTTTGTCACATCCGACAGTGAAAGCGATGACGTGAATTTTATCTAATCGACCTGAAACTTTGCATGTAGAATGACAACATACTTTACTATTGACATCGAGATTAGATTTGGTCATATATTGTTTGAAATATTTATCCTACCCCGTCACCAATCAATGAAAATACAAAAATCTGAAGGTCTGATCAATATTGCTGAGTTTTGTCACATCCGACAGTGAAAGCGATGACGCTAATTTTATCTAATCAACCTGAAACTTTGCATGTAGAATGACAACATACTTTACTATTGACATCGAGACTAGATTTGGTCATATATTGTTTGAAATATTTATCCTACCCCGTTACCAATCAATGAAAATACAAAAATTTGAAGGTCTGATCAATATTGCTGAGTTTTGTCACATCCGACAGTGAAAGCGATGACGCTAATTTTATCTAATCAACCTGAAACTTTGCATGTAGAATGACAACATACTTTACTATTGATATCGAGACAAGATTTGGTCATATATTGTTTGAAATATTTATCCTACCCCGTCACCAATCAATGAAAATACAAAAATCTGAAGGTCTGATCAATATTGTTGAGTTTTGTCACATCCGACAGTGAAAGCGATGACGTTAATTTTATCTAATCGACCTGAAACTTTGCATGTAGAATGACAACATACCTTACTATTGATATCGAGACAAGATTTGGTCATATATTGTTTGAAATATTTATCCTACCACGTCACCAATCAATGAAAATACAAAAATCTGAAGGTCTGATCAATATTGCTGAATTTTTTCACATCCGACAGTGAAAGCGATGACGTTAATTTTATCTAATCGACCTGAAACTTTGCATGTAGAATGACAACATACTTTACTATTGATATCGAGATTAGATTTGGTCATATATTGTTTGAAATATTTATCCTACCCCGTCACCAATCAATGAAAATACAAAAATCTGAAGGTCTGATCAATATTGTTGAGTTTTGTCACATCCGACAGTGAAAGCGATGACGTTAATTTTATCTAATCGACCTGAAACTTTGCATGTAGAATGACAACATACTTTACTATTGACATCGAGACTAGATTTGGTCATATATTGTTTGAAATATTTATCCTACCCCGTCACCAATCAATGAAAATACAAAAATTTGAAGGTCTGATCAATATTGTTGAGTTTTGTCACATCCGACAGTGAAAGCGATGACGTTAATTTTATCTAATCGACCTGAAACTTTGCATGTAGAATGACAACATACCTTACTATTGACATCGAGATTAGATTTGGTCATATATTGTTTGAAATATTTATCCTACCCCGTCACCAATCAATGAAAATACAAAAATCTGAAGGTCTGATCAATATTGCTGAGTTTTGTCACATCCGACAGTGAAAGCGATGACGTTAATTTTATCTAATCGACCTGAAACTTTGCATGTAGAATGACAACATACTTTACTATTGACATCGAGACTAGATTTGGTCATATATTGTTTGAAATATTTATCCTACCCCGTTACCAATCAATGAAAATACAAAAATTTGAAGGTCTGATCAATATTGCTGAGTTTTGTCACATCCGACAGTGAAAGCGATGACGCTAATTTTATCTAATCAACCTGAAACTTTGCATGTAGAATGACAACATACTTTACTATTGATATCGAGACTAGATTTGGTCATATATTGTTTGAAATATTTATCCTACCACTTCACCAATCAATGAAAATACAAAAATCTGAAGGTCTGATCAATATTGTTGAGTTTTGTCACATCCGACAGTGAAAGCGATGACGTTAATTTTATCTAATCGACCTGAAACTTTGCATGTAGAATGACAACATACCTTACTATTGATATCGAGACTAGATTTGGTCATATATTGTTTGAAATATTTATCCTACCACGTCACCAATCAATGAAAATACAAAAATCTGAAGGTCTGATCAATATTGCTGAATTTTTTCACATCCGACAGTGAAAGCGATGACGTGAATTTTATCTAATCGACCTGAAACTTTGCATGTAGAATGACAACATACCTTACTATTGATATCGAGATTAGATTTGGTCATATATTGTTTGAAATATTTATCCTACCCCGTCACCAATCAATGAAAATACAAAAATCTGAAGGTCTGATCAATATTGTTGAGTTTTGTCACATCCGACAGTGAAAGCGATGACGTTAATTTTATCTAATCGACCTGAAACTTTGCATGTAGAATGACAACATACTTTACTATTGACATCGAGACTAGATTTGGTCATATATTGTTTGAAATATTTATCCTACCCCGTCACCAATCAATGAAAATACAAAAATTTGAAGGTCTGATCAATATTGTTGAGTTTTGTCACATCCGACAGTGAAAGCGATGACGTTAATTTTATCTAATCGACCTGAAACTTTGCATGTAGAATGACAACATACCTTACTATTGATATCGAGATTAAATTTGGTCATATATTGTTTGATATATTTATCCTACCCCGTCACCAATCAATGAAAATACAAAAATCTGAAGGTCTGATCAATATTGTTGAGTTTTGTCACATCCGACAGTGAAAGCGATGACGTTAATTTTATCTAATCGACCTGAAACTTTGCATGTAGAATGACAACATACTTTACTATTGATATCGAGACTAGATTTGGTCATATATTGTTTGAAATATTTATCCTACCCCGTCACCAATCAATGAAAATACAAAAATTTGAAGGTCTGATCAATATTGTTGAGTTTTGTCACATCCGACAGTGAAAGCGATGACGTTAATTTTATCTAATCGACCTGAAACTTTGCATGTAGAATGACAACATACCTTACTATTGATATCGAGACTAGATTTGGTCATATATTGTTTGAAATATTTATCCTACCACGTCACCAATCAATGAAAATACAAAAATTTGAAGGTCTGATCAATATTGCTGAGTTTTGTCACATCCGACAGTGAAAGCGATGACGTTAATTTTATCTAATCGACCTGAAACTTTGCATGTAGAATGACAACATACTTTACTATTGATATCGAGACTAGATTTGGTCATATATTGTTTGAAATATTTATCCTACCCCGTTACCAATCAATGAAAATAGAAAAATTTGAAGGTCTGATCAATATTGTTGAGTTTTGTCACATCCGACAGTGAAAGCGATGACGTGAATTTTATCTAATCGACCTGAAACTTTGCATGTAGAATGACAACATACCTTACTATTGATATCGAGACTAGATTTGGTCATATATTGTTTGAAATATTTATCCTACCACGTCACCAATCAATGAAAATACAAAAATCTGAAGGTCTGATCAATATTGTTTGAGTTTTGTCACATCCGACAGTGAAAGCGATGACGTTAATTTTATCTAATCGACCTGAAACTTTGCATGTAGAATGACAACATACTTTACTATAGACATCGAGACTAGATTTGGTCATATATTGTTTGAAATATTTATCCTACCCCGTCACCAATCAATGAAAATACAAAAATTTGAAGGTCTGATCAATATTGTTGAGTTTTGTCACATCCGACAGTGAAAGCGATGACGTTAATTTTATCTAATCAACCTGAAACTTTGCATGTAGAATGACAACATACTTTACTATTGACATCCAGACTAGATTTGGTCATATATTGTTTGAAATATTTATCCTACCCCGTCACCAATCAATGAAAATACAACAATTTGAAGGTCTGATCAATATTGTTGAGTTTTGTCACATCCGACAGTGAAAGCGATGACGTTAATTTTATCTAATCAACCTGAAACTTTGCATGTAGAATGACAACATACTTTACTATTGATATCGAGACTAGATTTGGTCATATATTGGTTGAAGTAATTTTCCTCCAATCAATCAACATACTGTACTACGGATATTGAGACTAGATTTGGTGATATCTTGTTTGAAATATGTATCCTCCAATCAATAGAAATGGGATGTATCAGTGGTGATTTGCCAGATGTATCTGACCGATTATGGTTGTGATAATTAAAAATGCTTACCTAAATATCATCGGTAGACTAACAGTGTGCACAAATTGACAGCATTCATTAAAAAAACTTGTGGTAGGATCCTAACTAATCAACCATTGACTAAGTTAACAGCTCAATAAGGCGCGGAAAATTCCTGATAGATTTTTGAGTCATTTGAGATGATAATGCCAAACTGACCATGAAAAACAACGCAAATTTTTGTATTTTTGAAATTCAGTTCAACATTGAAAATTATGCACCACTAACGGTCTCAATGTTAAATTAAATTTTATAACTATTAAATTGGTATTGATATAAATCCGCGAGCAACGTGAGAATTCAATAAGGGCTTCTAAGAGAACATGTCATGGTATTTGGATCACGCCTATACCTGTGTTACACTTATATAACGTAGAACTACGTATTACATACTCAAATCCGACAGCTGATGAGTTGAGAAATTGAACATCTGACGAGTCATATCCATAAAATTACACTAACGAAATTTCGGACTATATATAGTTGACAGTAGCTATTACCCAGAGTAATACGGAAGTGCACTAAATTTCACGTGCATCTTATTGCAATGCACGTGATATCAAAGTAGGTAGGCCCATTATACATTTATATGTACATGTAGATCAACATGAATAGTTTCATCACACAATACATTATCAAGACACAAAATTTCATCATAGCTACTGTTCCGAATAATCAGAGTTACTTACAGTCATACTGCTATAACGAGAAAACCTGTTGTCAGTAGAACCCTTCATATCATATCGCAATTAACAACTAGCTATGTGCAACTTTGTACACTTCAAACAGCTTTTCTTACTGCATCAAATCACATCTACTAAGAGCATGTGCGCCATGAATGTCAAACAACGATGCGGGACGTAATCTCTAATTGAATGACATTTTTTAAGGCACTTTACTTAAGCTGAGATTACGTGCATTATCAGAATATTAGGTGATGGCACAATAGAAAATTTTCCCACAATTATTTAAGAACAAGAATAATAATATTGAATTAAGAATACATATAGAAGCCTGATATCATAAGACGTATCTAAGCAAATACAAATTTGACCACCACACTCAGCGAATCCTAAATCCGAATCAGAGTAAATTAATTTTGAACCAAAACGAAAAGATTAACTTTAAACAAATCCGTAATTGGCATCAAAGTCATCCGTCCTTACTCTATGATCAAGGTGCATTAGAGTAGTGCACAGTAATGGACAAAAGACCGTTCCAGGACACCATAAAATCAAAAAAATTAGTACTTTTAAAAACGACATAAATTTATGAATTTAGTCCCTTTTTCAGGTTTTTAAGACCTAAATTCATGAATTTAGTCCATTCAAAAAGTACCATTTTTTCAAAAAATGGTATTTTTAAAAACGACATAAATCGGAGCGAAGCTCCTCTGGCTTAAGCCGATTCATGAATTTGAACCCTTTTTCAGGTTATGAAGACCTAAATTCATAAATCGGCTAAAGCCAGAGGAGCTTCGCTCCGATTTGGGCGTTTTTAAAAATACCCAATTTTTCAAATTTTTCAAAATCTCAAATTTGTGATTATGACATTTCACCCCCAAAATCATGACCGTTCCAGGACACCGAAAATCATAAAAGTTAAGAATCTCAAATTTGAGAATTACAATCGGGCGAAGCCCTAGAACCTTCGGTTCGATTTTCATTGCTTAAATCATGACCGTTCTAGGACACTAAAAATTATAAAAGTTGAGTATCTCAAAATTTGAGAATAACAATCGGGCGAAGCCCTAGAACCTTCGGTTCGATTTTCATTGCTTAAATCATGACCGTTCTAGGACACCGAAAAAATTATAAAAGTTGAGAATTTCAAATTCATGAATTTTATCCATCTTTCAGGTTTTTAAAATATATCATGTGACTAGCGGGACATCGGAGATGTCTTCCAGGGCTTCGCCCGTTAAAAATATTTCTTTAAAAATGGATGAAACAAAAGTGGAAGGAACAAAAGTGGAAGGAACTTCAGAAATGGAAGAAACCTCAAGAATATATCCTTCGTTATCTCAATTAAAAATAAGTGAAATGGTTCTCAATTATTATTAAGATTAGAGCACTATGATAAATTAAGAAGACGCAATTATTACTTAGTCATTCTTCGTTATTGTATGCTCAACATTATTTAAAGTACTAATTGTGTGAACTAGAAGATCATTGTAACTCATAAACTCAAAATTATTCAATGAACCCGTACACTGCCTGATAATTGAAGAGAGAGACAGAGATTGAAGAGAGAGAAACGTCTAGCAGCTTTCCCCTAAAATTATCATGCTATATCTTGTCATTTCAATTTACCCATCGGTAAACTTTTGACATTTCAACTTACGCGTGCGTAAAGTTTTGACATTTCAATTTACCCCTACGTAAATTATTTTCAGAATCTGTTTTCAAAATCTATTTTCAAAATCCATTTGCAAAGTCTATTTTCAAATTCAGTTTTAGAAATCGATTTGCAAAATTCATTTAGCGTTTGCCAAACACATACGGGTAGTAAAGTACTTCCCATTGTGAAGACATGAATAGATTAAGCACATAAGAGTGCATTGACAATAAAAGCAAATGACAATAAAATTCTTCTTCTAAATTTAGAACGCATAGACGGCGACATGCGGGATAGTTGTTATGACAATTTTAAACAATCATTTTAACGATGAAACATATTTTACAAATAAAGTTCATGAAGAAAATTGAAATATATAAAACAATATAGATTAGAATCGGCTAAAGCCAGAGGAGCTTCGCTCCGATAATTATAATATAATCATTTCAAAATCGAATAAGTAGTAAGGAAAGACATCATTAGAGAACAGTTTTAAATCAATACCCCCTCCCTTCTGTCTTCTAGGGGTCCCTTAAGAAATTTTTTTTATTATAAAATGAGCAACATAAATGAGTTTTTTAAATTATATGGAACACAAACGACAACGAATTTCGACCTAAAGAAAATCGCAAATCAATTAGGAATAAAGAATTTTCATGTTCTAATGAGAAACGAATTACAATTCCTAAAAAATAGGCCAACAGGAACCTTCAGTTCCCGGAACAAAGTTCCATCAATAATTGTAAATTTCATAACGAATCTTCACACTTCAGACCAAAACGGCGTACATTGGTCAGCAGGTATCTTTAGTAAAAACGGAGATAATTATTATTTTGACTCATACGGGCTTCCACCTACAAATGAAGTAAAAGAATTACTTGGAACGGGAACATACAATACGTTTCAAATTCAAACACCAGGCACTACTTATTGTGGACAATTATGTCTTTATGTTTTATCTAAATTACAGGAAGGAGTACCATTTCTAGATATAATGTTAGAATTGAACGAACCGTAGGTTCTATGGCTACGCCTAACAAGGGAATTTCATTCCCAAACGTTAGTTCCAATAATAATAATAATGATAATTAAAAATCAGTTCGTTGTAATTCATTTTGATAAAAACGGCCTCTGATATCCTCATTATCTAAATCTTTAATTTCATAAGTAATCGGATAACTTTGATTTATTTTGCAAACTTCAAATATTTCTTTAGTCCAATAGCCAACAAAGCCTTTTTCAAATTTGTTCTTATATTTAAATATTCTAACTCTATCTCCAATTTTAAATTTCGGCTTAAGTTTCTGCAAATTCGGATTACTCTCATTCGAATTATTATTCTCGAATATTTTCTTTCGTATCAAATCAGGGTCGTCAGAAGCATTCTTTGGAGTTTCTTCAATACCAGAATGAACTTTATTATTGTACTCTTCCACAATTCCTGGTAATATTTTTAACCATTTCTGATTTCCTTGCTGAGTAAATTTCTTGAAAATTTTATTTTTTAACGTCCGATTGAATCTTTCTATCACTACGGCCTTCCCAGCGTTTTCAGTTGAATAAACAATTTCAAATAGTGGCTGAACGTTTCGGTTATAAAATTCCGACCCTTTATCAACAAACAATTTTTTTGGCTTTCTATTACTTTCTTTAAAGATTTCTTCAAACGCATATTTAACTGAAAGACCACTTTTATTTTTTAAAGGCTTTACCCAAGCATATCGTGTATATAAATCTATAACGGTCAATGCGTATTTGTAGTCAGACTTTGTCTTAGAACCTTCGGTTCGGTCCCTTTCATTCGGCATATGAATAAGATCAGCACTCCAAATATCATCTTTATTAAATACTTTTACTTTCAATAAATATTTAGGCCTTCTATATTCCTTGTGGATTTCAGATGCATAAACGTCTGAATTATGATTTTCATTTAAACCCTGGCCGAATAATATTTTAGCTTGTAAAGCTTTCTTAACAAACATTCTTTCAATTCTTTCTCTAAAGGAAGGATTTTGAATACTATCTAATTCTTGAATCATTTTCTTATCAGCTGCATGTCGAGAACTTAGATCATGATTTCGATAAGCTAAATCATGCCTGTAAGCGGCGGCATCTACTCTATTTATCGGTTCTTCACCTGGTTTCGGATTATTATTCTCATCTAGTCTTATATCTAATCGAGTTCCTGGACCAGTATATGAATGACCAGGAAGATGTTTTTCTTTCGAATATTTACTCCAAATAAATCCAGGAAAGTTTTCTAATGTTTTTTGTATGTCACCACCGTAGGTAGTAGCCAAACTTTGTTTGTCGTCGTTATCTTCATAAATTTTACAATTTGAGTTTTTATTTTTGTTTAATAGATAATTCAATAAATCTAAATTAGAAATTTTTAATTTAGTTAAATTTTCGGAATTTGTAGAATTCATTTTAAAAGATAAAACAAATTTTAAAAGATAAAACAAAAAAATTGTTTTACCGAATCGGAGCGAAGCTCCTCAGGTTATTACCTTATCATACTAGGACTTAGATATATTCCAGAACCATCTTTAGTTTCTTTAATTTCAATTAAATCATCAACATTGTGGAGAATATTTTTAAGAACTCGTTTTCCTTCATCAACTAATTTTAATTTACTAATAAAATTATCTACTACTCCTTTTCCTTCGGGCGAAGCCCTGGAAGACATCTCCGTTGACCCATGAACCGATGTCCCTTCACCCCTAGCAACTTTCTCTAACTCTCTGTTATGACGTTTTTGTTCTTCTAATGCTGCCTTCTCTGATTTATTTTTATTTACTGCTTGGACAATACCAGCTGTCCCACCTGCAACACTTCCTGCAGCTGCTATGCCACCTATTATTAGTGGAATTAATGGAAGAATCCCAACATTCTTTTCTTCTTGTAATTGAATATTCTCTATCATTGGTTTACTTATGTAATACTTTTTTTTATTAATAGTAATAGTTTTAGGGGTATTTTTGTCAACAATATTACGTAATTTTAATTCAACAGTTTTATTATTTATATTACTTTTCGCTTGCGACATTTTTAATAAAAAAATTTTAAGTTATCAAAAATTTTAAGTTATCAAAAAATTTAAATCTATTCTAGTTATGAAAAAATTTTTAAGTTAAGAATTTTTAAGTTAACAAAAATTTTAATCTATTCTTGTTATGAAAAAAAATTTTAATTAACCAATCCTAACCATCTTTCCATTAAGAATTTCAATAGAATATTTTGCATCTTCTAGCAATAAACCATAAGCCATCAATGAAGTTGTGGAATCTTTCTTTTCAATATTAATTGTTACATCACAACCATTTTTAATAATATCTTCAGATTGTGCACTTAAATCGAAGCAGAAAATTGGATATAAATGTCTCCAATGTCCAGGAGTTAATTGTGGTTCAACTCCAAATTCTATACAAAGATTTCTATAAGAATCATATCCTTCCATAAATTGATTATTGGTATCATCGAATCTTAATGGATCAATTGGATATCGAGTTTGATTTAATGAAACTTGTAAACTTCGAATTGTATTAATATGAAAAATATTATTGTTCTTATCAAAACTTGGAGAATTATTTCTTTGAAATGTTAGTAATAAATATCTTGGGGTATTCGCAGTTCTAGTAAAATGCCAGTTAAATCTTTGTTCGGAAAAAGTTACTGAACTAGCAGTTCTCTTTAGAAAATTTACTGGAATTGGTTTGTTAGTATTTAATCTTTTTGCAATAGCTGTTTCAACCTCTAAACTAGGAGTAATATGCTTAATCCACCATTCAAGTCTATCAATTTTTAAATATGCTTTTTTTCCAGTCTTACCAAAAAAGATTAATTCATTATTTGCTGTACGATGAATTATTAATTTAAATTTTAATTGATATGATATTTTGTCATAATCTAAATATCCGAATAATGGAGACAATGACCAATTTACTGTCTGTTTACTTTTTTTGTTAAATTCACGTCTTTCTTTATATGCATCATTATTTGTTTTATTTAAATGTTTTGCAATATTTTCTACATCTTTCGCAATTCCTGCTGCATCTGTTCCAGCGTGAGTTAAATCCTCAATAATTATGCCATCATTAGTATCAGGAAACCAACCTTCGATTTCATGCTTTTTATTATTTTCACCAATTGTTATAAATCTAAGCATTGTATCAATTACACCTGGGGAATCACTTATTGTTTCTATATTTTGAGTTGCAACATCTAAACGCATTTGTGTAAATAAACTTGGGAAAAAATTATTCTCTAGTGTAATATTATCGGTATCTGGTAATGGTGTTGTAAAATTAGCATCACTATATAAAGAATATTCACAGTGTAAAAATGAATCAGGTAAATATAAATAACTCTGCTGATTATCAACTTCAAAGATTAAATCTCCTCCAGTGTTTACTCTACTGGAAGATCCGGGATTCATAGCAATTCTTATATAGTCATTCTTTTTTTGATTGTAACTGGTGAACGGAGGATCGTCTAATTTAAATTTATTTTCGATAAGCGAAGACATTTTTATAAGAAATAATTTGACTTTTTGTTTTTCTCACAGATAGAAAAAAAATTTTTATTAAATATAATTTTAGAATTTTGCTAGACCAGCTCCGCTACAGCTTTGCTGGTTAGACCGAAGGTTGCTGCTCACGCCATTACCTCTTATTTCTTCAATTGTTTTTTCATTATGTTTACTATTAGACGGAGCTCCGCTCCTCAAGGTTTCACCCTCTACAGCTATGTTAGCAATTTTGTTTTTTGTTTCATCTGAAAGTTTTTTTAATTTTTTTAGTTCTTCGGAATCATTCTTGAGTTTACGAATAGCTTCTAGTTGTTTTAATTCGTTTTGTGATTTAACAGCATTTGATATTGCACTAGCTGTACTACCTATAGCAGCTGCTCCTTTTGCAGCAGATGTAATCAAATCTTTATTATTTTTAATTAAGTTAACGATACTACCAATACCAGAAAAGATCCCAGCTCCTTCCGTGTGAACGGTTTCTCTATTATCATAATGATAAACAGGATTCATACGTGGTTCATGAGAAATTTTTTGATTTGAAGCAAAATGTTTAAGATTGTGTTTATAAATTATAGGCATTTTTTAGGAATAAATTTGACTTTTTGGGAAAAATATAAATACGGGTGAAGCGCGAAGCCCTGGAAGACATCTCCGTTGACCCATGAACCGATGTCCATTATAAAAAAAATGTTTATTTTTTGTTCTTAACTTTTGAAGATTGCGTTTTTGGTTTAACTTTATCAGGAACCAAACCTGCATCAATCATTCTTTTTATTCTATGATTTTCTTTCATAATATTTCTTTCTTTTATTAGCTCTTCTAATTGTTTAATTCTTTTAAAATTATTAGCTCTAATTTTATCCATTTTTAAAATTATATACTTTTATATACTTTTATATTTTAAATTTTTTAAAAAAATTATATTTATACTTTTTTATTTTTAAAATTATATTTATATTTTTGTATTTTTTAAATTATATTTATATTTTTTATGATTCTTATTTTTTGTAGGTAAAAAATATTTAATTTAATATTTACAATACTCGTTTAAGATTTACGTTTGTGAATGGACAACAACTTCGAGATAACTTTATTAATTGACTGTTGCACTTTATCTATTGCGTCAAGCAGCGTGTGATGTACTTTAATTTCTCTTCTATTAACTTGCATTTTCTGCTGATTAATCTTCAATGCCGTTTTAAGTGCATTTAACTTAATTTTAAGAACATCTAATTGTCTTTTAACAGCATCTAACTGTTCTTTATTTTCTTTAGAGTTTTCTTGTAAATTTTTCTTTAATTCATTTTCTAAATTGATTTTAAGAGTTTTCATTTTATCAACTTTTTCATTAAAGTGAGTTTACTTCATTTATTATTCTATTCATCTTTTTCATTTGTTGAGTAATTTTAGAACTTAATTCATCAACACTTTTTTGGAATGTAGTTTGTAACTGTTTTAAATTTTTTTTAATTCTTTCAGGTAGTTTTTCTATTTCATCTTCTAATTGTTCTTTTAACATTTTTATCTGATGTTTATTTTTAATGACTGCAGATTTTAAATTTAAAGAAAGTAATATTAAAATTTTCGATTGTTCTGAAATCTTTTTAAAAAGTTTTGCTATATCTGCTTCTAGCTCTCTATCCTTTTTATCAAGTTTTAATAATTTTTCGTTTAATGATTTGTCATTAAGTTTTAGCAACTTTAATTCGTTCATCAGCGGAACCAAAACATCGTTTATATATTTTTCTTTTAAGTCATTGATTTGTGTATCAACATATTGTTTATTTGTTAACTCTGTATTTTGTTGCGGAAGAATAGAAAGATGTAATGGACCAGATAAAACGTCTCCAGTTTTCATAATATAATTTTCTATCTCTATTTCTAATTCACGATTATTCGGGATATATGCACCTCCACCAACATTTGGTAACATCATTTTTAAACAATAAAAATAAAATTTTTTCTGATTATAAAAAATACATAAATTATAAAAATACATAAATTATAAAAAATAAAATTTTTCCTAATAAAAATAAAAAAAATGGAAATGACTCAAATTTTTCAAGTTTGCAATATGCGTTTTTTAAATCAAACACTATTATATTCTCATATGAAAAACACACCATGTGGTATGCATATGAATCAATTACAACCTAATAATATACAACCTAATAATATTCAACCTAATAATATTCAACCTAATAATATTCAGAATAATATTCAACCTAATAATAGTATTCAGTATAATAATATTCAATCAGAGCAACCATTACAAAGATTAAAGCATTTATTTATTTCAGATAAAGAACAAAATCTTTATACTGCTAGAATAAATACACCTAGGCAAAATACTGCTAGAATAAATACACCAAGGCAAAATACACCTAGGCAAAATAATAATAATTATTTAGCACAAAATAATAATGTAGCACAAAATAATCCTTTTGTTCAAAATAATCCTTTTGTTCAAAATAATAATGTAGCACAAAATAATTATATTGATAAAAATCAATTTGTTGAAAGTAATAACAAAAAAATATGTTCCGGATGTAATAAAAATATAACATCAAAAAATTTTGCACGTCATTTAAAATTATGCGAACAACCAGAAGAGGTTAAAAAAAATAAAAAAGATAAATTAAAAGATCAGTTATGTCGTAATTGTAATAAATATTTTACAAATCAAGGAATTACTAATCATTATAATTCTTGTATAAGTTCTACAAGACAATGTACAAGTTGTCAAATTACTAAACCTAAGACAGAGTTTTATGATAGTAAATATCAGTGTAAGGATTGTTTAAAAGAAAAAGTTAAATGTAGAGGTTGTCAAAAAATTATATTAAAGAAAAATTTTCAGCGACATGTAACACTATGTCCAAAACTTAATCAACATAATGATCAACATAATAATAATTTATGTCAAAATAATAATTTATGTCAAAATAATAATTTATATTAGTATTTCAACTAAAATAGTTGTATTTCAACTAAAATAGTTGTATTTCAACTAAAATAGTTGTATTTCAACTAAAATAGTTGTATTTCAACTAAAATAATCTTATATATATTAAAATATTATTTTTTATAAAGAATAAAATATTATTTTATTAAAATATTCTTAAGCATTCCGGAAGAGAGGAGAGGTTCGGAACATACTTCTTTTGAGTATAGGAACAAAAAGTCCGACACATTCCGGAGGTTCTACAGAGGTTAAAAACACTCATAAGAGTGTAAGAATGCGAGTCCGGAATTAAAAAATAATAATTCCTAAATTTTTATTTTAAAAATATTAAATGAATAAAAACGAAAATTTGGAAGATTTATATTCACCGGTTATAATTAAAAGTAATAAAAGTAATAAAAGTAATAAAAGTAATCTAAGTCGTCATAAATCTCTTAATGCAATAAACGAAATAATAAATAATTATATGAATAACACTGAGTTTCAAGATACACTAACCCCTCAAGATCCGAATCTCAAAGATATTAATAATATTGTAGAAAATCCTATATATAATACTAAATATAATAATAATATAGATAAAAATATATATAATAATATAGATAAAAATATATATAATAATATAGATAAAAAATATTTAGAGACACTACCCCCTAATTCATCTCTTAATAAAAAAATACCACAATCAGATCTTACACGTCTTTGGAATTTTTTAAAATTTCATTGTATAAAAATATTGTTAGCATGTATTTTAATATTTTTTATTTATCATCTTGTTATATGTATTGGAAATCAATGGGGTTACTTTCTAACAGAGGAACAAAAGAGAATAATTTTTTATAATCAAGAAAAAAAAACTTTTGAAGGATGGAAGACTGAGGAAGATAAGATTAAGGATAAAACTAATAATAAAAATATTAAACAAGGTAAAATGTATCAAGAAAATTTACATTTCATTGTTTACGGTAAAACTGGAAGTGGTAAGACTACGTTTATTAAAAAATATATAAACCAATATTATAAGGATGAAACAAAAGTACATATTTTTTGTATGCATACTTCTGAATGGCCAACTTTTACAAACGTCTATAATGATAAACAATTAGATGAGTTACAAGATATGGAAAGTTTTGCTGGTACACCTGAAAATAAATCTTTATTAATTTTAGATGATGTTGCAAGTTTATCAAAACAAAAAAATATGTCAGAAATATTTACAAAAGGAAGACATCAAAATATTCAAATAGTTGTATTAGCTCATAAAGCTTGTGATGTAGATAATAAGATTAGAGAAAACATTCAAACATTTTTTACAACTACACAAAATAATGCAGCATTCTTTAATGATATTAATAAAAATTATAAAATGAATATGCCTTTATCATATTATACACAACATAAATATGGAATAATACGTGTTGACACCATAAGTGGACATATGCAAGTATATGATAAAGATTTAAATATATTAGTAGATACCGAACATGAAATCTATAATAACTCTCAAGATTTTGATATTAGAATGTATGCAAATACAAAACATTTATCAAATCAAGTTATAGAACAAATAATTATCTTTTTAGAGTCTGAAGCAAAAGTACCACTAAAAATTATTCCTGATACATTTTATTTTTATTTTGATCATTATTTAAATGCAAAATTTGGTATACCAATACCAAAAAGATTACAAGATAATGAAACATTAAACTATTTAAAAATTGCAACAAATGATGTTAGAAACGCTTTAAGAAAAGCAACACCAATAATATCTGATGTTAAATCTACATTTTCTGATGCCAAATCTACATTTGTTGAAGCCAAAAAAACTTTTAATGATATAAAACCATTAATAAATGGTGTAAGTGAAATACTTAATAATTAAACAAATTTATCATAATCAAACCGAAGGTTCTAGGGCTTCGCGCTTCGCACGATTTTGCAGATATATTAGAATTTTTCCATTATATATTTAGAATTTTTTTCTCTAAAAAATTAAAACAAAAATTTTTTTTTAAAAAAAAAAACTAAAACACAAATTTTTTCTTTAAAAAATAAAAAAATGAAAACATTTTATTGTGTCTTATGTGAAAAAAAATTGCAAACAAAAAGAAGTTATCAATCTCATCTACAAAGTAAAATGCATTTACAAAATGTAGAACGAGTTGATGAAGGAAATATATTAAAATTAAATAGTTATAAAAATTATCTAGAAACATTGCCTACTGATATAAAAGTTAAAAAAATGTTTGATGATTATTCACATTCGGAATATAAAAAAGTTTTTAATAGTGAAGATGAAGCCGTAACAGATATAAAATATTTATTTAGCGATACTGATGAATTTAACGAAATAGATGAATTTGATGAAGCCGTAACAGATATAAAATATTTATTTAATGAATCGGTTGAATCAGTTGAATATAATGAAACCGATAAAACTTTTTCTGATATTCTAACCAACTTTTATAATATATTTAAGAAATCTTTCAAATGTTATATGAATGTAGAAGTACTTTATACAAAAAATGGACCTGATGGAATTCCTGAAGAAATAATACAAGGACATTTTACAAATTCGCAAGAAATTCATAATGTAAATGATATACAACCCATATTTGAATCGATGATACTTAAATTAGAAAATTGTATAATTGAAGCCCAGTTACGTGAATCTGGTTGGAGATTTGTTAAAATAATATCTAAGAAAATAGTAATTGATAAATATAAAAATAATACTGGTGGTAGTTATGTTCCTTTACCTTTCAGTTCACCTCAATTAATCAACATAAAAAATGAAGATAATTATTGTTTTCTGTGGAGTATTATAGCACATTTACATCCTGCAGAATATCATAAAGAAAGACTAAGTCATTATAATAAAAAAGAATACATAAATGAATTTGATCTCTCTGATGGCTTAGATGAATTTCCATATGATTATAATAGGTTACTAAAGTTTCATAAAAAGAATAAAAATTTAATTGAAGTAAATGTTTTTGAATTAAATGTGAATTATGTTTCTATTGGTAAAATTACTCCACTTTACCCAGATTCAAAAAAATTTTATTTGAATAATAAAAATTTTTGCCAATCAGAAATAGTATATAATGATAGAGGAAATTACATGCATCATAATATTTTTTACCAAGGAAATATAATATGTACTGAAAAATTTGAACTTGTTAAAACACTATCACCAATAATGATTAATCATAATAATTATAAAGGACGTACTGATGATTATAATTACAAATATTCATCTTTATCTTCAGAATATCAACAAAAATTAGAAAATTTAAATAAAAGTTTACAAAAATGTAAAATAGATTATCAACAACAAACACAAATGTTACTACAAGAATATCACCATAAATATCAAAATAAGATAGAAACAATTCAAAAATTAAATGAAGAAAATAATAAAGAATCGGCTAAAGCCAGAGGAGCTTCGCTCCGATTAAATAATGAAGAAAATGAAACCAAACAAAAAATAAATGAATCTTTAAAAAAATGTCTACAACAATATAAAGAACAATATGATAAAGAATATATTTATCAGCTACAAATATTAAATCAAAATTATTATCAAAATACATTTAATCTTACAAAAGAAATTAATGAAACACATGAAATATATAAAGATGAATTTGAAAAACTAGAACAGTCAAAGCAACCAGCACAAGCGAATATATTATATTATCAGGGTCATTTTATATTGTGTAAAGATGTTTCTATATTTACAAAAACTTCAGATAATAAAAATTTTCCTTGTCTTCAATGTATGACAAGTTTTAGAACTTTAGAAGAAATGAATAGACATTTGGAAAATTGTCAACAAAACGAAGCAGTTCAAAATACTTTTCCTAAAGATGATTATTTAGAATATAATAAATGGTATTTTAAAAATAAAGTACCCTTTACTATTTATTGTGATTTTGAAGCATATAATGTTAATATGACACAAAATCAAACGGAAAGTTCCAGGGCTTCACCCGATTCTGAAAATTATAATTCTGAAAATTATAATTCTGAAAATTATAATTCTGAAAAAAGTTCGCCTAAAAGAAGTGCGCCTGAAAGAAGTGCGCCTGGAAAAAGTGCACCTGGAAAAAGTAAAGAAAAATATTTATTTGAACAAAAACCATTATGTTGGGGAATGTACATTCATTCAAATTATCCTGAATTATTTAAATCAGAATATTTACAATACTATGGTGAAGACAGTTCAGAAATGTTTACAAAGAAAGTAGAAGAATTACAAGGACGTTTTTCACAATTGCTTGAAACAAATAAACCAATGATACCATTAACGGATGAAGAAAGAAAAGAATTTTATGATGAAATAAATTGTTATTACTGTGGAAAAGGTTTTACAAATAAATATAAAACTGGCAGAGGTAGATATATTGATAAAGTAAAAGATCATGATCATCTAAATGGATTATATAGAGGTGCAGCACATAATTCTTGTAATCTTAATGCTAATAAATTTAAATATAACTTTGTTCCTTTATATTTCTACAATGGTTCTAAATATGATTTTCATCTAGTAATGAAAGATTTATTTTCATCTGAAAAATTACAACAACAAAAAATAAATGTACTATGTAAACAAGAAGAAGAATATTTTTCAATGCAATTAGGTTGTATTAGAATTTTAGATGCATTTAGATTTTTTACTCCTTATTCATTAGATGTTATGGGAAAAACTTTGAAACCTGAACAATGTAAAATATTAAATAAATATAATTTAAAACCTTTAAAAGGAATATTTCCGTATGAGTACATAACTGGAGATTTTAATTCTGTGAATAAAATTATGGAAGAAGAACAACTTCCTCCAATAAATAAATTTAAATCAACATTAAAACAATCACAATTATCTGAAGAAGATTATGCAGAAGCTGAAAAAAATTGGAGAGAGTTAAATTGTAAAACAATGTATGATTATACAATGAAATATCTACAGATAGATGTATTAATACTAGCTGATCTTTTTGAAAACTTTCGTGATATGTGTTTAGAATATTACGGAATAGATCCATGTTATTGTTATTCTACACCAGGTTTAACATGGCTAGCAGGATTAAAACATACTGGTGTTCAAGCCGATGGCTCTAGGACAAAGTCCGTTAAACTTAAACATTATAAAGAAAATACATATGATAAATTATTATTTTTTGAATCTGGAATTAGAGGTGGAGTTTCATCAGTTTTAGGTAATAGATATGTTAAATGTTATAATAAGAAAGTAAATCCACAAGAATATGGAATAATTAAACCTTTATCTCCAGAAGAAAAAGAAAAAATATTAGAAATTTTTCGAACGAAACGAGAAGGAGTAGAACGTGAAAATGCAATTGATGAATTCATGAGAGAAAACTATTTATTATATTATGATTTTAATAGCTTATATTCTTCTTGCATGATACAAGAATTACCAACAGGTGAAATGACATGGTGTAATAATCGAACCGAAGGTTCTAGGGCTTCGCCCGATCTAGATTATCAAAGAACATATGATGGTGAAAATAATTTTGGTTATGTATATGAAGTTGATTTAGTATATCCTGATTATATAAAAGAAGCAACAAAATATTATCCTTTCTGTCCAGAAAACAAAATTCCCAATATAGAAGATTTTTCAGATTATCAAAAATCTATAATTCCGAAAAAATACAGACCAACAAAAAAACTTATGTTAACACAAGGTAATAAAGGAAAGTATGTTGTTGAAGGAAGAATGCTAGATTGGTATTTAGATCATGGAATGATTCTCACAAAAATACATCGAAAACTAGAGTATAGAAAATCTAAATGGTTAAAAAATTATATAGAGTTCAATATTGAAAAACGTAAAATAGCTAAAAGAAATAAAGATGATTTTGGAAACGTGTTCTTCAAATTAATGAATAATGCATTTTATGGTAAGACTTTAGAAAATGTACGTAATAGACAAAATATTGAAATAGTTTATGATAGAGATAGATTTCAAAATTTAACAAGGAAACCTACATATAAAAGAACTACTAGATTCAGTGATGAACTTTGTGCTGTTCATCTAAGAAGAAGCATTGTAAAACATGATAAGTTTAATTTCATTGGTTTCACTATATTAGAATTAGCTAAACTATTTATGTATAGTTTTATATATGATTATTTAGCACCTGCTTATGGCAAAAACTATAAATTACACTTTACAGATACCGATTCTATTTTCTTAGAATTAACAGTACCATATGGTTCTTCACTAGATAAAGAAATTAATAAAATAAAAGATATTATTCATCCTTCTGATTTATGTAAAGTAAAAGATGAATTAGAAGGAAATGAAGATTTCATAACAGAAGCTATATTTTTAAAATCTAAATGTTACTGTTATGATACAACTAAAAATATTAAAACACATAAAACATTAAAAGGAATTTCAAAGGCATCAGTGGCTAATCAAATAACATTTCAAGATTATAAAAATGCATTATTTAATAATGAAATAAAAACAGCATGTAATTATAGACTTAATTCAAAAAAACATAAAATGTATTTAAAAGAAGAACATAAATTAGCATTAGATCCATTTGATGATAAAAGAAAAATTTTACCTGATGGAATAACTACTTTACCTTTTTAATTTTCTAATTTCTATTTTCTAAGTATAACAATATAAAAATATAAAATATTATAAAATTATCATATAAAAATGGATAAAGTTAGAGCTGATAATTTTAAAAGAATAAAACAATTAGACGAATTAATAAAACAAAGAAATATTATGAAAGAAAATCATCTTCAACATAGAATGACAAAAGCTGGTATTCAATCTGATATGTTTGATAAATTAAAAATAACTGAAGAAGTAAAAAACTGATTATGAAAAAACTGTCAAACCATTTAAAACTCTTGAAAAGGAACTTAATGAAAAACGTGTTGATATAGCGGATCCTGTACTTAAAACACTATTAGATGACTATGGTTTATTAGAGGTAAACATAGATAAAAAATTACCAAAATCTATGTTATTCGAACATTCTACTTTCCTTTTAGATAAAAAATTATTTGCAAGATTTTATCTTGGTGGTAAAGAAATATTTCCACAACCTTTACGAGGATTAATTTTTACTCCAGATAAAAAACCTATTAGTTTAGATAGAAATTTTGTTGATCTTTTAAGAGGAGCAGATTTAAAAAATTATGCTGTAGAAGATCTAATAAAATATAAAACTATATTAGATAGAGTTGGCACAGTAAAAACTCTTAGACGTTATAAACAATTAGAAAATTTATTATCAACGGGAGTTAAAGTAGGGAAAGGTTTATCTGAAAAACAGAAAACAAAAAAACAGAAAACAGAAACAACCATATTTTTACCAGATGATCCACAAGAATTACTAAATAGATTAAATATTTTAATATCTGCAATAAAAGAAGGGCATAATTCTAGTTTCAATGAAATTCATGCTATATTGAAAAGACTGTTAGAAAAAAAGATTCTAAATGAAGAGGATTATAAAAGTATAACCGGACATCTCTGATGTCCTCCAGGGCTTCGCCCGAACCGGACATCTCTGATGTCCTCTAGGGATTCGCCCGTAGCTGAAATATGTTGTTTCTAATTTTTTATAAAAAAATATTTCATAAAAAAATATTTATTTAATTTTTTAGTTTAAAAATGTGTTCAGCAGATTTAGACAAAATTAATAATCATTTACAAAATTTAACAGAGATTTTGGGTTCATCAAAATTTAGTACGACGTTAAAAATTATAACAACTACTTCATCACACACTTGTAATTTAGAACCCATTCTACATTTGGAACAAAATAAAAATTATCAAATTGCATTGACTAGTTTCTCTACATTTAACACTATTCAAAACGTTATCAAAGATGTGAATGATCAATTTAGATATTCTACTGATAAAGGCAAAACATGGAAAATATTAACTTTTCTTCCTGGTTCTTACGAAGTTGAAACAATATCAAATGAAATTAAGAGACATTTAGGTATACCATTTAAAGATAAGAAACAATTACATTTTGCAGTTGAACCGGCAGTTAATAAATTTTCTCTTACTTTAGACGAAAATCATCAAGTTGATTTTAATCATGATAGATCATTGTCAAAGCTATTAGGATTTAATAAACAAACTTACAGTCAAGGTTATCATTTAGGTGAGAAGATTCCAAAAATAACTGAAATAAATTCAATTGTTGTACATTGTGACATTATTGAAGGAGGATATATAAATGGTAAATTATCAAATTTAATATTCAGTTTTCCAGCTTTTACTGTACCCATTGGTTATAGATTAAATGTATTTCCACAAACATTAATATATTTTCCTATTACAAGAAAAACTATTAACAACATTGGCATTAGAATCACTGATGAAAAAGGACAAGAAATAAATTTTGGAGGTGAAGAGATTATGATAGATCTTTTGGTACGGGAGGTATAAACTCCCGTTCGGGAGGTATAAACTCCCGTTCGAGAGGTATAAACTTTTACGCTACAATAGAGAAGTTTAATTTTTTTTATCATTTTCATTATTAATCTTATTAATCTTATTAATCTTATTAATCTTATTAATCTTATTATTAGAAACAAAAAATAAACTTAAATTAAAATTTTATTTTTATTTTTTTGTTTCTAAAAACACTAATTCAATAATGGATAAATTTATTACTTTAAAAATGAATGAAATGTCTTTAAATAAAAAAAAAACTTAAATTTAATCATCATCCAAATTTATCTAATAAAGTTTTAGCAGTTATTTGCGGAAGATCAGGATGTGGAAAAACATATCTATTATTTAAAATTTTAACGACTCCAAATTTTTTGGATTATAACAATCTTATAATTTATACAACAACGGCAGAACAACCCGTCTATCAATTTTTAAAATATGGATTTGAAAATAATCTTACAAAAACAGCAATTGCTTCTCTATTCGAAGAATACGAAAAATCTGAATATGAAGAAGAAATAAATTTGTGGTGTGAAGAAGCAGCAAAAAATAAACAATTAGTTGAATCCAATAAAAATAAGCATATAAAAATACAATTAATAGATGATAGTGGTAATATGCAAGATCCTAGTAAACTAGATAAAACAATGAAACATTGTGTAATTTTTGATGATTGTGTTAATGACAGAAATCAGTCAGTTCAGAGAAATTATTTTACACGAGGTAGACATAATAACTGTAGTGTTTTTTATTTAACACAAAGTATGTATTCATTAGATGGAAGTGTTATTAGAAAGAATGCAAATATATTTATACTATTTGAAATAAATGCAAGAAACTTAAGTGATTTGTTAAGAGATTTATGTATAAGAGATAAAGATGAATTTAAACAATCGTGTAATAATGCTTGGTCAAAAGATTATGGATTTATCACAATTAATATTGATAAAAAAATTCATGAAAGAGTTATCGAACAATTGTTTACCGAGTAATAAAAATATACAAATATAATGTTTTAATATTTTATTTTTTATTATCAGCTTTAATTTTGTCTATTTTTTTAAAATATAATATTTGAATTTTGTGGTAACATTGGTATACAGCAAAAACATTTTACTGAACAAATTATTTTTTTATTGCTTTGTTGTTTGTAATCTTTTCGTTTAAAGTTTTCTCGTTTAAAGTTTTCACGTTTCAAATTTTCTCGTTTAAAATTTTCTCGTTTAAAATTTTCTCGTATTAAGTTTTGTTTAATAAAGTTTTGTCTAATAAAGTTTTTAGCTCTTCTAAAAAAATTTTATCATCACTAAAAGTTTTACCATCACTAGAAATTTTACCATCCTTTTTATTTTTATCATCAACTTTTTCTGTCTGTGATTGAAATGATATTTGATTTACTTCATTAGCTATTTGATCAAATTTTTCAATCTCATCTAACGTAATAACATTATCATCACATACTCTTTGAAAGTAGTAATGTAGTTTATCATATACTTCTTTAATATGTAAATGCTTAGTTTTTAATGATTTTCGTTTCTTAGTTATTAAAGATTTTTCTACCATTGTAGCAAGTGAAGTTGCAAAAACACCCGTACCTGTTAAAGCTGTAGCAACTACTGGAATTACTAAAACACCTGAAGATATAACAATTGTTAAAGCACCTAAACTTATTGTTAAGAATATGCCAATTCCTTGTGTTACATTCTTAACTTTACTCCATCTCTTTCTTAATTTTTTATAATGCTCTAATCTTAATAATAATTGAGATTCCTTATCTTTCATATACCTTACTCTATCTTTGTGTTTTTCAATATTTAATTCATATGATAACGAAGGATATATTCTTGAGGTTCCTTCCATTTCTGAAGTTCCTTCCACTTTTGTTCCTTCCACTTTTGTTTCATCCATTTTTAAAGAAATATTTTTAACGGGCGAAGCCCTGGAAGACATCTCCGATGTCCCGCTAGTCACATGATATATTTTAAAAACCTGAAAGATGGATAAAATTCATGAATTTGAAATTCTCAACTTTTATAATTTTTTCGGTGTCCTAGAACGGTCATGATTTAAGCAATGAAAATCGAACCGAAGGTTCTAGGGCTTCGCCCGATTGTTATTCTCAAATTTTGAGATACTCAACTTTTATAATTTTTAGTGTCCTAGAACGGTCATGATTTAAGCAATGAAAATCGAACCGAAGGTTCTAGGGCTTCGCCCGATTGTAATTCTCAAATTTGAGATTCTTAACTTTTATGATTTTCGGTGTCCTGGAACGGTCATGATTTTGGGGGTGAAATGTCATAATCACAAATTTGAGATTTTGAAAAATTTGAAAAATTGGGTATTTTTAAAAACGCCCAAATCGGAGCGAAGCTCCTCTGGCTTTAGCCGATTTATGAATTTAGGTCTTCATAACCTGAAAAAGGGTTCAAATTCATGAATCGGCTTAAGCCAGAGGAGCTTCGCTCCGATTTATGTCGTTTTTAAAAATACCATTTTTTGAAAAAATGGTACTTTTTGAATGGACTAAATTCATGAATTTAGGTCTTAAAAACCTGAAAAAGGGACTAAATTCATAAATTTATGTCGTTTTTAAAAGTACTAATTTTTTTGATTTTATGGTGTCCTGGAACGGTCTTTTGTCCATTACTGTGCACACTACGTATATGTTAAATCACTCACTCTATAATGCATGAAATAGGTTAAGTGACCTGTAAATATTTTGAAATACAATTGGTCTCCCTAGTCTACTTCATTTCCTACTCGTGTTATTCCATTATCAAATGATGATGTCGAATAGCCAGAAAAATTTTGAACGCACGAAATTGTGTGTTGCTTATAAATAATGAATAGGTCGGTCAAGAAAATTCAGCCTAGCGTGCAGTCTGGTCTGCAAAAACTATGAATTTCAATGATTTATTCACATTCTCCAGTGTATATCTCCAGTTTATTCACATTCTCCAGACAATGATTTATTCACATTCTCCAGTATTTATGACCAAATAAAAAATTACAGTGAAAAAGTACAATTTCAATTCACATAAAAAGAGCAAGAAAACTAAAACTTAATTAACGACGTGCTTAACGTTATAATTTGGTTATAATGGTGCATACCAAGTTTGGAAAGTGAAACTAAAAGAGTAGAACAATCAAAGATATTTAGAACAATACTCTACATTTCATAAATATGTATCTAGAAACGATAGCACCTGTCTGTCACAAACCTGCAGCATTATATACTGTAAGGAAGATATCCAATTTCCTACTTTGTAAACTTATCAATTGCATTATATGCGCGGATACTAAGTTTCTGATGCAAGAATGTAAACTAACAATACTTACTAAGTGCTTGTCATTGCAATGGTGCATACCAAGTTTGGAAAGGAAAAACACTGGCGCTTGCTAAGTTTTGTCAAAGTTTTTTTATCGGGGATTTCATCCGAGGCACTGAAATACACAGCATTCATGACGGAATTAATGCTTTCTCTTTTAATACAGCATGTATGCCTATCGCGTAAAGTGGGAAATTGCAGAGACAATAAAGGGTATTTATATCAATGAACTATGAGCGGCTCTGCCTGATAAACAAGTCAATGCTGGAAAGCAATCACGTAATATTTCATAATATATCATGGATTGATTTTTAACGATATTTTATCTGAAAATTTGTCGGACCCCCCTAGGAAAAATTCGCTGCTGCGCCCCTGCATGGTACAAAGGTTACTGAAATTGAACATATTCATCAATGAGAAAATCTTGTGAGATTTTTTAGCAACATTTTTTTGGTTAAACTTATTAACTTATTAGTATTGTATCTTTTTGTACATACAGCCAATCCTAAAAACCGTTTCTCATGATGAAGCTGACTAACAGTTCATGCTGTCTGCCAACTTTCATAAAAAAATTCTGTCGTCTTCATATTGAAATCCTGCATCAAAGAGAACGCTCAATTTTTTTCATAAGGCCTGCTGACCACAGCTGACCACACATGAAAACGAAATATATGTCAAAACAATATATGGAGCATAAGGTTTTATATGGTATATCGTTTATCAAAATTGATTCAGGACTTCAACACGAAAATTTCATTTGAAAATGGCCTAGCTTTTTTGTGCAATTACTTATGAAACGATCTGCAGTTAATTTTTTAAAGCTCGGCCCGAATATTCGAATATTCGAATATTCGCTCAATGACCATTAATTTTCGAATATTCGAATGTTGATTCTGATATTCGAATATTCGAGGTGAAAAACAAACTAGTATTTATATGTATTTGTATTTTACATACAAATTTTATAAGCTGCAGTGTACATTCGTTAATCTATCATCGGTTCGATTGAGGACGAAGATATTAAATAAACATAGACACCGCACTGTATTGATTAGAACAATGAAATCAGCGTTATGAGAAAATGAAGTGAAATTCGTTATTCTCATTGGTCAATCAATTAGGTTTTATTGTTAGCGCTGACAGATTAAGTATGAAAATCTCAAAAAATGCCTGAAATTCGATATGTGTGGTTTTTCCAATGCTATTTTAAAATGACTGGATGCATCGTCTTCAAATTTGAAATACAAATGGTTTAGACCATTTGCTACAGCTTCTCTCGATAAACTTACACCTTAAATTGTAAATTAAAATAGTTAGTCAGCGTACATAATTTAGTATATCTGAAAAAATTAACAAAAAAATACATTTTTTTAGCTTTGTATGCTCTATGACATCTCTATTTTATTATGACGAATGGGTTTTGTGATATATGCTATTTTAATTAAATGCTATTTTGTTTTAAAGAAAGGTGGTCGATTCCTATCAGATAAGTTGGCAATCCTCTTTTCACTTGTGTTGTCATCCGCTTCTATTCCAAACGGTTGGCGTGAGATTATCATAACACCTATACATAAATCGGGTCCGAAGAATTTGTGTCACAACTATTAGTCCGGCAGCCAGAACGAGTTTCTGCAGGGAACGTGGCCGAAAGTGAGAGTTTCATAGAATGATGTGCACCCTATGCCTACTACGAATCGGCACGTCTGCCGAGTTCTAGTGAGTTCTCCTCTTCTTGTCAGACAAGATCAAAGAAAAACACATGTAAATCCAATAGGACGCAGATTGCAGTTTTTGGCTATAAATGAAATTTTGTATGTTTTCTATGATTAAACGAAAAGTACTCAAGCCCAGAGTCATAATTTTTGGCACGGAATGTCTTCAGGTCATTTCCTATGATGTGCATGTGCTTTTATCATGTATCTAATCGGCAATGTATGTGAGAATGTGGTTGAATGTGGATAAAGTTGCTCAAAATGTTTGTGTTTGCCGACATTAAGAGGCTCGCCAAATTTAAATGCGTTTGGTTGTATAGACAGGGGTGCATGAAAATGAAAGGAAATGACCTGAAGACATTCCATGCCAAAAATTATGACTCTGGGCTGATCGTTCTTTTCGCTTAATCATAGAAAACATACAAAATTTCATTTTAGCCAAAAACTGCAATCTGCGTCCCATTGTATTTACATGTGTTTTTCTTTGATCGTGTCTGACAAGAAGAGGAACTCACTGAACTCGGCAGACGTGCCAATTCGTAGTAGGCATAGGGTGTACATCATTCTGTGAAAGTCTCACTTTCGGCCTCGTTCCCTGCAGAAACTCGTTCCAGCTGCCGGACTATATCGTCCAGTTGGCGTCTCTAGTACAGTATGTCGGGTTTTGGAAAGAGTGGTGTATAAGTCATTATTGGATTTATTTTATAGAAATGGACGGTTTCCCAGATCACAGCATGGATTTATTCCCGGAAAATCTACTGATACAGCTGGCATCATGTTCCATGATTTCTTAACGAAAGAATTGGTTAGAGGTAACATCGTCGACGTTGCCCTATTTGACTTCGCCAAAGCGTTTGATCGTATCCAGCATCACTTACTATTGAAGAAGCTGTGGATCTATGGTATCAGAGGAAATTTGTTTAATTGGCTGTCCGACTATTTTACGAACAGAACTCAAGTGGTGCGTATTGGCGATAAGTATTCTTCTCCTGTGATGATTAGAAGTGGTGTGATTCAAGGAACAGTCTTGGGCCCTATCTTATTTACATTTTTTATTGATGATATTGATAGCCATATCAAAAATAGTCTAATAATCAAGTATGCGGATGATGTCAAACTTATCTTGAGTATCCAAAAGGTATCCAACTCCAAGCATTTATTACAGCAAGATATTGATGGTATTTCTATATGGGCTTCTTCAAATGGATCGTCGCTGAATTTAAAGAAATGCAATGTGATTCATTTTGGATGTAATAATCCTCAATTCAATTATCAGATCGATAGTCAATTAATCAACAAAGCTGGTATTGTGAACGACTTAGGCATCACCCTATCTACATCTCTTAACTTCAAAGAACATATTCATGAAATGGTCATGAAATCTAATAGGACTTTGGGCCTTATAAAGAGGTCTATTCGCTCTCGTGATCCTCACATTCTTCTGATCATGTACAAGACATTTGTCCGTTCCATTCTGGAATATGGAAGTGTCATTTGGCATCCTAACATCGACAAACTTTCAAATCAAATTGAAACTGTTCAAAAGCGATTTTGTAATTTTTTACCTCAGTTACAACGTTTGAACTACAGATCAAAGTTATTGAATTTGGGTATTCTTAGCTTGTCTGCCAGGCGACTTCGCTACAGTTTGATTTTCATGTACAAAATTGTTAATGATTCAAATGGTTTGCAAGCTGATGAGTTGTTTGATGTTTCTAAGCGAAGATTTTCACATAATCTTATGTTAACTCCTTTGTGTAAGCACAAGTACCGCAGCAGATTTTTCACAATCAATACTGTTTATCACTGGAAACGTATGACGTCTTCTGAGAGGAATGTTTCATCGATGTGTGATTTCAAACGAAGTGTCTCTTCTTATTTTGAAAGAAATGATATATGGTAAATTTATAACACTAATTTGTGAGTCGTACGTTATTCAACGTTAAAGCACTGCTCGCCCTTAAAGGGCAAATATTTGTCAAATTCATGTTTCTATGTATTCGATGCGTAACTTTTTTCTTTGTGAATGACAAATTTAACATTATTAACATTATTATTATTATATATTGTAGCCAATGTGTAAAATTATCTATATGTTACATGTATAGACGAAACATTTTATAGTTCAGATATTAGAATCAAAATTGTACAAAAATGTCGCCAACAAGAAACAGCTGATTGCCTTCTAGCGAATAACGCAAACAAACAATAGCGTGCACCATCTATGTTTTTTAATAATCTTTGATTGAGGACAATTGATGTTTTCAATCTAGGGAAAAGGCAACGCATCTAACTTGTATGACGAGTGACGACACAGCAAAACGTGTTATTGTTTGCAGTTTGGTTATTCATAGTCGAGTAACTTTTTGTTGTCAGTGTGTCTATCGAGTTATGTCTTTCCCTAAACTTCAGCCAATGGTGCCTCGCCTTGTAGCAAATCGTCCATCGTGAAGGCTACTTAGCCTAGTCTACGCGTTGTTGAACGAACAGTAACATCGCTTGTGTATCGCTGAAAGTCAACTGCGTGATGGCAACTGGAAATTCGAAGAAATCAGATATTTGGACTCACTTTATACTTGACAAGGAAACGAGAAAAGCTACATGCAAGGCGGATTCTAGTCATATTCTTTCATATTGTGGCACAACGACAAATTTATGGAACCATATGAAGACTCAACATGAATATATTCATATTACGCCTACAACGAAATGTGCCCCTCCAATTACAAATTTCTTCTCACCGAAATCAAGACTTGCTCCTTCTACGATCCCGAAAAAGTTCGATTATCAATCTCCTCAACAGATCGCTATTACTGATAAATTGATCACGTTTGTTGCGAAAGACTATCAACCATTCTCTCTTGTGGAAAGTGATAATTTCAGGGAAGTATTGACCGCAATTAATCCCTCTTATAATATTCCGTCGGCTAGAACTCTCAAGGAAAAAATGGAAGCGAGATACGAACAAATTCTACGTGATGTGAAGACATTCGTCAATGATTCTGAGAACATTTTATGTGCTGTTAGTACGGATATATGGACATCTCTTACGCAAAACGATTCCTACATTAGTCTCACCGGTCATTTGATGACACCTGAATGGGAAATGATAACCAAGAATTTGGAAGTGAAAATTTGCCCGGGGGCTCATTCTGCTGCAAACTTGGTGCAACACTTGAAAGAAATGACGGACGAGTGGGGTATCGATGTATCGAAGACGGCTGTGGTGAGAGATAGCGGTGGAAATATAAAAAAGCGACGTCGGATATGAATTGGAAGACAGACATCAGCTGCTTTGATCATATTCTTCAGTGTGCTATACTTGCATCTTTTAAAGATGAAACTGTCCGAGAGATTCTGACAATCGCCAGGCGTCTTGTAACGCATTTTCATCATTCGCCACTTCAAACTGCAGCCCTGAAAGATGAAACTTCAAAATACAAGGAAATGTCATACCGGAAACTGAAACAAGAATGTCCAACAAGATGGGGCAGTACGTATGAAATGCTTGAAAGGCTTATTCAAATGGAGAAACCTGTAACCACCGTCAACGTGGATAGCAAAAAGAAGCAAGTACGGGATCTTAACCCCAGCGCTGAGTTTTGGGTTAATGCAGAAGCTTTGTGCAAACCCCTGAAAACACTGAACCAAATATCAACGGAGATGTGCGGTGAGTCATATTGCACCATATCGTCGTTGTATGCAGTGACAATGAACCTGCTTTCCTTCGTGATGAAACCCAAAGTTGAAGATCTTCCATTCATTCGTCATATGAAAGAACTTTTTTGTGAATACCTCGAGAAACGACTAGAAGATAATAACGTTCGTTTCGCCATGGAAATTTCATCCGTTCTTGATCCGAGAATGAAGAACTTACCCTTCATATCCGACCAAGCGCGTAATCAGGCATACAAGACATGCCAAATGGAGCTCGAAACTTCAATGAATTCTTCTGGACTTACACGTTCCTCTACAAAGGATACCGTCCAAGAATTACCGGGAAGGAAGGATGGAATCTTCAGATGGACATAATACCCCCTATAACAAGTTGAAATTGTTGAATACTTTGTTTGGTACAAGTTCATGGACTTGTTACGGTGAACCCAGTCCCAAGTTAGCGAAAAAACAAACAACCAGCAAAAAAGCATTTGAGCAATATTTGCAAGAAGATAGTGTTCCCCTGCTGGAAAATCCTCTCACTTGGTGGAAAAGCAAAGAAGGCAAACATCCTGAAGTCGTAAAACTTGCAAAGTTTTATCTCGGAATACCGACAACCAGTGCATCATCAGAAAGAGCTTTCTCAACGGCCGGTTTGATCGTGACTCAACGAAGGAACTCCCTAAATCCTCAAACGGTTAGACTCCTACATTTTCTTAATAAAAATCTGTAGTGAATTGAACTTTGTTTAGCCTGTATGCATTTATAATACATAATAAAATTCGAGTAAGTTAACAATATCTACGTTATCTCTATCATTCTTGTCTTTTGATTTTGAACTAAATAATAAACACTAATTTTCAATAATGAAAAATAAACTCAAAATTCTAATTTACTTGTTAAACAATCCAACTTAATACCTAATTATATCTAACTAATACAACATAACTTAATGCTTTTAGTAAAGAATCATTTAATCAGAAATGTACATGTCGAAGAAATGTACTAGATTCATCTAAATGAATGTAGGCCAAATATTCGAATATATTCGAATATTCGCTCGTTAAATTTTTCGAATAGCAGAGCTCTAATTTTTATCCTTCAATCACTGCTAACTGATAACTGATTTTTACCCTTCCTTCTGCTAACAAAGAGAATCACTTATGCCCGAACATTGGTTGATATCCTTGAAGAAGATGTACATGTTATCATGCATGGGAGGAAATCGTTGCTTTATAACCATCAAACACCATGGGTGAGGAAAAAAACATGTTCGATGTTACCATGTGAAGTTATGACGGGGCCGAAATTTGCGAACTTGTGGGCTTATTTTTACTCGAGAAACTCGCAGAACGATTTGGAGTCAACAGCATTGGACTTTACCGAGATGATGGCCTCGCGCTCATTCCAAAAAGTTCAGGACCACAAAGTGACCGTTGTAGGAAAGATGTTGTTAAAATCTTCCAAAACTAAAATTTGAAGATTACAACGGAATGCAACATGAAGTCAACGGATTTTTTCGACATTTACCTCAACCTACAAAATGGAACTTACCGCCCATACATAAAACCATAAACAGTGCGCCTTTATACATTCACAAAAAGTCAAATCGCCATCCAATAATTCTGAAGCAAATCCCAAAAATTATAGATAGAAGAATCTCGAAATTATCCTGCAATGAAGAAGACTTCTACAAAGCAAAGCCAATTCACCAAGAAGCATTGAAAGATGGTGATTATGTTCGCAATTTAACCTACAATCCAACACCTGAATCAAACGAAGAAGAATGGTTCAACCGACCATTTAGCGCCTATGTAAAAACTGATATTCGGCGACGATTTCTAATTTTGATGAGAAAGCATTTTCCGCCACATCACAAATACCACAAACTTTTCAACAAAAGCAACAGGAAACTAAGTTATAGTTACGTTAACAACATGAAAATGAAATCAAAAGTCACAACTCTAAAATTTTGAGCAAATCTCAACATACACAAACAGCTGAAAATGAGAATCAAAACTGTAACTGCTGAAACAAAAGTGAATGCCCATTGAATGGAAGCTGTTTAGAGAAGTGTATAACTCAATTTAAAAAGCAACAGTGTCATGTGAATCGGACGCGAAAACCTTCTACGGTATGTGCGATGGTGACTTTAAGACGCGATATCAAAATCATAAAAAATCATTCACACATCAAATGTACATGTATAGCCTTTAATATTGAGATTCTTCCTTTTTATTGTTGTCTGACGATCGGTAATGATTCTAACTACGAATGATGAACGTAATGATTGTAAGGTGAAACTTACAGATGTGGCAATAAACAAGTAATCCAACTACGGCTTGCTTATTTACTTATATATATATATATATATATATATACATGATCACTATATTTATTAATTATCATATATATATATATATATATATATATATATATATATATATATATATAATATATATATATATATATATATATATATATATAATTCGTTAAATTTGGCAGCAAATTGCTTAATAAGCAGGAATTATTAAATAAAATATCGCTGTCAATATAATTTTTATATTTTAACATAGTTTAACATAGCATTTTCAAATTTTCGATGAACTAACTTTGATTTGTTTGGAGAATTTGAATGCAATTCTTGCAAACCATTTTATTATAGCAAAGTCACGGTTGTCCACAGCATCCATCTTCAGGGCAAACTAACTAATGAAGGCATATTACAGGCTAACTTGATTCTAAAGTCAAATCCTATTACAATAATTATACGAAAATCTATGAGTCAGCTTGATAGCTAGATACAATACAGAAATCAAGCTAAATATACTAAGAGATACTAAATAACAAAAAAAGCAAGAAGAGGTCTTTCTAGATACATCATTGCTAGACGCCGTGTAAGTCCTTGCTCTTGCTTATTGAGGACCGGCTCATTCTTCTTTATTAGCATTCCTTCGGTTATATTCATATCTTTCTTTCTTTCATATTTTGCCAGGACGATGGTGTTGTCTCTAATGATGTTGCAGTCTTTCACTATTTTATGTTCTTGTTTGAGATGTTTACTGATTGATCCGTGGTTGCCATGCGGTCTGCTCTATATGTCAGATCATTGGTTGTATATCAATGCAAACTTATAGGAAGCGTTATATAGCACCGTTTAAATCTTGAATTTAATTCCATTCTTATTTTAAATTTCATTTATTCTCATGTAGTACCCTTCTTCTATCATAGATTTTGGCAGTGCTTCGAATTCCATTGAGCCGCATCTAAACAGTTGATACCAATCAGCAATTCCCTATCAGGCATTATGATGTCCATGAATAAGTGAGTGGCTATTTGCATGAAGAAAAGTAGAACGGCGGACTGAAGGATCAATTAAGGAACGACCGTTGCTCGACCGTCTCCCAGTGGTCGGGGCGGTGGGCAAATGCGACTGTGAGGCGACTTTGACAGCGGACCGCTGAGGTCGATAGGGATAAGATCAGTTGATAGAAAGCCATACTCGGCATTGGAACGAGATTTTGGGTACGCTAGCATATTACATAACGATCTATCTTTCTATAGGACAGGTTAATTGCTATTGAAATATTTGCGGATGAATAGGAGTGATTTGTGCTGATGCAGAGAAGTATGTGCTTAGTAGCGTTGCATCGAAGTAAAGACCAGTTCTGCATTGAGTGTATGCACGCACAATGTCCGCTGCCAAACATTCTAAAGGCATCGTGAATGGTTACATGACGTCATGAACGTCAACTGTATATGGTCTGCTATATTTGATTATCTGCAAATCGGTATTGTGTGGTGACATTGACATAGTCCGAGTCTGCAGCAAACTGTTCCTGTGATAGGAAAACCGCTCGACGCGCTTTCCCAATCTTGAAGATACAGACAGGGATATCAATGCAATTTTTTTCGAAAAAATTAACGAGCTGATGGTGAGTTGTATAAGCCTCATACAGTGTATATATATTTAAGATAATCACAAAGTGAGAAACATTCTTTTCTTAATCGACAGGTTGCCTGTGTACAATATTCTTGAACAATTTAAACAGTGAAAATATAGAAATCGTTGATATGCGTGCGGACATTGAAGACGCTTTTGTCACCTCTGAAGATTTGAATCGCACCCATCGTGGAAGATCAACGCATGGAAGCGTTAGTGGCAGCATTGGATTGAGTGAAAGTTTAGACAACTTGAGTGAAATTTTTCGACGCAAACATTTACTTCGAAAGAGGGTAAGTTTTTTCATACAAGCTGCACTCGATTTATAGGCGCATCTTCGTCAAACTTAGTCTATGAATATTCAATGCCAAAAAATCGATTATAAACTCGTTATTCTAATGTATTTCGCTGCCGAATTTGTCGTAAATACTATGTCATCGCCTTATCAAAATATCTCATTACTTATCCAACATATTACTCAAACTAAACTTCACCTTGTTTTCACCAACTTCTATGATGTTTGCTACATATCACCGCGCTTATCACTCTAATTGCCTTTATTATCAATCATTTTTCTTTGAATTCTAGCTGAACCGATAATTGAAACGAGCTTTAGAAAAATGTCTTTGCAATCCGAGTAAAAACCGAGTAAAAAGGAAAGAGGGAATCTTACATAAATCAACATTTCTAAAATTCAAAGGCTAACACAAAAAGTGAGCGGTTGAGAGTTCATCGAAATTCAAATTTTGCCACTCCTACATTTGAAAAGGATGATATATCTTTTGCCAAACATTGTTTCACTTCTAACGGATATCCCAAATATTTAGTCAACAAGTATGAAAGTTTCTGTTCCATCATTTTATGCGCGTGCTAAACAAGAAAGCAAGTGCATTCTTGTCATCAATGAAAATCGAGCAAGCCAAAGTATTTCTCAATTAAAAACGTAAAATTACATTTTTGAAAGTGAAAACACTGTTTGTAACTCCTCCATCGTTCATTCGCCAAATCAAGAAAGAATATATTCCATGCTATAACACGAAAGTTTTTTGTGTGAAAGCAATAATTTATATGTTTTTTGAAAAATGTTGAATATAAAATTACTTACAACAAATGTCAGCAGACTCACATTGGTTGGTGAAACTCAATGTATGATGAGGGAGAACATTTAGAACATTTAAATAGAAAAATGTTTTGTATACCAGAATTTACATATGAAACATCAATCAAATTCATCAGCCCCTGACATTATAAAGAAATTTTGCAAAAGCCTCTGCCAATCAATGCCTTTGAACGTGGTCTGCTAGAGAAATTGCATCAAATCTCAAAGACGCAGTAGCCAATCCTTGGCCCGCAATTCCAAGCTCATGCGAAGATTGCAATAAAGATTTGATGACAAAGTAAACAGAGCAGAACTATGCTGTAAATCACTGGATACAAAAATTACATACAAAGTGATGCCAGATTTACATAAAATTTGAAACTAACATCTGATACGAGATTCTCGTATGCTTACAGAGATCTGGTATGTTTTTCATACGAAATCTCACTTACTTTCGTATGTGATTGGTATGTGGCGATACGAACTATTCTGTCTGTGGTTGGCTGTTTTACACTGAAATACGAGTTGTTGGTATGTTTTATATACGAGACCCGCTGCAAAGTCGTCCTCATTCGCACGTCTCTCGTATGTAGAGCTTTAAGTCACATAGCAAAAAATATATATACATATATATTGCATACTTTCAAATAACTTTTTTCAGTAATATCAGTCGTGAATATTTCTTTTTGATAGTGTGGTACTTAACTATATTAGATTTATTGCGAATTTTATGCTCCACGAGTATGTCGTCGTTGCTACTTGTCTAGTAACATTAACAGGACGCTTGGTTAGCTCTACTTTATGAACCAAGTTGATTAACATTAATTCATTCAAACGATATCTTTCGTGCAACCAAGTTGACTTATATATCTCAAACATAACTATTTTGCTTTCATGAAGTACAATGTGTTTTCGGATTGTTTTTCGGAATGTTTTTCGGATTGATAATATGCTTGATTTCAAAATTACATAATGCATAATTGTTGATGGTTGAATACTTAGTGATTGTTTATGAAATGCCTTAGACTTACGCCTTACATGTATTAAAATCCAATTCAGTATTGAAAGTTTGACTCTTGAATGTCATTATCTCACTACTTACAAAACAGTAGTAACATTAATGTGATCTTTATTGACAGAAGGCCTTAAATCAACATACATTAGACATCTTTGATGCTTTCTTTCAACATTGTACTGGTATGGCTTTAGTATGTAAAGCATACCACACTTGAAATAACATACGAAAAGCATACAAATAGATACAGAAATATACCAAAATAATATTTTGGATGCATCCTTCGTATATGGTGGTATTGAGTGATTTACAGTGAATATGATCTGTATGTAGCTATGCGAACTATTTTATCTGTGATTGGCTGTCTTACAAAGAAATACGACTTCTTGGTATGTTTTATAAGCGAATCCCTATGCAATCCCCTTCTCATTGGTATGTCTTTGGTATATAGAATTTTGAGTCACCTAGCAATATTTGTAGGTATCAGATTTTACTGTCAAATAACTTCTCACAGTAATATGCATCAATCATGCGCACATTTATGGATAGTGTGGTATGGTATTATATGCTATTCGTATTATAGACATTGAACGCCGTTTTAAATTTTGCGGATACCTGTCTGCTGTTCATGTTACTTACGCTAGTAGAAATCTACCTAAAAATCTGTCGTCTTCTCATGCACCTAATGTTTGAGACATAGGCCTATATGTTAACAAATTTCTAAGATTATTAATGATAGAATTCCACCGCTATAACAATTGATTTTTTTCGAAAACCTAGCTTCAGCAAAAAATTGTCATGTCATTGAAAAATACAAAAATGAAAATGCATTTACTATTAGAAATCAAAAGCCCTGCAAACCGCTACGAATTACAATAATCATGAAATAATGAAATTACTCAAGATTTGCAGCATATGTTATGTGGGTGCAGCAGTTTGAAGAAAATTCATCGTGTGCGAAAACTATTTTTCATGTTAGTAAATTTAAAACACAGCCTCTGCGTGCGAAAATTCCTGAAGAAGAAATGTGGGTCCTGAAGAAAAATACAGCGGCCAACACCAGGTTCATTCAAATGCCTTTCGATCAGAGGATTTTCATAGCTCCGTCAGAACGAACAATATTATGTCTCTTTAACTTGGCCCGACAGTTTGAACTCCGCTTCATTGACCAAACAGTTTTATCTGGAAGATCGGGCGTCTCTTCACATTGGTTTATAAAAACCTCACAAAATTGTAAACGGCGATCACATCATAAATGTCGATGAATTGTAGGACCGTGGATCAATCGAGATATGAAACGGCGATAATTGATTGCAGAGATATTCTGTTGATATTAAATTCAAAACTGCATTGCCGCGCTGATGATTTAGGGGCTTCGACAAGCGTCTGAGCAATCAAATATTGATTTTCTGCAGTTGACAATTACAAGGTGTTCAGAACGAGAAGAATCTTTCACATATCCATTGGCATCAAAATTGTCTTTGGTCTATTAAATAGTCTGAGCTGGATGAGGAGAGTTGAAAGTTTTATGCCACTGTTCAATGACTTACAAATTTATTCACAATTCATTTTCAAAACAAAAATTCGCTCTTCAAAAGAGAATTTGCGAGGCATGCTAGTCTGCTACACATCAATGATTTAGCTGTAAATTGCTACACAGATGCGAAGATAATCTTGAAATGATGATCTATAGCCAATTCCAAATTGTACTTATTGACATCAAATTGCCGCATATTTTATTCATAGATGCAAAGACATCTATTTTACTATAGCATGATCGATATCTAAGATTCAAAGAAGCGTATCAATCTGCCGTTAAAAGGCAAAACAACGTATTTCGGAATATCATGGTATTGAGAAAACTGAAGTTAAAGTTAAGTTTGATATTTCATCATTCTACGTCAGCTTTTAAAATCTTTAAATTTTGATCTTTCAATTAAACATCAGAACAACGTATTTTGAAATACACTTAAGCCATGAGACATTCTTCAAAGGCAGAACGACGCAATTCGAAATACGCTTGAGCCATGAGACATTCAAAGTCAAAACAACATGTTTAGAGATGAAACAAATTAATACTGACCTCGATATGTAAGTCATTTATTGTTTTCCTAGTAGCAGTCAGCCGCCACAGGATAGTAGCCGAGCGTTGACTAGCATAGTTATATGATGAATGATGATATTTTATTTATCGTTAGTGGGAATCTTTGAAAAAGTCGAGCTTCATACTCACTCATCGTTTTCTGAACATTCGACCAGTCACTGCCAAAGTCATCTTTATCAGTACAAATGCAATCTATATCTTTTTTAATATCTTTTTTAAGGATAGAAGATTTAAGTAAAAATCAGTGATCGATGATTTAACATGCTTCACTTCATGCATGAATACTTCACAATATTAAGAAATCAACTGATTGATATGTAGCTGTCCCCATGATATTACGAGTACAAATGAGTAATACAAGACTATTGTATCGGTAGTGGAGTGTTTCCGTCATTACTGGTGCAGTATAAATCAAATACCCCACGTTGGAAGCATTTTCATTTTAAAAGTAATATGTTCCATATTACGTTGTTTTGTATCTAGAAAATAAAACTTCTTTCATTTAAGTCATGTAATTCATAATACGTGAGCGCTATTTTGCTTTTCAAAATATAAAAATTCTTTCACTAAAAAGTCACTCATTTCGTTATACGTTACTTTGCCTTTTAAAGCACGAAAATTCTTTCACTGGAAAATTACGCATTTCATACTGCGTTGTTTTGCCTTTTAAAGTTTCAGAAATATAATCACGTTTTCCGAAGTACTTTGATTTGTTATTTAAAAGCATAAACTTCCGTCAAACGCAAACTGCGTTTCATGCAAATTGTTTAACCCTTAAGATACAAAGGGGTGATCAGTTTGATCACCTCATTTATATTTTTGCTATAAATCTGAAACGAATAAAGTTTATTCAAAATTATTTCGTGACTTTTTCTAAATCAACATTGTGTACATTTCTGTCACACTTGCAAAATTCTAGCATTTCTATAGTTAGACGAAATGGATAGTAATTTGGAAATTGACGAATTTATCTTTAAAATACAAAGGGTGATCAAAGTAGTCCCTCTGCAAGATCACAGGACGTAAAAAAAACGGTCACCAGTAATATTTCGGCCTTTATCAAGAAAGGGTCGAGCAAGATTCAAAACCAACATGTTTGCTCTGTTATCAGCTTTGTGTCGCTGCGCTGCTTGAGGATCTGTGGGTCGCCTGGTAAGAGGATCGCCATTCAAGAAATATCGATATTCTCCGTCTACGACCCATCTTACTAGTTCTCCGTATTTTCCTGGTTTGGAAGGGTTGTATATTTTATTTGGCGATCTGCACCGCGAAGCAATCAGTTGTTCATCCACCACAATATTTGTACTCGGTGTAAAATGCATTCGAAGTCGTTGATTCCATGTTTCAAAAAAATCACGAATCGCAGCAAAGTTGTCAACAAGTTTTCGTTCGTCTCTTGAACTTCTTTCATCAAATGTAATGCATTTGGTCCAAATGTTGAATAAAGTGCGTGTCATTGCAGTACGGTAGAACGAGGAGTAATTGTCACTAAAGAGTTCTGATATTGGAATTTTTTGGTCATGATTGGCTCCTCGATAATATAGCACGCTAATGTAGCCTAGGCCTTCAGTGATTGCATTGTCAATTGTACTGAAATTCCCAGCTGATCAGCTTTTTCTTGTGACCGCTCTACGATTTCTTCAAGCATACTCGGAGTCAAGAACAGATGCCACGTTTCAAGAATAGTATCCTTCCGTGAATCGGGCGATGGACCTGGACGTTCTCGAAATATGTTGCCTGCGTCTCTGCGTCCCACATTTGGAGGCGCGTTCATCGACCATGGATTGCCATTTCTGTCAAGAAGTTGGTTGACTTCAGGTTCAGCTTCGTCGAACTCAGAACTTGTATCCGACGGATTTTGGTGTTCACGAATTTCATTGATGTCAATATATTCTCCAACGTCTTCATCGGATGTTATAACTTTGTCCAAATTCAATGCAGCAATTGCAGCTGCGGCTGCCCTTCTTCGCGGTTGGCGTGCCATCACAATTTTCAAGGCGAAATGAATCGTACCGCAATGAGACAAGCTTTCCATTAGAAGCCGTGGAGTAGAGTTCACTGACCTCCAATGAATGGCTAGCTGTTGTGTGCAGAAATGAATAAGGCATTCGACTGCAGCTGTATGCGTCACCCTAATTGTATGAGCTAGAATGCAAAAGCGAACCAATTTTATTGATTGTCACGAGCTGGAGTGTGCACTCTGCTGGCCTGCCTATCTGATACTCGTAATTGATTTTCTTTTGTTTTCCCTGCACGATGTGAATGAAATGAAGCCTCAATCGTGATCTGCTTATTGCAGCTGGTCTACAGGAATCTACATTTACACAGATTATAATTAAATTGCTGAATTATTGGTCACTAAATGTATACATTTTCAAGGTGATCATTTTGATCACCCTTTGTATTTTAAAGGTGGCTAAATGCCTTTGTATCTTTAGAGTTAAGTGTTATCCCATTCATGAAGATAATCGCTACATTTTATTGTGACATATAATGCATAGATTTCTTCGGTCATTATTTGTCACATAGAAATTGACAACAATAAAACCTCTAGAATGGAAATTAAGCTTCATGCAATTCACAATAACGGCACATGAATCGCACGCATTTTCACTTAGATGCACCTGCCAACGTCTGTATCATTGGGTTAGAATCAGTCACATGAGTAAATCGAGGCTTTTCATTGGTTATTCATGCCCCAACATAGTTCCCCCGGATGTGCCGCGACCTTGAGTCAATTTCCATTCTAGCGAACTTCAGATAAACAATTTATTTCTATGATTTGTCATAATAACCTCGAGCCTTCGGCTCTCGGTAATTATAGCAATAATGACCTCAAATCTATGCATTATCTATTACTTGGCTTTGAAGAGAAGTGCAATCTAGCCATGGATATCTATAATGTAACAATGACAGAAATGCAGATGTCATTGATGCTTCCCCTCAACATTAGGTTCATTTAAAGCACTGTAAATGGTATTTAGTATTGTTAAAAGCCATATTTTATTTTTCAGGAAAGTACTATAGTTTGTCGATATCTGTATTTAAAATCTCAGTACTTACATCAGTGTAAGTACTGGTCATAAAAGTACTTACATTCAGTTAAGGCAAACAACTAGAACACTTTGCAAAAACAGAAGTCATTTTTCATTTGAGTCATTTAGTTCCTTGCATTCATTCACTGTAATTTTAACAGTGCAATTTTGGAATGAGAACCTTGCTCCACTTTGACACTCAATGGATCTCACTTCGTTATTTGACTGATTACAGTATATAGCACTGCTCATTTGCTTCTCAAATAAGCTCCCATCGATGTATGCAGAATCTGCAGCATCAGATATGCGGCCAGTCTTCTTCCTGGCGACCTCGCTTGGAATCCCGGCTTGCACCAGCCTATTCTTCGCGGTCCTTCTCAGGCTTGTATTTGTAAGGAACATGTCACTTGATGTAGAATGTAGAAACAAGTTCCTCACAGTTTGCTGAATGCTATGTATACCCAAGCGGGTGTTTTTATACCAGACGGGGCCTCGAGGATAAGGTATGCATGCAAGATAAAATGCCTTGTTGCCTTATTGGTTATGAGCTTCAGGGCGATGCGACACGTACTCTTTGAATAACTTCAAAGGACAGCGTTCGCCATTATCACTGGCATACACTCGCGTGACCTTCGGATCCATTCTTGTGTTAGTAATACCAAAGCGTTTGTTTTTAGACATTCGCTCTGTGTATTCAAGAAAGTCACCATTTTCATCCTTTCCAAGGCGTATTTGTGAATCCTCACCGTAGTCCAAATCATATTGCTCTTGAGCTGCTCTTAAGCTAAAATGCAATCCAAGATGATAAATCAACGTTTGCTGAAGTTGTTTTGGATTTGAATATCTAAAAATTCCTTTTCGCCACAATTCATCTTCGGCTTCAATCGGTATATTGTTTGCTCGCTTTTTGGGTTTAGCAAGACCAGCCTTAGCTGACAGTTTCATTTCAGCATTTAGGACCATGCGCGACTCTTGAAACTGAGGATCTTTGAATAAGGAGAAATCAAAATTGTAGTTGTGTATGAAATTGTATTGAATCATCGCTTCAAGCTCTTTTAAAGTTGACGGTGGATACCTGCTACCATCAGTTTTTCTGACATCAGAAAAGAAGTACTTGAGGCAGTAATTCAAATCGGATTCGGTAAATTCATCAATTCCCTTGATTACCTTTAATGGACCGTGAATTCTAATTTTCCATTCATCGTGCCAACTCTTAAATAGCTTAAATGCCCACTTCGCTTTTTGAATAGCATTTTTTGGGGTCACTTCATTTATATGGCTTTGAATTTCAGTGTCAGTAGTTGATGCAAATCTACTGGAAGTGGGAATTTGATTTTCAGTAATACGTGAAGCCATTATCGTGTAAACCTTTCAGGAGATGAGCTTGGATAAAATGACCAGGTTATTCCAGTTAGATTATGCATGATTCAAATTTCAAACATCATTGAGAATATCATGGAATATACCAGGTAATCCATGGACTTCTAAATCATAGTGCTATTGTAGTCTGTGGATGAACCATAGAATTCGATCTTTCATGCCTTTGCTATCCATGGACTCCTACAACGAATGCATAGATAGATAAGACTGAATCCATAGAATTCCAAGGTTTCAAATCTAAAAATGAAAATAAATCTATGGAAACCTAGATATTCTAGATCTCCAAGAATACAGAATCCCAAATCTATGGTTGAATATATCAATTATGTTTGTCAATGTTGATATCATTACATACAGTGCTATAAATATGTCATAAATGCCTCGATATCGGATCCAAATGGCCAAATATCCTCGTGGCTTCGCCACTCGGACATTCTGACCATTTAAATCCTCTATCGAGGCATTTATCATATACTTATTTCACTCATCCCTGTATTTTATCTTCTTTTCCTGGATACATTCTAGTTAGTTTAAGAACTGGCGATGTCTATGAAAATCTATGTTTCTATAACACTGATTTAATGTGTACAGTACATTAAACGTTTATTATAATATAGGAATAATATCCACTTTTAGAGGACATAAATGCATAGATTCCAAGGACACGTTAGTGTCCGAGGAATTTTGCATTTATGTCCGATAAAAGTGGATATTATTGGTATTCTAACCCAAAAAAGATGAAATCTATATCAATGCTTTCTATCAATGCTTCATAGTACTGATAGTGCTTCATAAATTACTCATACTCATACTCATAGTACATAACTCCTAGATATGTGTACATTATTTTCTAAATCTTAGTTTGCGCCTAGACATCCATAAAGGGATCCTTGACATCCATGTTTATTTAATAAGAAGTCCATGGGTCGTTTCATAGTCTTTGAATGTTAGCCTCAAGAAGTCTATGACTACAGTTCCTAGATCTCCTTCACTAGCATAATCTGACAATATTGCAAAGGTTGACTACCTTCAAAATTCAAAAAATCCATGGATGATAGTTTTGTAAACCGTAGCTTGATCACTTTTCTCGAATCACTCATACAAGAAGCAAGCACGGTAGACAGCAGACTTAACTATGCTCAATTTATCAAAAATCAAAAGCAGCCAAATCAGTGGTTTAAGCTCAGAAAACTTGAATTTTCTTGAAATTCTAACAACCGATGACACTAATAATTATGTGTATGATCAGTTTACGGGCTTAACAGATTCGCAGACTGCGGAGATAACTGAGTCGACAGCAGATTTTGACGACACTTCTTATCCCGATCTGAGTGATGAAATTATGAGGGAAATTGCAAAAACAGAGGAGGATGCGAAAAACAAGCGCACAAGTGACCAGACGAAGCAGTACGTTAGCAAATTTAAATCATTTCTTCGTGATGAAAAGCTACCAACAAACATTGAAGAAATGCCAGTGAAATATCTGTCACAATACCTTCGCTTCTGGTACAGTAAATTGTCCCGACAAGACGGGAATTTCTACAGCCCATCTACGCTAATATGTATGCGGGCGGGAATTCACCGTTACTTGAGCTCAGACGACAGGTCAATATTTTGAAAGACGTTGAATTTAATCAAGCAAATGACATGATAAATAAAATGCATGATTGCCAAATATCTTAAGTCGACGAAAACGATCAACAATCAAAACAGTGCGCGAGCAATTGATTCAACTGATTTGAAAATCATTTCTAGGGAAGCAGACCTAAACGTAATTTACACCAATCACTGTGTGCGTGCAACAGTCGTTTCGGAGATGTTCTCAAAAGGTACACAACGGACCAGATTCAAACGGTTACTGGTCATAAAAGGAATGATTCGGTGCAGCGCTATATTAAACGTGTAACACCAACAAAGAAAATGAAGGTATCACATGATTTAAGCGGCAGTATTCACCGATCCGGAACCCAACAAAGGGATATTTGTATTGAGGACGACAGTGGATCGACATCATACCAGGTTTTTTCAACTCATTATTCTGTTTCTGAAACAAAGACAACTGTATCAAGCGAGTCTGGAACTGTTCGGTGCCCGACCTCAATTCTGAGAAAGAATGGGTTTGTGCTAGAATTTTATTTGGATTAGAATGGACAGCACTTGTAATATGAGTAATTTCTATGTTTGCACAGTTTGCTTTTGTTCTATGTTCTTTCAGATTTTTTTGGCATAGAGTTTTCTGCCGGACAATAATGCGGCTTTTAATTCAATGCAAATTCATATATCAATCAGCGGACAATAATGCCAACTACGGCATTAGTGTCCGCTGATTGATGTAGAAATCGACAGGAATTTCATCATTTTGGGGTTAGAATTCATCTTAGCATAAGATTTCTACATTCTGCCGGACAATATTGCTCTTAGTTGCAATATTGTCCGGTAAATGCCATGCAATTCATATGGAAGAAAAAAACCCAATATATGTCCGCTACCACAGATGTTTCAGTGATTCATTGATGACATTGAATTAAGCATTGCCGTTGTAGGTTATAATGTAATTGCTTAAACGAATCGTAAAGCAAATTTCTCCATGACCAAAGAATCAGACCATTTGTGTTTCTACGTTTCTATTGGTTCGACATTTGGATCCACCCATCGTCTATTGGTGTTGATGTAAAGCATGGATTCAATACATTGAAGTGCGTAGATGACTTGAAAAACATGAAAGCAGTTATTTGGATCCGGAGATCATATGACTTCACATGTAGAATTACACTGGCTGAGATTCGTCGGAAGATTTATGTCTAAGTCACAGGATACGATTTGCTTTTAGAATGAGCGAGATTTTTATGCACATGCTTCGTCCTCTGATGAATTTCATGCATAATATCAGCATCTTACGATCATCGTGACATTAAATCTGATTGGAGTTGTAAATCGCATTAATGGTTGTTGAATCAATTACGTGAACTGCATATTGTAATGTCCATGCTTGATAAAAAATCTATTTTCTCAAATCCTTCCATGAATATAAGCATTCCGGATGAAAAGGTTCACAAATTGATCCTCTCATTTTCACTAGAAATGGAGTTAGTTGCCAACCATTAATGAAATTCACATTATGAACAAATTCTCCTTCCTTATTCAGCCACCATTCTTTGAAATGCAGTTGATGAAACATAAGAAAGTATAAAGAAGCAAACCGAATGAAGCATAAGTACTCCTATTAACTTTTAATTACCATTCTGTTCACTTTATAGAGTTGTGCTGCTTTCCCTACTTATGTTGACTAGCCATTGCTAGATAGCCTTCACCATAGAAATTAATAATACCATAGAAAGTCCTAGAATGGAAATTGCATGAAAATTATAGCACACTCCGGGGAACTTAGTTCGGGCAAAAAGCAAATTTTGCGAACAGGCTTTCTTGTTATCGGGTTGGCATTTTTAATTATCAAGTCAATTTGTGATCTGATTGTTGCCCTAGTCCAAAGATCATGTACACAAAAGCAATAGTGAATTTGCAAAATAGTGCAGCGACAGGATGACAAAGAAGGAAATCCTGTAAAACGTTCTGTACGTTCATCATTTTGAAATTTCGCTCCTATAATCAATCAAGAGTATAATCAGACACATACGCAACTTGCAATGTCGATTTACAGAGCATGCATTGCTCCAGCTTGAAATCAGAGGCCAAGAAATCTCAGAGTATTCATTTTACTTAAAAAGGTTCCCTGTAAGTAAGTAAGTAAGTAAGTAACCTTTATTCAATGAAATGAAAATCGACTATACATCCGGTTGTAAATACAGAAATCATCATTTAGACAGATAAAATTGAAATACTTCAATGAGCAACATGATTGAAATTCACATGATAATTTCAATTATAACAATCAAATTAAATCAAATTATTTGCAAAACATCTCTCTTTATACAAAACGCAAGATGAAGGAGTTCAGATACCTAGTTGTCCGGCAGAAGGGAACACGGAAATGTTGACTTTTAGGCAGTCTCTCAAGAACCAAACAATTTGTTCAATATATTTGAACAATTTTCAAAACCTTTGCATGCTTTCGAATATGAGCTTCCAAAATATCATCACACTATATCACATAAGTCATTTAGTAATTAATTGAAAGGATCCAGCGATATTTCATTTATCTGAGAAATGACTGTCGGTAAAGAAGCTTTCAATGTGTTTATTCCAGAAAGCGCCTGGTTTCTCAGCCGCTAGAAGGAGAAATTATCCAATAATTAGAATTTTTATCTTTGAATTCTTGAGATATTCTCACAAACAGCACACCGACCACATTCGATTATGACTTTGAACCAATTTTTGATTCGCATTCCAGTATTGAAAAGTTAGAAAATAGTTGTCAATGACGGCTACAAGTAGACACAGTATATTAATCCATGGAATAGTAGGCTAATTCGCATGAAACAATGCTGCCATCTCACTTAAAGTTCCATTCATGAAAATCCTGCAATTTGCTGTCAACAACTTCCACAACCAACTTGGCAATAGCTTGACTATGATACAATGTTTTAGATCGAAAGCAGATCTACAAGCCATAGATTTTTTCATGTGCCATCATTGCACATAGGCAAGATATCAAACTTCCATTCTAGTTTACTACTATCCACTTCTATGGCCTACACAGCCTGTAGTCTGGAATGTTTTGATCAATGCATGACATGAATTTCCACTGCTAGGAATTTGAATTCTAATGTCATTTTCAACATAGTGTTGTCATTTTTAACATAGTCCGGGCATCATCTTCTAAGTCTCCAGTCGTAGTATACTATGTTTTCCCAATCGCCAGCCGTCAGGAAAATTTTTCTTGACGTCTTAACCCGGTAAGAAAAAATTTCAATAGATATATTGTAGGTCTACATTTCTATGATAAGCAATCAAAATATCTCAAAAAATATCATAGGTCCCTATAACACAGTAAAGGTTTACAATATATCAATATACCATGATATTAGAGGTCATAAAAGAACATAGAAATTAATAATACCATAGAAACTATTATCCATTTCTATGTAAAAGAAGGTCGCATTAGCGACCGCTATTTATGACCGATAATATCATGGTATATTGATATTGTATCGAGTAGGCTATCTATGTGATATCATAAATCATAACTCATTTAGTCAAGTCATGGACTCCTAGATATTTATACCTACAGGACAATATCTAGGAGTTCATGGTCAAGTCATTTGATTTTTTATAGACATTGATATCATTTTGAATTTACATAGTTTAGAATTTATCTCTAATTTCATTCTATTGCTTTCAATCATTACAACTCACAGCATGATCAATTTTGACAATATTCCCGGTGGTATGCTAAGCGGTGTCAGTGACGAGATAGTTACTTGGCTCAATGATGAAAGTGGAGATCGCTATATCAAAGAACTAGAAACTGAATTCAATCAGTCATTAGAAACATGGAGCAATGAATTTGAAGACTTCTTATCCAGCCAAATTGATGAAGAAATACGAAGAGTTGAACAAGAAAGCATTCAACGATCTACACAAAAGCAAACTATTTGTCACGTTAAAAAGCTGAAATCTTTTTAATTGAAAATCAACTTTCATCAAACATCGAAAGACTACCTGAGAGGATTCTAAGTGATTATCTTTGCTTCTTCTATTACAAATTGAAAACTAAGGATGGCCGTTTATATTCACCTAGCAGTCTTATCTGTATCCGGGCTGCATTGCAGAGATACTTTGACAGAGATATTTGACAGGACCAGACGTGAACAGAGCAATTAATATCGTGTCTGGCGAAAATTTTGCTAGGGCCAACAGAGTACTGAAAGTTCAAGTCGGAAAATGGCTTAAAACTCAAGGCACAGAGACATCGTCAGTAGTGAAAACTGTGCCCTACTTGCGACGGATAGGTACATGTAAAATTTAGTGTTATCAATAGGTACATGGATAGGTACATGGATAGGTACATGTATAATTTAGTTATCGATAGGAAAATGGATAGGTACATGTATAATTCAGTGTTATGAATAGGAACTTGTATGAGATCTGTCTTACTGGATAGGTACATGTGTTTGGTACACTCAGTTGACTACACTGTGTTTCGGAACGTCTATGATCGAACTTGTGTGGTTTGGTTCTGAGCACTTGGGTACGTACCGATAGACGTCCGTTGTTTGATTTTGAATGGGTTTGCTCAATTGCGACTATTGCGACAATTATTTTAAATGTAGCACTATTTAGATGTGAAACTTTACTGTGCAGCTATGATTTAGTTGCTCCCCAATAAGAAAACCAATTCCAGAACTATGTTTAAAATGAAAAGATTTACAATGTAAGTTTAATTTAAGCGTGAAAAATAAATGACGGGTACAGATCACGTCCCTCAGGCGACTCCATGATCTTCAGGAAGTCATCACACCATTCATGAAATGTCTGATTTTTACTAAAGTCATGGTCACACTCGTGTACTGGACACTTCACCGGTAGTCCACTCCGCCTTTGAAGTGCTGACACAGTCAAGGTTTTCCATAGGGCCACTTTGCAGCCGCAAGAGAGATGCACGGTCATATCCAACTGACCTCCCATAGTGACTTGGCTGTCATTTTGAAAATAAAATAGTGGTTTTGAGGACATGCTTCTTGTTATGGAACGTTGAGGATAAGTACTTAACAGTTTGGAACAATGACATCCTTTATATAGTTATATATATTCTTTAGGGAAGTTCGGTACCTCTCTGATTGGCTGTTAGGATTTCCTTTGTTTAAAAAGTATATAAGTCCGAGGTTTGTACCAATTCTTATCAAAGGTTCTAATCCTCACGTTTACAAGTTACAATTATTTTAAATCTACAAGTCATAATGGATCGCAAACAGAAAGCCGCAGTTGAGAACGGTACTGCTAATCGTACCACTTCGCCAGTGGAACGTACCAATACACCTCCCCAATCTCCGATGGAGCGATCGACAACACCAAACGAGCCGGTGGTGTTCACCCAAGCCCCTACATCGCCCGACTACTCGAGTGATGAAGATAGTGACGTATCAATCGAGACGATGCGTCACATGAATAAGAAGTCCATGCGAACGCCACTCTATGGAAGGGTCACGGTCAAAGTCAAGAACGCCCGAGAAAGTACCACACGAAACGGGTCTTCATGCGACTGGAGCCGAACGAGCGGAACCTCACAACCGCTCTCGAATTTTCGGTCATCGACCTTGACACACCACGTCGCTGTCCCTGTGCGCCCAAAAAGACCAGGATCCATGTGCAAGTGGACTTGAAAAAACTTGTACCCTTTCCTTACCTTGATGATATTTAGTGTGTTTTTTTCTTAATCTCTTCATTTAATATTCATTTGTATATATGAACAAACTTGTTTTATCATTTCACAAATCGGTCTTCAATTAAGGTCTGAATGGGAAAGGGGAACAACTGTCTACAATTAATGATGTTCAATAACTGAATTGAAACAAAAAATCAAATATGAAGACTTCAACTTGAAATAAATAGGAACATATAACTTTTAAAGAAACAGTTATGTTGTTAATTTTAAAATGCTTGTAGCAGTCCAGGATGATATCATACATGTGTCATACACGACACCATAAGAATGAGAATGAAAAGACCTTTAGAATGATATAAGGTATGTAACTATTCGATGGGAAAATCCTAGTTGTATGCAACTGTATGCAAGCAGACAAATGTTAGATTTTTAAATTCACTAAGTTTTTAGCCCATTCTTTAAAGACATGTAGCTCTCTAGTTATATGTCATACATGTGTCATACAATACACCATTAGAATCAGCATGAAAAGAGCATTCGAATGATATATTGTATGTACCCATTTGATGAAAAAATCCTAGTTGTATGCATCTGTATGCAACTTGAAAAATTCCAAGTTTTTTTACAAAAATGACTAAGTTTACAAATTTTCAAAGTTAAAGTTTTACAACTAAAAATGACCATAATATACAATCCTCTACACTTGACCTTGACCTTTGACCTTCATACACTTCATACACTTCATACACTTCATACACTTCATACACTTCATACACATCATAGACGCTTCGCGCCCTCGAAATTTTTCGGATTATAGGGTAAATAAATTTTCGAGTGCGCTTCGCGCACTCGAAAATTTATTTACCCATGGGTTCCGGGTGCCATAGATACTCTTCTTGCTTCCCTAACCCTAACCCTAACCTTAACCCTAACCTTAACCCTAACCCTAACCCTAACCCTAACCTTAACCCTAACCCTAACCCTAGTATTTTAATTTGATTATTTGAATTTTGGCGCGAAATTCAAATTTTCGAAAAAAGTCTTTAAATTTGATTATTCACATTTTGGCGCGAAATTTGAATTTTCGAAATTTAGCGCTTAATTCAAATTTAATGTTCTATTCAAATCACACGTTTTATATCTTCAAATATGAATCATTATATGACTATTAATAATAACATGTATATCAAATAATACATCAGTCCATCAGTTCATATTACTTTGAATTCACTCTACTGTTTACATGTAGAAATCTTTCAACACATATGATGGCACTTCCATTTCTAAGGTTAAAAATAAACCAGCTGTTCCAATTCTTGTTTGAGTTATCAATTTTGTTTAACCGTACCAATTCCAAGATGTGATGTCATAAGGTCTTTGTTCATAGTTGCTTTGTCAATTTCATATATAAAGAAGTTGCACACAACGAATTGTCACTCATTTTCAAATTATTCAGTGTCCATAGCAGACGTCGTTCTTCGTTCCTCCGTTCTCCGGTTCTTATTACAATTCTGAAGTGAGTTTCATTGTCATGTTGTGCTACTTTATAGGATATTCGGGAGTAGGAACATTATTAAGTTTTTATAACCAAATAGCTTTAAATATAGAAGCTTGGGTTTTTAGGATAGGAACACTTTATGTTATATTATTAACCATGTTTTTTTTTAATTTTTCATCCTAAATTAAGTCATTGAGCGAGAGACATGAATATATCAGTTTAAATGTAAGTGTATTTAAATCAACAAGATTTTCACAGTTTGTTTATAAATAAAAGATACCTAAATAAAGCCTTCATCCATTTTAAATATTCATTCTGTCATCTGCTAACAGATGTATAAAATTCAAGCTTGTTTAATTGAACCAATTGAGAAGTGGTTCAAATTTTCGAAATCTCATTTTCATTCTGTTATTATTTCGAAATTAAATAATGATTAATCAGCTGCTTCCAAATTTCATGTCTTTTTATGAACAAACCCTTTCGAATGAAATTAAAATTTCGAATCTCAGTTTCTATTTCATCCATGAATTTATTTCTTCTTAAGATTTGTCAAATATTAATCTAGTACTTAATAAAGGTTTGAAGATGGTACATGAATGATTTCTCATTTAAAAAGAGATTAAATTATCATAAAAGTTTTTATCCTCTACAGAAATGGTTCGACAAGAAAGCATCGCACGGCAACGTCTCATCTTCCATTTCTGTGAGACTTGCCAACTGCCCGTTCGACATGCGAACAAAAGCGGGCATAAGGAATGCTCCTTCCGAGAGGACTGCACCTACCTCTACTGTCTCACGTGTAAGAGGTATGAAAAGAGCGATGCAAAGGTGAATAGTGACTCCGCGAAAGCTTTCATTGCCAAGCACACCCCTTGTGCTCAACTAAATGGAAGAAAGGGGATTAACTTAACCTCCAAAGTTGAGAAGAAGAAGTTGGAGCTTCTTTTTGGGAAGGATCGACCGACTGAAGGCGTGTTTTCCCAGTTGGATGAACCTGCTCCAAAGGATAAGCCTCAAAAGTCTCGAGTTCCTAAGAGGAAAGTTCCTAAGTCTCGGGAGTTCATCGATGAGACTTTTAGTGATTGTGAGGTGAGTGCCATCAATTCTACATGCTAGCTTCAACGGATAACTGGCTCACAGCAGAAAAATAAAAAAAATACTACTTCATTATGTATGAAATGATTATATGTTGTTAAACATTTCAGGATGTACTGATGCCCCCACCGAAGAGAGCCAAGGTGTTAGTTCAGAAAAAACTGTTCGCTAAAGATGTAAGTATTTATTGACTAATTTAATTATTTCTATACATAAAGTAAATCAACATTGCTTAAACATTTCAGAGTGAGCTACCTCACCCGACAAAGACTAACGAGGATATAGTGGCCGAAAAATTGCGAAATGTAAGCATTTCAGTTATTTATTAGTTCTCAATGTGAAATTAAACATGAATTTTTCCTACTTTCAGCTGTTTCCTAGTGTTCAAAGCTGCCCAAAAATTCCGCGCTTACCTTCACCGAGAAGCAGACTACCTTCGAGTCCCGTAAGTGTCATTACATAGGTCTCAGTCAACAATAACTGAAAATGCATCAAGTATTTTTAAAAACATACATACTTCGTCAATGAGTTGCAAACATGTCATCATATTTTTCGTTGCAGTCTATGCGATCTCTGTCGCTGAAGAAGCATCACAGAAGCTTCTTGTCTACGCCGGCGATAACAACGTCGGTAGAGGACAATGAGGAGAAACCGTACTCAATTCGCGAGTCATCGGAGGATTCGGACTCCTCATCCGAGGATGAATCCACTACTTCAGCGACTTCATCCCGAACGTCCTCTTCCGACGAAGATGATGATTCCAATGTACATGTAAGTATATGATTGGTTAACTGCATGTGTACAGAATTGTTTTCATTAAAATTTATTTTAAAACACACTTGATTATTAATATATTCGTCTACAATTGATTAATTCATCTTTCAGAATGATTCGGTGACTCCTAACAAGGCGAGTGGATCCGATCAAGAATCCGCAATCCAGCAGGAGGTAAGAGGAATTCACATTTGTATCTAATTAATGTTAAAAAATGGTAAATGGATGATAAACAATTGTTCCTTTCAATTACAGGACTCCGTGATGTTTGCGTCTCATACGGAGATCTCATTCTCCAACATCCGGGCGTCTCCTAGCTGGAATGTCCACCTACCATTGTCGCCGATGATGACATTGGCCCCATCCTCAGCAGCTGATATCCCAGTCCCAGCTCCTTCACCTCCAACACCTATCCCAGCCGCAGCTCCTTCCTCTCCAACACCTCCTATCCCAGCCGCAGCTCCTTCCTCTCCAACACCTCCTATCCCAGCCGCAGTTCCTAAGGCTCCTCTCCCAGTACGCGAGTACAACGTAGACCTTGACGCAACGACGGACGAGGAGGACATCGAAAGCAAGTTACGGCGGTGTCAAGAGCGATTGAAACAGTCCGAGGCTCGTGAGGCTCAGTTAATGGAGGACAACAGAGGTTTGGTTGAGTCTCTAAGAAACATTACTCAATCAAACCTCCTGTTGGCCTCACAAGTAACAAATAGCCAACGACACGACAGAGAGACCTTAGTCCACGTCGAGTGTAGCAATAACACCATCCGTAGGCTAAGACTGACGCGGATGGACGATTTGGGTGGCTGCAGTGAAAGCTGTAGCCACTTGAAACTATATCACAGTGGCATCGTGAAATGCGTGAAGTTATAACTTATTTTTACTTTTGAAAAAAATAGATTGCTTTAAATTTTATGTTTTCTCTTTACAACAGATCGGAACATATGGTATTGGCTGGTGATGACGCTGACGTCATTAGATGGTAGATGTATATAAGGGCTTGCTAATTTCAATCCTCATCAATAATCATGGTTGTCTGTACCAAGTGTGGAAAAGTGTTCACTCTCATAGGCAATTTGCAACGACATGAAAAATTTTGTAAGTTAGGAAAAACATATCAATGTAGCAAGTGTCCATATAAGACGAATAGGATGGATAATCTTAAGGGGCATAAACTTGTATGCAATAATAAGCCGAATGATAGTATAACAGAGTCAAATTCAAATAATCAAAATAGATCTACTTTTAAGCCAACAACCAGCGCTTCAACTAATATACAAAACTTTATGCAATACTGCTCTCGGTGTGGCAAAACGTATAACTCTATAAGTAGATTTCGACAGCATATGAATGTACATAATAAAAATAGTGAGGTGAATATGCATAATAACTATGGAACTGTTAGTCTCAGCGAAAGCGCACTCAATGGCCATGCACGTGTGTATGATATCACGCCAACAACACCTACTGTGGACATAACATCATTCTTAGAAAGCATGCGTTCCATGTTAGGGAATTTAGTGTCTGACTTACTAAGGAGCTATCAATTGCGCGGTCGTCTGATTGCACAAATTCGTTATGTCCGTTCTAATCCTCAAGAAGAAGAAACTTTTCTCGCACACTTTACCTCATCATCCTCAAACTATATTTATGACTATGATGCTTGGTTTCAGGATCATCTAAATAGTCTGATAAATCATATTGAAGCCTTCACAAAAAAGGGTAGCAATTGGATTATAGATGATGTACAAAATATAGAGTTCAATGTAATAACAAGTCCAATACTGTCAGGTGGACAATAATTTCCTCTACCAAAGAAGTTAAAAAACTCTAAAGCTGTCATTAATGTTAATTCAAATGCAAATGATTGCTTCCTATATGCAGTTTTATCAATATTGCATTATAATGAAGTACCTTATTCAAGGAATGAAGTAAAATCATATAGTGAGTGGACTTCTGAGCTAAATATGGAAGGCATTTCCACACCAGTATCAATCAAAGATATTCCAAAATTTGAGAAAAATAATGATATTAAAATTAACATTCACTTTTATGAAAATGGACTCAAAGGTGTTCGTTACAATAGTAACTTTACTGGTAGGCAAACGGTTAATATTTTGCTATTTCTAAACAATGGAACAGTACACTATTGTGGAATTCCAAAGCTGTCAAGATTGTATAGGAGAACTTTAAAAAGACATAAATACTTCTGCGAAAGATGCACTCAGTCATTCACATATAAGACAACACTAGAACGACACTTCCAGTTTTGTATTCGAGGAAAAGCACAAATAGAAAAAATGCCATCGGATCTAAAAGTACTAACAAGTAGCATGGAATATCAACTAAGTCCTCCTTTAGTAATTTATGCAGATATAGAGTGCTACATTGATAATAAAATACATAAACCTGCGGCCATTGGAGCTTATCATGTCTGGCATAATGCCCTTCAATCGAAATTTGAAAACAAGTATTACCTCTTTGAGGGAGAAAATTGCATTATTAGTTTCTTGCACCACTTAGAAACTGTAGCCCAAGACTTATATGACAACCAATGTGCAACAACTAGGCAGCCAATGTCACTGTCAGCGGATGAAAAAGCACGCCATGAGAATGCAGAATGTTGCAACAAATGTAAATCGAAATTCAGCGATGAAGTCATAAAAGTTCGTGATCATGATCACATCACCGGACGATATAGGCAAACATTATGTAGGAAATGCAATCTCCGGTTAAGACTTAACACACGGGAGCTCCCCATATTTTTCCACAATTTTAAAAATTATGATAGTCACATCGTTTGCTATAAAGCGATTGGAAGAATGAAATCTTGGAAATTAGATGTTGTAGCAGCAACTGCTGAAAAATATATAACTTTATCCGCCAGTGTCCCTGTAAATGAATACAAAGGGAAGACAGTATACTTTAAACTAAAATTCTTAGACTCATATCAATTTCTAAGTGCATCCTTGAGTGAATTAGCCAAGGGCTTGCAAACGTATGAGCATGTAGAGACATTAAGGGTAGAGTTTCCACAATTAAGTGATAATGTTTTATATCAGAAGGGAGTGTTTCCATATTCATACTTCAAAAACTTAAACACGTTGACGGAAGACTGTCTACCACCATAATTTGAATTCTATAATGATCTTACTCGTGAGCACTGTTCCGATAGTGAATATGAACACGCTAACAAGGCATGGATTGAATTTAATTGTAGCACATTTGGTGATTACATGCTGGCATATCTGAAGTTAGATGTTTTATTGTTGGCAGACATATTTGAAGTGTTTAGAGCATTGAGTCAACGTGAGGATGAAGTCGACCCTGTACATTTTGTCAGTCTCCCACATCTTAGCTTTACCTCAGCACTAAATTTCTCTTCCAATGATCCCCCACACTACATACAAGATGAAAATATGCACAATCTATTTGAACGAGGAATTAGAGGGGGTATGACTTTCACCAACATTCACCGAGCGCGTGCACGCATTGAAGAATTAGGAAATAATACACATGAAAGTCGACATTTGACCTACTTAGATGTTAATAACCTTTACGGTTCTTCACTCAGTAGAAATCTACCCCACTCAAATTTCAAATGGTTGAATGAAAGTGAATTAGATAATTTTTTAAATGAAGAAAATGTTCAAAATATAGATGATGATGGTGAAATCGGCTACATTTTTGATTTAGATTTAGAGTATCCTGCAGCCATTCATGATGACACTGCCGATTTCCCATTAGCTCCAGAAATGCAGATGATTGAAAAGAGAATGTTTTTACACTATATGAAAAATCTATATGAAAAGTAAGACCAAATACACATTTTTCTTCTATCAAGAAACTTCTGCTCCATCAATTTGATAGGGAAAATTATGTAGTCCACTATTCAATTTTAAAATTTTACTTGACCATGGGCATGAGAATCAAGAAGATTCATAGTGGCATAAAATTCACACAAAAGCCTTGGTTGAAAACATACATTGATATGAACTCTCAAAAGATGGCTCAATCAAACACTGACTTCGAAAAGTCATTCTACAAATTGAAAAAATTTAACTAAAAATTTAAGGAGAAGGAAAAAATTTAAACTAGTCAACAATGAGAAACAACTACTGAAATTGTCAAATCATCCTCTCTATGTTCAACACAAAATATTTGATGAAGATCTGGTTGGTATGGAAATGTACAAACCTTCAATAGTTTTAAATAAGTTAATATATGTTGGTCAAGCAGTACTTGACTATAGTAAGTTGGAAATGTATCAATTATATTACAATGATCTAAAAGGGTGTCCACTGATAAATAGAACGCGGCTTTGTGGAGGTGATACCGACAGTTTCTTCCTATGTTTATACACATCACCATCTGTCCGTCTGGAAGATATACTTCTATACTTCGGTGAAAAGTTTGACTCTTCAAACTATGATAGTCATCACCGACTATACTCAACTACAAACAAAGCTAGATTAGGTTGTTTTAAGGATGAGTGTGCTGGAAAGTTGCTTGAGGAAATGATCCTACTAAAACCGAAAATGTATTCAATGAAATATCTAGACTCTACGAATCATAGCATCAAACGTGCAAAAGGAATTCAGAGAGCAGCAGTTAAAAAATTGAAACATGATGACTATAGGAGTGTCTATTATAGTGAGAATGATACAACTGAAGATATGACAATTATAAATTCAAAAAATCACATAGTTAGCACAAAATCATTTAGGAAGCGAGGTCTTTCACTTTGGGAGGATAAGCGCTGTTGGCTGGATAAAAATTTATCATTACCATATGGACACTACAGCCTAGGTCTTCCCCCACCGTCGAAGAGAAGGAGATGCCTTCCTGTCACAGGTGATGTAGAATAAGTCTAAATAAAAACAATATAATATTCTACTTGTAATAGATCTTGCGATTGCTGCATCTTTCGACATGCAGCAACACTTACCAATACATAAGTAGTCTTACTAAAATTGAAATTTCTACATCTTTCCGATATGTAGAAATGATTACCAATAAATAGGTAGTCCTAATGTGAATGAATATGTGAAGAATTTGTACTCAACATCATTCCGATATGTTGAGCTAATAAAATAACAAACTTTAGGCAAGCATTAAACCTAAATTTGAAACATAGCTTTCGGAACATGCCTCATTACATTAGAACATGGAAACTTAGTGACGTTCAAAACGTTCACATAACAAATTCTAAAGGAATAGCTATGACTAAAGGAATTATATGACAACCAATGTGCAACAACTAGGCAGCCAATGTCACTGTCAGCGGATGAAAAAGCACGCCATGAGAATGCAGAATGTTGCAACAAATGTAAATCGAAATTCAGCGATGAAGTCATAAAAGTTCGTGATCATGATCACATCACCGGACGATATAGGCAAACATTATGTAGGAAATGCAATCTCCGGTTAAGACTTAACACACGGGAGCTCCCCATATTTTTCCACAATTTTAAAAATTATGATAGTCACATCGTTTGCTATAAAGCGATTGGAAGAATGAAATCTTGGAAATTAGATGTTGTAGCAGCAACTGCTGAAAAATATATAACTTTATCCGCCAGTGTCCCTGTAAATGAATACAAAGGGAAGACAGTATACTTTAAACTAAAATTCTTAGACTCATATCAATTTCTAAGTGCATCCTTGAGTGAATTAGCCAAGGGCTTGCAAACGTATGAGCATGTAGAGACATTAAGGGTAGAGTTTCCACAATTAAGTGATAATGTTTTATATCAGAAGGGAGTGTTTCCATATTCATACTTCAAAAACTTAAACACGTTGACGGAAGACTGTCTACCACCACAATTTGAATTCTATAATGATCTTACTCGTGAGCACTGTTCCGATAGTGAATATGAACACGCTAACAAGGCATGGATTGAATTTAATTGTAGCACATTTGGTGATTACATGCTGGCATATCTGAAGTTAGATGTTTTATTGTTGGCAGACATATTTGAAGTGTTTAGAGCATTGAGTCAACGTGAGGATGAAGTCGACCCTGTACATTTTGTCAGTCTCCCACATCTTAGCTTTACCTCAGCACTAAATTTCTCTTCCAATGATCCCCCACACTACATACAAGATGAAAATATGCACAATCTATTTGAACGAGGAATTAGAGGGGGTATGACTTTCACCAACATTCACCGAGCGCGTGCACGCATTGAAGAATTAGGAAATAATACACATGAAAGTCGACATTTGACCTACTTAGATGTTAATAACCTTTACGGTTCTTCACTCAGTAGAAATCTACCCCACTCAAATTTCAAATGGTTGAATGAAAGTGAATTAGATAATTTTTTAAATGAAGAAAATGTTCAAAATATAGATGATGATGGTGAAATCGGCTACATTTTTGATTTAGATTTAGAGTATCCTGCAGCCATTCATGATGACACTGCCGATTTCCCATTAGCTCCAGAAATGCAGATGATTGAAAAGAGAATGTTTTTACACTATATGAAAAATCTATATGAAAAGTAAGACCAAATACACATTTTTCTTCTATCAAGAAACTTCTGCTCCATCAATTTGATAGGGAAAATTATGTAGTCCACTATTCAATTTTAAAATTTTACTTGACCATGGGCATGAGAATCAAGAAGATTCATAGTGGCATAAAATTCACACAAAAGCCTTGGTTGAAAACATACATTGATATGAACTCTCAAAAGATGGCTCAATCAAACACTGACTTCGAAAAGTCATTCTACAAATTGAAAAAATTTAACTAAAAATTTAAGGAGAAGGAAAAAATTTAAACTAGTCAACAATGAGAAACAACTACTGAAATTGTCAAATCATCCTCTCTATGTTCAACACAAAATATTTGATGAAGATCTGGTTGGTATGGAAATGTACAAACCTTCAATAGTTTTAAATAAGTTAATATATGTTGGTCAAGCAGTACTTGACTATAGTAAGTTGGAAATGTATCAATTATATTACAATGATCTAAAAGGGTGTCCACTGATAAATAGAACGCGGCTTTGTGGAGGTGATACCGACAGTTTCTTCCTATGTTTATACACATCACCATCTGTCCGTCTGGAAGATATACTTCTATACTTCGGTGAAAAGTTTGACTCTTCAAACTATGATAGTCATCACCGACTATACTCAACTACAAACAAAGCTAGATTAGGTTGTTTTAAGGATGAGTGTGCTGGAAAGTTGCTTGAGGAAATGTTCCTACTAAAACCGAAAATGTATTCAATGAAATATCTAGACTCTACGAATCATAGCATCAAACGTGCAAAAGGAATTCAGAGAGCAGCAGTTAAAAAATTGAAACATGATGACTATAGGAGTGTCTATTATAGTGAGAATGATACAACTGAAGATATGACAATTATAAATTCAAAAAATCACATAGTTAGCACAAAATCATTTAGGAAGCGAGGTCTTTCACTTTGGGAGGATAAGCGCTGTTGGCTGGATAAAAATTTATCATTACCATATGGACACTACAGCCTAGGTCTTCCCCCACCGTCGAAGAGAAGGAGATGCCTTCCTGTCACAGGTGATGTAGAATAAGTCTAAATAAAAACAATATAATATTCTACTTGTAATAGATCTTGCGATTGCTGCATCTTTCGACATGCAGCAACACTTACCAATACATAAGTAGTCTTACTAAAATTGAAATTTCTACATCTTTCCGATATGTAGAAATGATTACCAATAAATAGGTAGTCCTAATGTGAATGAATATGTGAAGAATTTGTACTCAACATCATTCCGATATGTTGAGCTAATAAAATAACAAACTTTAGGCAAGCATTAAACCTAAATTTGAAACATAGCTTTCGGAACATGCCTCATTACATTAGAACATGGAAACTTAGTGACGTTCAAAATGTTCACATAACAAATTCTAAAGGAATAGCAGTTCGTCATTCAATAGCAAATAGTGATCGAAAACATCGTGGCGTTTGCATTAGTATTGACTCATTGCCTTCACTGAAAGATTTTGCGGATCTCATTGACAACCATAAGACTCGGATCAAGATTCCTCTCGATGACAAGGTATGGATAAAGTGTGATTCATCAGTCAAACTATACGTCTGTTCACCAAAACGTGAAGATGTTGAATATCGATTTTTTCGTTTCAGTGACGTCACATGGGAAACCTTTACAAGGGAGATACTACCACAGATAACGTCATTCATTAAAGATGGAGGACATCAAACGGTTGGAAGTTGTAAATCGGATGTTAACTACAAAAGCAAAGTCAAAACTCAATCTACAAGAGATCGAGAGGAATATACCCAACCGAAAACAATGGTTACTGTTAAAACGCAAATTGAAGCCGACAACGAGCTTACATCTTGGAAGACCCTCAATGTTAACATGGAGGATTCAGAGGAGGGATAAATCTCTCACTATCCTATTCTTTCCAAATGGAACAATCCAATGTATTGGAAGGGTCATGGAGGGTGATCTCTCATATCTACACTTGACTTTGGAACATTTACTTGGTGATTCATTATCTGATTGGAAAGTGAAGACAATGACCGTGTTATGTGAATTACACTATCACTATGATTTCCGTAAAGTTACATCATCACATAATCTAACTTATGAAGTGGAGTTATTTCCAGCAGCTCAATTGACTAACTGGCATCCATATCATGTTCATTAGTTCCATAATGGAAAGATTGTGATAACCGGCATTAAAGACATAAGTGATGTGCCTCCCATCATATGTGATTTGAAAAAATGTTTCATGAAAACCAAATTGTAGATTTTGTATATATGTGGATAGATAATGAAATATGAACATGTTTTTGTATATATGTGAATAGATAATGAAATAAGAGCATGTTTTTGTTTTCCTTATAAACCCTTGTTTTGGAAAAAAGAGAGCAAGTTAATGATACAACATAAAACTTTATTTCAAAACTGTTTCAACATATTTAGTAAGAATTACATCATTTTTATCACAGTTTTTTGAAAATAGTTCTAAAGCACTTTTACAGTTATTTTTCAATGGTCTCTCGTTGACAAAATAGAGTACATAGCCACCGCACATTAGAGATGTATTACTTTGAAGTGGGAACGATGTCACTTTCCTAACAGTCCAGGAGAACCTGTTCATCCATAATGCGATATCATGTAAACGAGGTTGATTAAGAGAGTCAAAATATTCGGCAACTTTATAACGATTGATGTATACAGCAATCCAATGTTTTCCGGGAAGATTGTTGGTATCCGTATTGATGATAAGTGAACAAGGATAGAAAGGAATTGAATCAGGTAAATTATCTCTAGAAAAGACATTGAGAAATATTGTCTTGGAGTAAGGATGAGCTTTCCTCATTTTCCTCAAGATTTCTATGTTGCTTAAGTTACTCATCTCTGATAGCTGACAGTCACGTCTCTCATTCTTGTTATCTCAACTTTGCTATCATAGATAGCATAAATGAGACAAGTAATTGTTTTCTTCAAAGGTGACTCAAATGATATCTCCAGTCGTAGATTTCCAGGCTTTGTAACTCCTACGCTTTCACCACCTAGATCTGCATCTGCTGTGAGGTTGTACATAATGAAGAAGTAGCCTTTCTTGTACATATCCATTGTAATTCCATTTGAATCGTCTGTATTAAGCATGTTGAGGGCGGTGAAAATAGAACCATATTCACGTGCGAATTTGCCATCTTTGAAATTAGGCTCATATGCTTTGCAAGATACAAATTTCCCATCCTGATAGAGTGCTAGTTTGCTAACATTAAAGTGTTGGAAATTGAATGGATTCTTTTCAAAAGCACCAATGAATGCCTCATTTTCCACAAATGTGATATAAACCGCCTTTGGCATTGCAGTGGGAAAAAGATTTGGGTAGGCATGTCAGGATGATCCCGCACCAATTGTGAAGTTTGTCAACACACTGTGATTAACTGGATATATTGCATTGTTTTTCCTCAATCCTGTCGCATGCTCGTTGATGACTGACGGGTTCATTGTTACTCGCCTTACATTGAGCACGGCATTACTTATGTTGACTTGATAGTTTGTAGCTCCAAAAGCCATTAACGCGAACTCAGGATTTGCACGAATAAATTTTATTTGCATTTTAACCTGTGATAGCAGATATCTAAATTGACGAAGGAAATCAAGATAGACGGGTCCTTTCAAGTATAATTCCTTTGAATCTGCTGTTAAATCCATTCGTCTTTTCAACCCTGTATTTGAGGAGACATCGTCAAATTTCCCTTGCTGATCATCATACCACCCAGAAACTTGCAAGTGTGACTGTTTAGCTTGCTTTTGAAATTGAGTCATTGTATGTATATATGCTCCATATGGATATGCTCGATCCCCTCCTTCAATCTGTTTGTCATTCAATATTAGATACACATCTGAGAACAGACTGGCAATAGGAAGATTTGCTAATCCCACTTTATCCTTGGATGAATCGATATTTGTACCATCAGTCTTCTTAATTTGTATACACAACTCTAAATCAATGGATTGACAGTCAATATAATCTTGAGGATTGGCAGGTATATCAAACTGAATAGGCTGCTGGTTACCATCGATATTTGTTGTGGGGACTATGTCTACAATTGTTGAGGAGATGATGTCTGTCTGATGAGGGGGAGAATCGAAGAAACACAAAGCCGAATTGATACTCTGCATCGTATTAGCTCTACAAATATGTTGTCTTCCTTCGTTTTGACTTGTTTCCAGTCGCAGTGAAATTTCGTTTGCGCTTTCTTGCTTTCACACGACGTCTAGATTTAGAACGTGCTGCTCTAGTCGGCTTTTTACTTTTCCTGCGTCTTTGCTTAGTAACTCGACCGGATCCAACTTGTCTTGACTTCCTACGCTTCTTCCGAACTGTCCGTCTCGTCTTTGTTAAATCATCTAATGCGTCTATGGCAGATTGCTGCGCGCGCATTTTCATAGATTCACCGATATCCTCACCTTGAAGAGCATCAGCTGCAACATTTGCACCAAAATCTAAAGCCCTGCTTCCAACACGCTTCATGATTGGTACGCCATACTTTTTGAGTGTTGGAAGAACCATACGTCTTAGTGCACCAAATATGCCTCCTCCAACTTGTCGTCTACCTCCAACAAACACGGGATAACCGCTCTGATATGATGGTCTACTGTAAATGCCTGTCATTATGACTATTGAATAACTATGGAAGTCACAATAGCGTAAAGCCTTATTCTCTTGACCTAATATGTAGGGTCAAAACAGTAACACCACCACAGAACGGTACTACTTCTCCTGCGTCATCATGAATTGATATGTCAATTCTATTGATGAAATTTCGGCTGATTGGTAGATACATTGTGTTAAAAAATTCTCGATTGATTAGTTGCTTCCTTACGGATGAGAGAGGAAATGTGCGCAGAAGTGGGGCCTCAATGTCGCCAACCCTTGTATATTCAATAATGTTACAATAGACGTATAAGTTACTTATATCACGCTCTAGTGATGGGGCTGTATCGCCTATTGATGTGCCTTCATAAATAGTTGATTTTGAGAATCCCAATGTGGTCGTTAACACGCTATCCAGCATGATAAGAGAGTTCTTCCCTACCTTTACAATCATGCGTTTCTTATGTGGGTCATAAGAAAAGTGATATTCATCTGCATCAAGGTAATCTACACCAAACTCATTTAACTTTGTACACAATTCAGATGGCGTTTTCAAGCTTTCAATGTTCAAATTAACTCTTTTTACAAGTTCACTGGAAGTAGACAATTCATCACCCAATATGTCTTCGCTGTATACGTGGATATCCCATGAAGCATTTGTTGATGCTTTGAGTTTAGAAGAGGACAATTGAACCTTGAATGTATCATTTAATTCTGTCAACCAAGGTGCGCTTTCAAGGCCCTTAAACATCCCAATCATTTCAGATCCGAATTCAATAACAGCGGACTCAGACTTTTCCAATGGTGTCTTTTTAGTAAAAACAATAAATTCTGCCTCCGTTTCAACAGTAAATAAAGTTACTTTCTCTTTCTTATATTCACAAGTCATTAACGTTTCTGGCACTGATCCTTGAAACTTTCTTGCAAAGTCTTCAACACTTCTAATGACCTCAAATTAATTTTTTACTCGGATGCTCCTTTTTTGTAATGCATACAATGGCACAATTCTACATTGAAAATCAGTGACTTTCCTCTCCGAATTCCACCCACGTCCATTGTACCAATACCTTGATGAGAAAGTTGTTCTGGAATACCCAAAAGTATGACTCAAATCCTTACCTAATACAAGTAGAACATGCTTCCCTTCCTTCATCAATTTTGTTGATCCCTTTATGACTGGTTTGTAGAATTCATTCAAAGTCAGCTTGAAGAGATCATTTATTCGTTCAAACATTCTACCGATTTCCTTTTCTGTATCTTGCAAGCTCATTGTGGGAACCTTAGAATCAAAAGTTGACGTTGCAAATGCCTTTTGAATTTTAATCATGTTTTGGACAGATGGTAAAGATGTTGAAAAAGGATGTAAAGTTAGATGATGAAAAGCCCATGTACCATGTAGACTATTTTGAAATATGCGAAAGCAATCATCCTTCTCTCGCACTTCTTTATGTAATTCAAAATAGTTGTTCTTTAGCAAGCTGATATCGTTGTAATAAGTAATTTCAGTTAGAGCAACTTCATGGGGTCCATGCAGAGTAATTGGATTAGCGAATTCAACAGAGTAGAGAGATGGTTTGTTACTTGGGAATATCTTGGGGTTGCTATTGCTTGGAAGAATGATATTGAAGTTAGTAGACATGTTAAACTCATATATGGAAGAAGTCACATGCTATATTAGCTTAAAAGTTACGAGTGTCTCCCATCTCCACATTTTGTAGATCCTGGTGCGTTATCCAGCTATTGAATGAATCAGGATATCCTTTCCATTTAACTAGATATTTCTTTTGATTGCCATGACCTTTCCTCCTAATTATTTTATCAATCATATACACCTCTTCACTTCTGTCTACTACTTGCAATTCATAAGAGTAAAATTTTCCTTCAATTGGATTGCCATGGTAATCTATTAATTTATACATGGTGGGTCTAAATTTTGTATTTACTTCATCCACAAAAAACTCTTCTTCAGTCCAATTAGGTAGATACCCCTTCTCAAATGTAGACTTAACCTTTGAAATCCGAACTCTATCACCAACATTAATTTTCTTTTCATTGGAAATGTTTTTCGCTTTCTTATCATATAATCGAAGCCATACATCCATCGCATTATCTGGGGTAACATCAACTGGTTTCATCTTAATGATTCGATGGTAGCTTAACAAATTTCAGCAGCTCACCTACCCAAACATGTGTATTTTTTGCAGTGAAATAGCGCCATATTTTTGTCTTCAGTGTGCGATTGAACCTCTCAACCATGGCAGCTTTATAAGCACTTTTGTTACTAAACAATTCCACATTATGACTTTTAAGGAGACTTCGAACATGAGAGTTTTCGAATTCCTTCCCTTGATCAGTCTGTATTCTTTGCGGAACACGCCCCTCATCGAAAATGCTCTGAAAAGCCGTTTCAACTTCTGGTCCTCGTTTAGATTTCAGCGCACGTGCCCAAGCATAGCGAGATAAAATATCTATTACGGTTAAGATGTATTTATAGCCATCATTGTACTGTGATATCTGTTGCATGTCAGCCAAGTCCGCTTGCCATTGACTATCTATATTGTTAACAACATATTTTCTTGTTGGAAACCGCTTTCTCGCATTTTTGTGAAGAGTGTAAGTCGGTTGACTCCTCAACCACTTCTTGACTTTCTCTATTCCCACACCTGCTGCACGAGCTAGAACCTCCGGACGACTGAAACTTGCGGGATGATTTAAGTCGTAATAAATCTTTCTGAGTTTCACTGCTGTACTCATCGTCTTTGTTCTGATTTGCACGCGTAATACTCGCACAGCAACTGCTAACACAATTGATATCAACCTCTATGCCCTCTTCTGCTTTACCTTCGAGCGCAGATTTCAAACAACAGCAAAATTTTTGTAACGACATGATATGAGAGAGGCAAGGCTTAATTCATTTTTGCTTAATATTTACTATACTCCTTCGCAACACGCATTGAGCGCCTAGTAGCTCTTTTTGGTTGCAGATCATCGGGATCATGAAGCTCTCGCTTGACCGCCATCGTGGGTGTTTTACTCTTTGATCCATCTTGTAAGTGACCCTTATCCAATTCATTCGCAGTCGGTCCTCCAATAATATTGTGAGGTACATTTTGATCAGATAAAATTTTCTGAAAATATGACCACCCTTGTGGTGCACCTAGTTCTCGCCTTACATCTCTGACAGCATATTGTAGAAGGTCATCTATGTGACTATTTCTAATAACATCACCAGTTGTTTCATCGATTATCTCCCCTCTCTCATTGAACTTCACATGTGGATCAATGAAGTCAAATAATCGCTCAGCGCGCACACGATATGGTCGAGGTGTTGACAAGGTTATAAATCGTCGCAACTTGTCACGAATCTGTCGCCTCTCGTCAATGTTTTCAGCTGCTAACTGCATTCGTCGATAGGGATCCTTAATCTTCTGAATTTCCATATCCTTTTGTGTTAGTTCCTTAAGTTGATTCGTAATAGGTTGATCTATATTTTTGACTTCCTGTGCACTTTGTAATGTAGTCAATTGTACATACTCCTCTTGAGGAATGACTACCATCTTTGAATAAGACATGTTTGAAAATAATAAGGCAACAAAGTACATTGCTTAAAACTAACTGTGAACCGAGAAAACTGTCATTGGTTCAGCGGAATTAGGTATGATATTTGTTCGAAATCGAAGTCGTTCCGGACATTCCTGGGTTAGATCAATAAATAGATAACCATGTGGTTTCTTTGTTACATCTTCATATATTTTTGAAAGTACTTTAGGTTGTTGAGGTAATATCTGTCTACTGAGATGATGTATCTGACTGCTATCTCTTGGATTTTTAAATATTGCCAAATAATGTGTATTCAAGCTTCTAGTTCTTTGCTCTTTCCCTCCATCGAAGATGTTTTGGGTGATGTAGATAATAAAAGCTTCCCTATGATGTGCAGTTTGAATGAACATTTCAGTTACATCCTTTGAAGATTTGCTTTCTCGTAATAGATCATCTAATACTAGTAAGTCACCTGCTTTGATATCCTCAGTTGATGGCAACCCTTGCTTCACCTCATAACCTTTCTGGCGAAGTGGAGAATGTAGTTGTGGTTGAAATATTCCATAATACCATTTGACTCTCTTAATTTCCTTGTTAAACATTTCATTTCTATATTGTAGCAATTCAGTTACAAATGTAGTTTTACCGGACTGACTTGGTCCAGCGACACACATTGTGCGATCAGTGAATAGACGAAAATCTGTCATCTTACAATTCCATTAACATTAAACTCTTCATCCCGCTAATTTTGCTTAGAACAACAAAACAGACACATGTTCCAGATCACGTTTATTTACATTCAGAATAGAAACTTTCAAGTTACATTTACAAATTAAAACATTTACAAATTAAAAACATTTGTGTTTCCTCATCACAATTAGGATTATAGAAAGTTTTCAAGTCAGCATCTTGGCGCTTCAACTTCAATTTAGGATTCCCATCTTTAGATTTCCGCCCTCGCTTTTTGCTCTCTTCCTTCCCATCACTTGAAGCAGTCTTATCAATGTTAATTAAACATTTATCAATTGGTAGTGGTTCATAGACTAGTTGAAGAACCTTCATTTGTAAAGATGCGACTTTACCAGTCGAACCATGTGAGCCAATATAAAGTCCGGTAACGTGCACTAACCCCATATAGCGGCCCCGTTTGAGATCCTCACATTCCATCGCGTTTGTAAAATTATCGAATGCTTGAAAATGATCCGATAGTTTTAAAAACAGTGTATCGAATTCCGGCAATTCCTTATAACCAACTCCTTCCTCTAATGCTTTCTCCAATGAGTGGGAGCACTTTCAGGCAGCTCAGCACATTCTTTCGCGAAAGAGTCAATAGTTTTAAGAATCACCTGTTGCCATTTTGGAAAAGTCACTCGCATTTGTCTCATATTGCTATACCCTGATGTAGACATACCATTACTGTGGAAGAATGGAACTTGAAGATAAAAGCCATCATCACCATAATTCAAGGTTTGAAAGTAGAATGTATTTCCAATCCCTTGCACCTTTCGTGTCGGACGAAGCTTCAAGAGATCTTGCTCAAAAGCGTCACCTTCCTCTCTGATTGTATACATTTTCTGAGTCATGTTTCAACAAGTACTAATTCGGAGCTTTCAACCAGCGCAAATGAATTGTCACTTGAAAGTGGTAAAATATCATTAAAGCGTCTTCCTTATATACACCTATATAAGACTCATCAATCAAAGTGATGACGTGTCACTTTATGATTCGCTAACCTTATATTAACATTGCAGCAGTTGCTGCAATCCTTCCAAGCGGACTATTGATTACACCATTAATACTGTTTCCAATATCATTTAACATACTTAGAAACCCACCACCACCGCGCTGAATTAAGTTTCGCCTTTTCTTATCACTACTCATTGGATTTGAAAACTTTTTTATGCTATTCAAACAGCCAGCATTCAACAGAGGCTTGTAAATAGGTAGACATTTGTGTATTGCAAAAGCTAAATCACGAATGAAATCATCACTTGAATTTTGAATCAATTTACACTTCTTCTTATTATCATGTATCCTGTTTAACTTTCGCAACGCCTTTTTAAACTGACTTGAAGGTTTGAAGGACCGTTTTGATTGACGAGAAGATGCATTCCTTTTTACAGACATTTTTATTCTAATATGGAAATAGATAATACAATTACAATTTTTGCTTAGTACTTACAACATTATATACAAAAGTTTACAAGCATTCACACAGTTTTGTTGCTGGTACTTATAAAATTACATAAAACACTTAACAAGTTGTAGAGGGAAACTGATATACACTCACATCGGCTAGAGTCTGATTTGTAGCAGTTATGAGCTGCTCAATGTCTTTGATTACATGTTTTGAAATTGGACAGCACATACAGCAGGGCTTTGAATGGAAAGTCTTTAAAATATTGGCATAGTATGCCCGCAAACTGATTACCTCAGAATGACCTTGAGCAGCCACAGTGAGGCTTACTGATGGCGGTCCACTGAACAAGTCAGTTTGTGCATTTCTCACCCTTCTCGTCATAGTAGCTGGAGGTGATAATGTCATGGAGACATGTGATGAGTTTCCGTTGGATACTGCAGCACCAACAGCGAGAGTATTCCGGTACAATCTCCGTTTGAGCGTTGAGTGGTGCGAAATACTTCATTGAGCCAAAATCTTGCAACTCGTGTAAGAGCGTTGTTCACGGACTCTCATCACCATTCTCTGCAACCACAACGTCCTCTCCGCAGCGGAATAATACTTCACTATTTCCTCCATCAGATCCACCAAATCCGCTTTATAGCCAGTTATATTCACGGCAGAATAAAATATATTGCCGTGTGAAGAGTTGACTTCGGTAAATTATGTGAAATGGGAATGTTGGTAGTGAACGACATGCTGATTGACATTGTATTAGCCTCAAATTATGCTTGAAATAGAACGGTACAATGTCCTCTCTTATATAGAAAAGTCAACAAAGACACAATAGTGACAATCACAGACCTGGATATTCGATCTTTCTTTGGAAAAAATGTAAGTTATCATTTTTCATTCTGGGTCATCAATAGATTATTTTAAACATAAAATCTTATGTTTAGGAAATGTCGGAAATGTCGAGTTACTATACTCAGATTTCTAAAAAACAAGCATTTGTATTGTATTTGTATATAATTGTTTTGAAGAGTATTTATATTTAAATACTTCAAAAACCAGGTATTTGTATTTGCATTTTCACATATAAAAATAAAAGTATTTGTATTTGTATTACTACTTCAAAATTGCGAAACGAAAGTATTTGTATTTGACAATATATCAATATACCATGATATTAGAGGTCATAAATGAAGGTCGCATTAGTGACCGCTATTTATGACTGACAATATCATGGTATATTGATATTCTATCGAGTAGGCTATCTATGTGATATCATAAATCATTTAGTCAAGTCATGGACTCCTAGATATTTATACCTACAGAACAATATCTAGGAGTTCATGGTCAAGTCGTTTGATTTTTTATAGACATTGATATCATTTTGAATTTACATAGTTTAGAATTTATCTCTAATTTCATTCTATTGCTGTCAATCATTACAACTCACAGCATGATCAATTTTGACAATATTCCCGGTGGTATGCTAAGCGGTGTCAGTGACGAGATAGTTACTTGGCTCAATGATGAAAGTGGAGATCGCTATATCAAAGAACTAGAAACTGAGTCAACATCGAAAGACTACCTGAGAAGATTCTAAGTGATTATCTTTGCTTCTTCTATTACAAATTGAAAACTAAGGATGGCCGTTTACATTCACCTAGCAGTCTTATCTGTATCCGGGCTGCATTGCAGAGATATTTGACGGGACCAGACGTGAACAGAGCAATTAATATCGTGTCTGGCGAAAATTTTACTAGGGCCAACAGAGTACTGAAAGTTCAAGTCGGAAAATGGCATAAAACTCAAGGCACAGAGACATCGTCCTATGATCCAATCCATGACCATGACATTGAAAAGTTGACGTCCTTTTTTAATCAACAGAATCCAGAAGTTTTGCAAATGGAACATGGTATAATATCACATATTTTTTTGGCTTCCGTGGACGTGAAACGATAAGAAATTTATCTGTCCAATCCATTGGATTCAATGTAGACTCAAGCGGAAGAGAATATGTCTTCATTAAAGACAACATGCTATCAAAAAATGTGAAAGCCTCGTTAACGGCAAAAGAATTTTCAAGTTTAAAATCTGCAAGGATGTATGCTGCAAATCATGATCAAAAGTGTCCTGTAAAATCATTGAAGCTGTATCTTTCGAAAATACCCAAGACAGTCACGTCTCTGTTTCCAGTGCCCTTGAAAAAGATCACTTTAAATAATGAATTTTGCTACAGTGACACACGCGTACTTGGTCACAATTCAACTGGAAATTTCATGAAAAATATTTCAAAGGCGGCAAGTCTAAGCAAATTGTACACCAATCACTGCGTTCGATCCACTGTGGTATGTCACTTGAAAGAGAGCGGTATGAACAACGACGATATCAGCAGTGTCACTGGTCATAAAAGACCAGAAAGCATTCAACGCTACGTGAGGAAGAGGAAAGACACAGACAGACAATCAGTTTCAGACTGCCATCTTAGATCAATGAAGATTCAATCAGAAAGCGATTCTAACCTTCCTTTGTCATCGAAAAGAAGAATAGAGGGAATCGACATTCACGAGATCGAAGTAAACGACCACAACGTCATCGACATGGCAAATACGCTAAGCAACACCACCAATCGCCCAATTATAATTCAATTCAATGGCAATTTTCAGAACTGTACTTTCGTCAATCCCAAATGCTCAACTGACTGATTCATCAACTAGTGGTTGGCAGGTAGGCCTAATTGTACGTTTCAAGAGAAGAGTATTTTAGTTGTTTGTTTTTGACCGAAACCCGAAATTTCAATTTGCGGTCAACAATGAGCATTGTCCTGACCGCAAATATTTTGTGTTGAAATTGTTCCTCATTCGAAGTTATCAATAAATTTCTATGCATTATTCACTTCATTCATTGACCCATAGCACCTAGATGTTCGATACAATGAAATTTTGATTTGTTTTTAGCCTGAGTATTAGGCCTATGTTAGCGTAGAAACTCCGTGCATCAGAGTATCTGCTAAAATTAGTAAAATATTAGTAACAGTCTTTATCGAATTAAATCAAAGCCGTTCAATCAGTATTTTTATTCAGATTCATTTTAATCTTTTAGCCATCCAGTCCTCTAAACAAATCGACTGCTACGACTTCAAGTATACCAGAAAAGTCCGATTCGACAGAAGCCCAAGAGAAATCTGACTTGACGGAAACTTCCATAAAGTATGTTAAACATATATAAGCTAATATATAGGCCTATAGTTATTCTAAATGTGTTTATGTTTATGTTTTAGATCATCGCTGTCAATTTTGGACATAGGCGAACACATCGGATCAAAGAGTCTTAGTAATAATGACAGCTTTAGTGTTTGAATTAATTCAAAATCCTTGGCAACCAGATGAGAATTATCTTAAAACCGTATTTACTGATCGCGGAAAACAAGGTCGACGTTATCTAAACAAAACCATGTTTGACCGTTTTCCATGGCTTGCCTATTCGCATATAAAAGGTGGTCTTTTTTGCAAATATTGCGCACTTTTCTCAGTAAGCAAATCAGGTGGACGAGGTCAACAATGTCTAGGAAAGTTAGTCACTGAGCCCTTGAATCGTTGTGACAAGTTGACTGGCGCTGGTGGCTATCTTGCAACTCATGATGACCGAGAGTATCATCTTGTCGCAAAAGAAATGGCGTTAGTTTTCGTACAAAAACATAAGTCATATACGCCAGACGTTTTCAGTCAAATTCAGAGTCAAAATAATGAGCAACTCGAGAGAAACAGAAAGGATCTTCAGTCGATTATGCGTGCAATTCTCGCATGTGGTCGTACAGGCATTGCCCTCAGAGGGAGTCAGGAAGGTGACGATATTCTGACCGATGCATCTATGAATGATGGAATTTTTAGAGAGTTGCTTAGAAGCTTTCTTCATGATCACTTGAAGAATGCTCCAAAAAATGCAACTTACACAAGTCCAGATATTCAAAATCAACTCATACATTTTCTAGGTGAGCAAAGTTTTGAAATGATAAGAGATCGGATGAATAAGGCTAAGTATTTATCCATCATTTGTGATGAATCCTCGATATCAGTCACACGGAGCAGTTGACATTATGCATCCGTTATGTTGCTGATGGTTGTGTTTACGAAGATTTTTTGAAATTCACTGAGGTGTTTGATCTGTCTGGGAAACGCATAGGAGATGTTATTATTAATGAGCTACTTGGTTTAGGGATTGACCTCACCAGTCTCGTGGGTATGTCTTTCGATGGCGCAAGTGCAATGAAGGGAGAATTTAATGGTGCACAGGCTCACATTAAGTCAAAATGTAAAAATGCCATCTATGTTCATTGCCATAGCCACAGACTAAATTTGATAATCAGTAGTAGCAGCAACGTCCCAGATATTCGTAGCTGCTGGACTACTATTCAGTCGATTGAAAATTTCATTGCTCCCCATCCTTTACGAGTAAACTGTCTAGAGAAAAACGTCGAATTATCAGCAATTTCTGAAGGATCAAAACGGCTGAAATCCTTTTCGGACACCCGTTGGGTAGATAGACATGACGCAGTTTTGGTGTTTAAAAGACTGTTGATTCCTGTTCTTGAAACACTATCTGACATAAGTAAATGGAGAAGCTCAGGAAACGCACATGAGCTTTTGTCAGGAGTCAACGGAGGGTTTCTTGTCTCCTTTTATGTTCTTGAAAAGGTCCTGAGCGAAACTCGAATAGTAGCTCAAGCCTTACAGAAAGAGAGTCTCGATCTTGTTGAAGCTCAAAAACAAATTAGAGATCTCTTGATTCTGTTCAAGACCTGGAGAAATGATGAAAGCATATATGATGAGATTTTTAAGAATGCTGAAGAAATGGCATTGGAGGCTGACATAGAAATTACGGGACCAAGAGTAGTTGGGCGTCAAAGACACAGGTCTAATGTTCCGTGTTCGTCACCCAAGGAATATTATAGAATTAACGTATTCCTTCCATTCATCGATCATCTGATAAGCGATCTATGTTTTCGATTTGACACTGACTGTAAAACCAGCATGATGGCATTGATTCCTCAATATTTTGAAAAATATGACTACACGACTCTTCAGCCAGTTATTATTCATTTCCGAGATATGTTAAATTGTGACGTTGAAGACTTCGAAAACGAATATAATTCCTGGAAGAGACATAAGAAGTAAGGTTACTTTTAAATGATATGTAATGTCTGTTATATAAAACTGTAATATCTTACCTTGACAGAGATGACAAATCCAAGTATCGAATCGTCGATCTTCTGAAGGAATGCGATGAAAACTTTTTCCCGAATGTTCATACAATGTTGCTGGTAAGTGCTTCTTCAATCTAATGTTATAAAAGTATGTTACATCAATTAAGACGACACAGAAAGCGACGTGAGCCCAAAATTCATAGAATATGATAAGTTTAACAACTAGGTAGTTTTCAAAATAGCGCTAGAAATATGCCTTACAGATGTCTAAATCTAACCAAATTTGAACACAATGTTTAACATATCCCCAATAACTAAAAGCCACAGAAGCTCAAGTTGATAGATTAAGTTCAAATATTCGAAAATAAAATTACGACAGGGGCGGGTTCTGTCCCCTTGGTACGAATAGGGCAATGAAAATCCTTTTTCATTACAGATTCTCCTGACCCTCCCTACGACGACCTGTACTGCAGAACGCTCTTTTTCAAGTCTGGAACATATCAAAAATTACAGGCGCTCCACAATGGGAACAGACAGACTTAATGATCTAGCATTAATGTTTATACACAAGAAAATGACTGCTGAGCCCATGAAAGATGGTAACATTATCGACAAATCCGTAAAACGCTTTTGTCAGGCCGTGAACAGACGTTTGCCATTATTATAGAATATACCAACGACTTGTAAGTATGTCTTTTTACTTACTTACACATGTACTTAACGTGACCAAACACAATTTAGTGATCGAATCGAATAATTATTTGTGATCAACATAAATTTTGAGATAAACTTATTTATATATGTTTGTCTACATACATTCAGGTGTATTTGAATTGTACTTATAATAAGCGTATTTAATAGAATACATGCCTTATCAAATATCCAAAATTAGCCCCCCCTTTCCAAATTCCTGGCTACGGCCCTGTCCCTGGCCAAATTTTTTTAAAACCAAAATAATAAGATTTTTCGTAAATGCTCAAACATTCGTATTTCAATAGTATATCTAATATATTTTGTCACATCAGCAAGCAATGAAGCTGGCTCTCTTTCGATGTAAATAAATTTTGATTAGCATTAATCTCAAATTTCGTTGTAAATTAAAACTTGTTGTTAAAGGTAAATATGCATGTCTTTAATTTCTCACAAGCTCGTGAATGCCAATATCAGTTTCTTGCCTTCATACAGGAATGCGTGAGCGCCTAGCAGGGAAAAGAGGCTTCACGCTAAACGGAGAGTAGTCCATCTATCCCTTTCTAGGTATGTGATTTACATAGCCTACTGACATTTAAAAGTGATGACAGGTAAAAGGAGCTCAAGTTAAACACATAAAAATCCCTTCAGATACATATTCAACAAAGTAAAATTGACCAGTCTCGACCAGCCGAGCCCAGAGACTTGACCACTACCCGACCCGACCGTCGGTCGACCGGTCAACCGGCCATCGGTTCCACCTGTGCCATACATGTGTGGTAACTGGCACCAGACAAAAGCGCTACCAAATGAAAAGAAGCAAAGCATCTGGTAGTAAGCATTTCATGGGTTTGGTAGCGTACGGTTAGCAGTGTACTTTCATTTACTTTCAAATGATCTGCATGGTGGTGCTTCATTCAGATGATGATCAATAACAAATAGGTAAGCTAATACAATAATCATCACCTTAACTACTCGCCAATGGAGCAATCGATGGCTGTGGTATCACCTATCACTGTTTTTACTAATGAAAATGTTTGATTAAACCATCTATGCATGAATTCAATTTTGTATAGACTCACTTCTCAGGACATTACGATTTAATATTCTATTTCGAAATAGGACGTCATCATGCAATTTTTCCCACTTTGTCATGCTCAATGTTATAATGTTATAAACTCGTTGACCACTGACTTGAAGCTCAATTATTTCGTGCTGTCTAAGCAGGATAGCACAATTTCACTTGCAACATGGAAATGCAACTTCCCGTCGAAATCAAGCAGATTAAGTGAAAACATTGTGTGACATTTTTGAATTCACAATCATTCTCCTGATTAAAACAATCTTGCCAATGATATTCTTGACCAAAACATGCTTAAAAGTATTCGGAAAATCATCTTGAATTATTCTCACTAAGTACTCGTTGTAAATGCATGATTTATGGTGATTCATCATCGGTCACATGGAAGTCATATGTGAACAAATGTGACGAATATGCGTTGGGCACAATTTGGTTTACAGTGAGGTTTTTCAAACATGCTGCAGCTAGTCAGATTTGAAATTATTTGTCAAAGTGACATTACTTGAATTGAAGTCTACTGCGTTTTGTCGATAAAATCAATTTCGAATGACATGTTGATGTTTGATTATGAGTAAGATAGTGGATATTGATTCAACATGTGACCTTTTATTGGTTCTTCTTTTACCAAAATACTTAAATTGATAATAAGGATTGGTTTATTGGAGGAGCTTTTTCGAATCTCACGCGGTTATTTGAATGTAACTTAGTTAAGTATATACCTCTTGTCCAGGCTAATTTTGGATATTTGATAAGGCATGTATTCTATTAAATACGCTTATTATAAGTACAATTCAAATACACCTGAATGTATGTAGACAAACATATATAAATAAGTTTATCTCAAAATTTATGTTGATCACAAATAATTATTCGATTCGATCACTAAATTGTGTTTGGTCACGTTAAGTACATGTGTAAGTAAGTAAAAAGACATACTTACAAGTCGTTGGTATATTCTATAATAATGGCAAACGTCTGTTCACGGCCTGACAAAAGCGTTTTACGGATTTGTCGATAATGTTACCATCTTTCATGGGCTCAGCAGTCATTTTCTTGTGTATAAACATTAATGCTAGATCATTAAGTCTGTCTGTTCCCATTGTGGAGCGCCTGTAATTTTTGATATGTTCCAGACTTGAAAAAGAGCGTTCTGCAGTACAGGTCGTCGTAGGGAGGGTCAGGAGAATCTGTAATGAAAAAGGATTTTCATTGCCCTATTCGTACCAAGGGGACAGAACCCGCCCCTGTCGTAATTTTATTTTCGAATATTTGAACTTAATCTATCAACTTGAGCTTCTGTGGCTTTTAGTTATTGGGGATATGTTAAACATTGTGTTCAAATTTGGTTAGATTTAGACATCTGTAAGGCATATTTCTAGCGCTATTTTGAAAACTACCTAGTTGTTAAACTTATCATATTCTATGAATTTTGGGCTCACGTCGCTTTCTGTGTCGTCTTAATTGATGTAACATACTTTTATAACATTAGATTGAAGAAGCACTTACCAGCAACACTGTATGAACATTCGGGAAAAAGTTTTCATCGCATTCCTTCAGAAGATCGACGATTCGATACTTGGATTTGTCATCTCTGTCAAGGTAAGATATTACAGTTTTATATAACAGACATTACATATCATTTAAAAGTAACCTTACTTCTTATGTCTCTTCCAGGAATTATATTCGTTTTCGAAGTCTTCAACGTCACAATTTAACATATCTCGAAAATGAATAATAGCTGGCTGCAGAGTTGTGTAGTCATATTTTTCAAAATATTGAGGAATCAATGCCATCATGCTGGTTTTACAGTCAGTGTCAAATCGAAAACATAGATCGCTTATCAGATGATCGATGAATGGAAGGAATACGTTAATTCTATAATATTCCTTGGGTGACGAACACGGAACATTAGACCTGTGTCTTTGACGCCCAACTACTCTTGGTCCCGTAATTTCTATGTCAGCCTCCAATGCCATTTCTTCAGCATTCTTAAAAATCTCATCATATATGCTTTCATCATTTCTCCAGGTCTTGAACAGAATCAAGAGATCTCTAATTTGTTTTTGAGCTTCAACAAGATCGAGACTCTCTTTCTGTAAGGCTTGAGCTACTATTCGAGTTTCGCTCAGGACCTTTTCAAGAACATAAAAGGAGACAAGAAACCCTCCGTTGACTCCTGACAAAAGCTCATGTGCGTTTCCTGAGCTTCTCCATTTACTTATGTCAGATAGTGTTTCAAGAACAGGAATCAACAGTCTTTTAAACACCAAAACTGCGTCATGTCTATCTACCCAACGGGTGTCCGAAAAGGATTTCAGCCGTTTTGATCCTTCAGAAATTGCTGATAATTCGACGTTTTTCTCTAGACAGTTTACTCGTAAAGGATGGGGAGCAATGAAATTTTCAATCGACTGAATAGTAGTCCAGCAGCTACGAATATGTGGAACGTTACTGCTACTACACTGTAAATCGCTCAATACCAATTACATACGAAGGATGCATACCAAAATATTTTTTTGGTATATTTCTGTATTCTCTTGGTATATATTTGTATGCTTTTCGTATGTTATTTGAAATGTGGTATGCTTTACATACTAAAGCCATACTAGCACAATGTTAAAAGAAAGCATAAATCATGTCCAAAGTATCTTGATTTCAGGCCTTTTGTCAATAAAGATCACACTAATGTTACTACTGTTCTGCAAATAGTGAGATAATGACATTCAAGAGTCATTCTTTCAACACTGATCTCGATTTTAATGCACGTAAGTCTAAGGCATTTCATAAGTAATCAATAAGCATTCAACCATCAACAATTATGCATTATGTAATTTTGAAATTTATCACATTATCAATCCGAAATAAAAACACATTGTAATTCATGAACGCAAAAATAGGCATGTTTGAGATATATAAGTCAACATGATTTCATTAAAGATATCGTTTAAATGAAATGACACGCGATCCACAGAACACCTATCTTAGAACTTTTCTATGAAAATTGAGATAAATACATTTTCATATAATTTAGATCTTCCTCTTCATTTAAAAAAAGTCTCAATTGGATTGGATGCTTAGAAAATTGACTGAAAACGTCTGGCGTATATGACTTATGTTTTTGTACGAAAACTAACGCCATTTCTTTTGCGACAAGATGATACTCTCGGTCATCATGAGTTGCAAGATAGCCACCAGCGCCAGTCAACTTGTCACAACGATTCAAGGGCTCAGTGAATATTTCGCAATATTTGCAAAAAAGACCACCTTTTATATGCGAATAGGCAAGCCATGGAAAACGGTCAAACATGGTTTTGTTTAGATAACGTCGACCTTGTTTTCCGCGATCAGTAAATACGGTTTTAAGATAATTCTCATCTGGTTGCCAAGGATTTTGAATTAATTCAAACACTAAGCTGTCATTATTACTAAGACTCTTTGATCCGATGTGTTCGCCTATGTCCAAAATTGACAGCGATGATCTAAAACATAAACATAAACACATTTAGAATAACTATAGGCCTATATATTAGCTTATATATGTTTAACATACTTTATGGAAGTTTCCGTCAAGTCAGATTTCTCTTGGGCTTCTGTCGAATCGGACTTTTCTGGTATACTTGAAGTCGTAGCAGTCGATTTGTTTAGAGGACTGGATGGCTAAAAGATTAAAATGAATCTGAATAAAAATACTGATTGAACGGCTTTGATTTAATTCGATAAAGACTGTTACTAATATTTTACTAATTTTAGCAGATACTCTGATGCACGGAGTTTCTACGCTAATATAGGCCTAATACTCAGGCTTAAAACAAATACAAAATTTTCATCGTCAAATACAAATACTTTCGTTTCGCAATTTTGAAGTAGTAATACAAATATAAATACTTTTATTTTTATATGTGAAAATGGAAATACAAATACCTGGTTTTTGAAATATTTAAATACTAATACTCTTCAAAACAATTATATACAAATACAATACAAATGCTTGTTTTTTAGAAATCTGAGTATAGTAACTCGACATTTCCGACATTTCCTAAACATAAGATTTTATGTTTAAAATAATCTATTGATGACCCAGAATGAAAAATGATAACTTACATTTTTTCCAAAGAAAGATCGAATATCCATGTTTCCAGTTCTTCGCCTTTTGGCTGGTGGCTCTGTGTCAGACATATTAAAAAAGAATGCGTATCGTAGGAGTACATGAGATCGAATGAACACACACAGAAAGTGAAACTTAACAGATGGCAAGAATGGAGACTCGGAAAGATTCATTTCAATTTACTCTCATTCCATGTTTTGCTTTGTTGATACCATGTGGTTGATAATGCGGTTGTATTCAGGCTCTGCGATGGATTCCTCTCTACCCGAATCTCTCTACACAAATCTCTCATAGATTCTGGTCATTTCTCTGGAAAACAAGTATGCAAGAAATAAGAATGGTGATGATAAAACACATTGCCCATTTTACCGCAGTGATTTTATATGAGTGGAGCTATGTGGGCACTTTACTTAGACTCACATTACACGGGTACTGTCAATCGTGGGCCTAAACGGAATTTAGATTGTTAATCTGCATGTAATTACGATGAGGGGCAGCTTTCGCTTGCCTCGGACAATCAATCTACACAGAATGAGAGGCTTAGCTAAAAATGCGTTTCATTTCACTCAACGTCTGCTATTTCAGAGATCAAATTTATGCAATTTTTCCGGTATCTGCTTAGTGCACAGTCGTGAGTGCGCATGTCTTCCTCAAATGAGCTGCGCTGCAATATACGGATTCGAGCCATGGGTCCTGAGCTAGAGGCCGATGAACTCAAATTACCGATATTAGCTCGCTGCCCATTAGTGCCGCCTCCCCTACGATATTGACATTTAACAGTCAAACTTGCAACTATGAACAAAATGCATTACGTATATTTCAAATTAAGCTAACAATCAATCCGAAATGATAATACATCTATAATTTATACTAACAAATACAATTATTCAAAACAGTAAAATTCCTCTTAAACAGCATTATAAAGAATGAATCGAAAGTAGCCGATGCTGTTATTATTATTTTATTTCCCAAATTCTCGCCTACACAGGCCGCTGACACTATCCCCTGACGCGGCCTGTGTAGGCGAAAATTTGGGAAATAAAATAATAATAACAGCATCGGCTACTTTCGATTCATAAATACAATTATGTTTGAGATATGTAAATGAATGTGGTTGCACTGAAGATATTTTTCAATTCAAATGAATTTAGTCATTTCAGTAAATAGGGATGAGCCTTCACGAAGTTGGGTAATTCATTGATAAGATCTGAATGCTATTCCACTCGACTTCAGAAAGGTCATTCATGTTTTAAGCATTCAAAGTGCTTTCCACAGATTCTGATAGTCCATATAGCGGATATAGAAGACGACATAGTCCATTTCTATGTTTACATATCTCGGATCCATAGAAATTAACAATACCATAGAAAGTCCTAGAATGGAAATTGCATGAAAATTATGGCACACGCCGGGGGAACTTAGTTGGGGCAAATGCAACTTGTGCGATCTGGCTTCCATGTTCTTTGATTGGCATCTATATTTATCAGGCCAATTCTTGATTTGGATTGTTGGCCCTTGTCCAAAGACCATGTACTCAAAAGCAATAGTGAATTTACAAAATGCTGCGCCGACAGGATGACAAAGACGGAAATCCTTTGAAGCGTTCTGTACGTTCATCATTTTGAAATATCGCTCAGATAATCTATCAATAGTATAATCATGCTCTTACGCAACTTGTAATGTCGATTTACAGAACATGCATAACTCCAGCTTGAAATCAGAGGCCAAGAAATCGTAGAGCATTCATTTTACTTTAAAGGGTTCCCCTGTTCACTAAATTTGAATAATTTTCAAAATTTCTACATGCATTCGTATATCAGCTTCAAAAATATCACTTGTGTCATTCAATGATTAATTGAAAAGTTCCAGCGACATTTCATTTATTTGAGAAATTATTGTCGGTAAAGAAACTTTCAATTTGTTTATTCCAGAAAAGCGACAGGTTTCTTAGCCGCTTGAAGAAGAAATTATCCAATAATTAGACTTTCTATCTGTGAATTCTGCAGATGTTCCTGCAAACAGCACACCGACCACTTTCAATTATCACTTTGTGAACCAATTTTTAATTCGCATTCCAATATTGAAAAATTGTTGTCAGTGACTGCTACAAATAGACACACTATATTAATCCATGGAATAGTAGGCTATTTCACATGAAACAATGCCGCCATCTCACTTGCAATTCTCTTCATGAAAATCCTGCAATTAGGTGTCAACAACTTCCACAAACAACTTGGCAAATAGTTTAACCATGATGCAATGTTTTAGATCGAATCTGATCTACAAGCCATAGATTTTTCCATGTGCCATCATTGTACATGGGCAAGATATCAAACTTCCATTCTAGTGTGCTGTTATCCACTTCTATGCTCGGATCCACTTCCATGATGTCTATGCATTCGCATTCGATCCATGATATCGAGCTCTCCAGATCTGTATTCATGAAGTTTCCACACCCCAAGTTTTCTTTGAGCATCAAATTTTCCACTCATCAATATAGCATTCTATTACAATGCATCCGCACTATTTCATAATCCCACCACACACAGCAGATTTGCAAGTCTCACTCAACACAAAAAGCAGCAAATCAACTAACTTCTAAGATAATCCATTTACGTCGTGGTCGCCGAACCAATTTAAATTCTCTATTGGAAGGAATCAGTAGACATATTGCGAACAAGCTCAAAATGAGTCGCGCGTGAATGTGCGCAAGTGAATAATACTGCGAATGCCTTTCTTTACATACGCTCTTCCTCACAACAAGAGAAAAATACAATGATCCGAAGTAATCAAGCGAAGAGGTGTCACTACTCGCATCATTGCTCAACGAATAATCGCCGAAAATAGATAAATCTTCATCAATTCCCTCTGAGATTGAGTTCCTGTGCTCTACGGTATCATCTACATGCGATACTGCCTTACATTCATTCCCGCAGCTTTGACAATATCAATTGCAGAGCAACGAAAATCGAGTGCTTCATCTAAGCTGTCAAATCCAGTTAGAGCAATAGTAACTAGAAGGGCAATCTAGTATACCTCCATATACAAATATCAGGGGGTTTTGCAGCGTAATTTTCAACCCACAAAAATCTCAGAGCATCTCAATCCTCCTCAATAATCAAAATTTGTTGAAAATCCTTTTCTACATCAGCAATGAGTGCAATTTTATGAATTCTAAATTGCCTTTTACCAAAGGCAGTTTACAAGGACCGACATAAAGACAATAATCCAAAGACAATGAAAATCTACTTTTCCTTGCAGATTCGTCAAAAAAACAGTGCATATTTTAGTTGGTAAACTTGAAGATCGGATTACTGGCTTGTGAGGAATGCAATGAACCATTTGTTGATGAGTTAGCTGAACATTTTTCAATTATACCATTTTTTCTGATTGCGAAATATTTCATCATATTCGTTCATAATCTTGGATTTTTGAGAATTCGCAGAGTATTATTCAATCTACAGCTAGCTGCATCAAAAAGGTGCGGCAACTTTTCAATTGCAGCTGCATTATCCCATAGCAATTTTACACAGTAATGACCACTCTCAAACGTGTCGCCATTCAGAAAATCATCAGTATTTGCTTTATCGTTACATGCATCTGGAAAAGATTGCAGAGCGCCAGTTCGCCTGGGCAATGAATAGATAGATGTCCTCAGACTTGAACAAATTAAGCACAACAGTTCCTTGGCAGCCGTAGACGCTGCGTTTTGCCCTACAAGGGCTCGTCAGTACGGCTCGGAATTGCACAAACTAGTTTAAAATATCTAGAATGGCTGATATATCAAATATTCGAAAAAGTATTTCTTCACAATAGAAAAGGAATGACCGACGACGCACTACGCAAATTGTGGCAGATCACTAAAGCATCAATGAATTTGTGAATGACGTTGTACGCATAAATTTATCGGACCTTAGCCTACTATTAATCATACATGCACACAAAGTTTCACTGTCTGAAAAATCAGATACTTATGAATTTATGATAGCTGTACACCAAGGATTCTTATGAATATAACTGAGATAGTACAGATGGGAACTATCTCATCGGAAATCCAAGTGTACACCGTAAATGCCAATTACAACTTACCACGCTGGGCGCCATTTCATGACTTAAATGCCAATTTCCGAGGTCATATTATAGACTACTGTCGTAGTCAGAATATTGAATTCGATCATATTGCACGGAACACTAGATTTCATTTATAAATGATCAACAAGTTTACAACTACATGAACAAAATGCATTTCATAAATTTCGAATTAAGCTAAAAATCAATCCGAAATGATAATACATCTATAAATATACAATTATGCTTGAGATATGTAAATGTATGTGGTTGCACTGAAGTTATTTTTCAATCCATGCGAATTTAGTCATTTCAGTAAATGGAGATGATCATTCACGGAGTTGGGTAGATCATTGATAAGATCTGAATGCTGGTCATTGTTACCAGGGACATCTATGATTAATATAAGATATAATATAATCATAGATGTCCCTGTTGTTACTAAGTAAGTAGGTCTGTCAGCCGATATTTCACCTGTCATTTCTCTATGAAAGTCACTTATATGTATAGCTAGTACGGTCTTGCAAAAGTTCCCGCACAGTTGAAAAATCATATGTCATTGCCATGTGTTGTGTGGATATACGATGGCTATGCAAACTTGACCACAATGTCTATGACGATTGGATTTGCATAGTATTCCAATCGTACAATAATGAAGGCATTCATTGTCATCTGAAAACAAATTTAGTAACGGAAAATGCTTGATATAATTGCAGAAAACAAACTATAGATTAGAAAACTGGTGTGAAAGAAAAGGAAAAAGTTAATATCAGGTTGCTCCTCCGGAAGCAGCAATCACTTGCTCACAACGTGACCGCATCGATCGAATGGGCCTTCTTACACGTGTTTGTGGTACTGCAGACCATTCCTCCATCGCTGCAGGCGCCAAGTCTTTCAGATTTCGGATCGATCGCCTGAAATGACTCCTTCAAGTTGATCCCACAACTGCTCAATATGATTGATGTCCGGACTTTTGCTTGGCCACTCCATGTGGGTGCAATCTGTCCGCCCTTCATGGAAAGCATTGACATATGTATTGCGGTGTGGTGTGGCATGATCGTCTTGGAAGATGAAGCCAAGACCAATGCCTTCCCAGCCGAACGGAATTGAGACTGTCTCCAAAATTTCATCCCGATATTTCTGACCATTTAAAGTATCTTCTATGAGCACCATGGCATATTGTGTTTCCAACTTACGGCGGCCCACACGATTATGCAACCTCCTCCATCTACTGCTCTGTCACACCATTGTACTGCAGTCTGATTAGTCAGTCTCGTTCCTCGAAGCCTCCGTACTCAATTCTTCCATCAGTCCAACGTAAGGAAAAACGACTCTCATCACTAAAAACAACTTGCCGCCATTGATCCACAGACCATGGAAGATGCTGCCGAGTCCACTCTAGTCGGTCGACTTTGTGCCTTTCGGTCAGCAGCGGAAGCTCAAGTGGACGGTAGCTGTTGAGTCCACGAGCACGGAGGCGACGACAAATCGTTGACTGTGAGACTGTCACAAGATTATTGCGGAGTTCTTTTTGAAGTTCAGGCAAGGTGGCGAATGGATTGCTTTCAACAGTCGCTATGACACGATGTGCATCGTCAGAATTCATTGCTTGGGGCTTGTCCTGATCTGAGCCTGTCTTCAACGCTACCAGCTTCAGCATAGCGCTTCACCTGGTCTCGGACAGTACACCTTGCAATTCCAAAACGAGATGCAATTGCCCATACAACCCCCTGCGTCTTCTTTTTTGAGTGATAATTCTCCAACGCACTGATTCAGACATCCGATTCGTTTTTCAAATGAATGCAAGAATGGGCAGCATACATTAAAATTAACGCATGGTTATGTAATATTTCCGGTCATTATTTTTACTTTAGAGGTCATTATCTATGTCAAAAAACATATCTTTATTTCAACATTTTAACAAGAAATGCAAAGTCATAGCGATCAGACTTGATCATCTCGAGAAATATCACCTTCAGCTGGAGGTTTATTCACAATTGTAACTTGGCAGTCTCGAATGTTGATATTGATGCCACACGCATGTTGTTGAACACGTGGACACTGCCTCTTGGCTTCTGAAAACAAAACCTCGCTGTTAAGAATCATGGAAGTGTTTTTGATCATCAAATCCGATGTTCTTTTGTAAGAGCGAACCCCGAGCACTGACCGATGACCTGTTCTTTCCATAATCATCTGTTCGTCAACTCCCGCGTTGTAAAGACGACTGGCACAAGTAGCCCTCAGACTATGATTAGTTTTTCTCCCTTGAATTCCGATCTCTTTTGTCAGTCTGTAACATCTTTTTCAGGGTATTGTGTCCCAATGGCCTTGAAGTAAACCAAATATCATCCTGAATCATTACCTTCCTCTTAGATTGAAGGTAAAACCTGTCACAGTTTTGAGGTCTCTTCGATAAAAAAAGTTCGAAAATTCGGATGTGACATCTTTGAGGATTACCTTCATTAGCAAAATGTAATTTTTCTTTCGGTCTCAAGTGTCGTTGATGTAACCCACCACTGTAGGTCTTGGTGGCACCCACACTGAAAACCAATACTTTTGCACCTTCCCTTATTTCTACACGAAATTGAGAAATCAAGAGATCGCTGTGTTCCTGACCACCTCTTACCGCGAAATTAATACCATTCAGATAAAACAGTGTCTGATTAATCTGTTTTGGAGTTGCTTCTCCCAATTGTCCCTTACTCCAGAGCTCCTCTTCTTCTTGAAAAGTAATGATGTCTGCTTGTTTTAGACTGATGCCAACATTGTTCGAAGTTGATATTTTAATCGAAGCATCAAGTACTTCACGCAGATGAGTGAATTCGTCATTTTTAAAAAAATCAACTAAGCTGTTTTTCCGGACGACTTGCTGCAAACCAGATAGTATCGATATAAGGGAGCTCCCTGGATACATTTTTCCGTCTTCTTTGCGGCATTCAACAATAAACTTAGCCAGCCAGTAGTTCAGTTGTTCTTTATCCCATAATGAAACATCACTTTGCGGCATCATTCGTTCGGAGATGAGATTTTCACGATTGATCCTCCATCTTTCAAACACTCGAAGTGCCCAATCCTTTCGACGCAAGGTGTTGGCGGGTTTTGATGAATTCTTAATTTTGTTTAGCTCTTTATCAGAAACTGCAGGAACAAATCTACCAGCATTTGTTGCGGTTGATGATTCACCAATACTTGTAGTGGTAGGTTCCATACTGTGCCTTGCGACCTCTTCAATTTCATTTCCGCTTAGACCTGAGATCATACCCGAAGGAAAGTTCGCAAAATTTATCATCGAAAACCAGTTTTGCTGCTCAAATTGTTGCTCAAATTCGTCAATCAATGGATCATAAAAATCATCATGCCATACATTAGAGTCTTCCATAATTACCCAATTTAACTGAAATCTTTGATAATTGCGTTACATAACGTACATAGAACAGAAGATATCTATTTTTTGAAATTTCCGGTCGTTATTTTGTAAAACGACTGGAAAATTTACCATGCGTTAATAGAGATAATGATAGATTTCTACGGTCGATAATAAGTTATTGACCTCCAGCCTTCGGCTGTCGTTCAATAAATAATTATCGACCTAGAAATCTATCATTATCTTCTACAGAATAACTGATATCGTCATTTCACGCAAAAATTTGAACTCATGGCAATCGATATCTCCATTACTTCATCTCCATAATGTCATTATGCATTTCATTAGAAAGATTTCATGGTAAGACAATGTCAAAGACATCGATCGATCGATATCATTGACTTCAATCGCTACTGAAATTGGTTCTGCCTTTTTTGAAACTGTTCTCAGTGAACCATCGCATGACTCTCACAAATAATTTTATGATAGTCCTATTCGTCTTTCCATGAAGTTTAACCGACAGTTAACGTGAACTTCATACGCAGTGTAGAACGACCGCTAGCTGAGATTTTCTCAAGGTGTGCGGGAACTTTTGCAAGACCGTATATGTCTCCAAATCCAGATTAGACGGCCTTAATTTCATAATTCAGACCGTCTAATTTTCTTTGTAATACCATGGAGGTCTAGGTATCTATAATTTACTCAGGACGCCGAACTATGTATATGTGCAAATGGCGTACTGAGCTTTCATAGTAATTTAGAATATAGAATAATATACTCATTGACATAATTAATGAAACAAACTATCATTGGCTTGAATTGAAGTTTGTTAATTTTTTCAGGTATGATGCAATATCTCGCTTTCTATGTATTACCATTCAACACATTAGAGAATGGAAAAAGATCTATGGTGGTCAAATTTCAAATTTTGATATCGATACAACTGTCACAATTGCTTTTACAAATTAAACATGGTGACTTCTACACGGAAGACATAGAAATGACCTAACAATAGAAGACTTAGAAATCAAAGCAAATAAAGTGACCACCTCCATTGTGAATGCAGGCTCTTAGACGGGATGTCCACGATGCAGTTGCTCTTTGAATAATGTCCATAACAGTCGCTTTCAGCTGCTCCATGTTATCAATTTCTCTTCGCTTGACAGCCAACCCAGCTAGGAGAATACCCCATAGAGAATAGTCATCACGTTCAAATCTGGACTTTTTGATGGCCATTGATCAGGAGCAATAAAGTCAGGTGCATTTTCTCTGATCCACTGAATCGACGTTCTTCCAGTGTGAGCTTCGGCTCCATCTTGCTGCCATACCCGAAGCCTTCCATTCATTGTCCTGTTGATGTCATCGAACAAGAGAGGACACATTTCTTGGGTATAAACAAATTGGTTCACTTTTCTTCTTTCTTCGTGAAGCTGGGATGTTGTCTTGATTTTCAGTAACTCCTTCAATGAATCGCAATTCCGATTTGCCATACCAAGAAACAGCTGCATAACAAAGCAAAGGTGGCTGCTGCTTGTCATGTTGAATAAAGAGATCTTCAGCAGGAATGCTCGCCTTGAGCGTGACTTCTCGATATATTCATTCATTCTGACGATTCAATAGAGTGTGTAGACTGAAATGCGCTTCATCGGAAAACCAAATATTCTTCCATTCATTGCTTTCATCAAAGCGATCGAGAAATGCTTCGGCCTTTTCCACACGAGCTTCACAATGAAATTCAGTTACTTTGTGGCATTGGATTCGGCGATAGCATTTGAGACCACTGTTTGCTATTATCGTGCTCACTGTTCCCTTCGAAATATTCAGCTCAGATGCAATCTCTCTTTGTGAGAAATGTCTTCGACTTTTGTCTGGAGGAGTAACAGCCAAATCCACCACTGCATCTCTCACTGGTGATGTGGATACTTGGATGGTTGTTCCGGAACCTGTTCTTCGCCTCCTTGAAACCGGTGAACCGTCACTTCTCAAATTCCGATATGCACGGTCCAATTGACTTTTACTGATATTACCAAAGAAACCAGGCAATATCTGACCACATTTTTCTAAGCCCCATGTTGGCTGTCCTCACTTGAACATGACGATAACTTCTCGCTGAAAGTCCGTTAGATGAGACATTCTGTTTGTGCAAGTGTAGATGAAAGACAGTGACATGCTTTATTCATTGACTGAGTAAACTTCACACGATACATTGAACAATCAAGAGTTACCTATTACGCAACAGATACACGTTATTTCACTTCCTGCGAAGGACATTAGCCTGTAGAATATATGTCGAATATAATAGATGTTCTATCTGGTAATACAGAGTTGCAATAAAATTAGATACTGTTAAAGATGATATTTACTAGATTCTAGTAAAAGTATAGGTCATATAGAGTGCACTACAGAATGAAATCCCTTCAGAAAATTACAATTCTATATGCATACAAATTGTGAGACGTACATGCACATCGTTTTGCTGTACATGTACATGTTTTTTAGCCATCTACATTCTTCAGATTTGATGGAAGCAAAGATATACGGTTTGTACTCGCCTAGGGCTTTCAAACGATGCATCATTTGCTTATCACAATACCCTTCCGTATCAAGAACCTGAACAAATGTACATATACATGTTTTTTCAACCATCAAAGTATGTTGGATCAAATGGAGACATTGACATTTGAATCCGTCTTGCTGAGAGGTTTCAGAGAGCACCATTTTATATTTTCCTTTAACTTACTCCGAAAAAATGCAAAAATGCAAAGGCCCGATGTGCAGATGGGTCCTCCAAAATTGTATAGGACAATCTACAATAAAACAATTCTGCAGCAATTTTTGATGGCAATGTTCAATGACAAAACTTAACTATTTCAGCTTTTTCAATACTGAGCATCATTTTTAAAAAAGAGAAATAACGTTCTCCTGAAAAATGGAAAATTTGCACATAAGGCATTTCACGATTCACCGACGTTATATCAAATTCAGATGGTCAACGAAGTGTAAACTGTATTTCAGGTTCTGGAGCTTGTGTTGAATTCATAGAGTCACGTCCGAACGAAATTGGGACTCACACTCGAGCGACGATCTCCTGAACATGTACAAAAATCATTTGGCTTTCGTTTCTGACCAATGCAATATTATGATATTACACATGTAGTTCATCATTTACAACTTCACGAAAATGCAAGCATTTTTGACGAAGAACTTAAAGAACGAAATTTAGCTCGAATTTTTTAGCACTTTTTCATTTCAAAGGCGAAGTAAAATGAATTAAAACCTCAAATTTTGCTTACGCACTGGCAAACACTATACCTATTGCAACATCAACAGTAATCTAAGAAGTAATGTCTGGTGACTGGATGACGCAGCGTATTTCTGGAAACATCACACCGTAATGGGTACGAGTAGAGGGAACCTTCTCCACGGGCACGGCTGGGTAAAGATACGTATTTTCGGATATGCATGAGACGGACAACTATAGTGTTGCATCAAATGATATCTATGCAATGCAATTAGACCGTTCTATTTATCGAAATTAGTCCTTGAAGACTCTGCGACACCGGATTTCAAACATTTTCACGCGGCGTTGATCATGACAGTCATTTGTCAGTAGGTCCTATAGCAGTTATCAAATTTGCATGTAGAGTAGCTATTGCATAGTTACAATGTCCGTTGGGCTCTACTGCAGCAGGTACTGGTATATTTTAGAAGCCCTCAAATTAATATAATTGATCATTTTCAACTTAGACGTGACTGTTCGAGGCGAGACGAGCTATGGCTTCACATCATTGTGACTTATAACACAGATATCATAAACAACAGAGAATCAACTGGGAACCGCAGACAACAACAGCTTTGACTGTCGAGGTTTAAAAAGTGTTGCAAGAGAAATACACTCTTAAAAAAATTGGTTTCCTGGAAAACCAATTTTGGTTTTTCAGCCTGTCCCGGGGGTGAAACCAAATATGGTTTTCCAGAGAACCAAGTGAAATTGGTTCTCTGGAAAACCAAAAGTCATCGGTTTTCTGGGAAACCAAAATTGGTTTTTCAGCTTTATATCTTGGTTTTCTGGAGAACCAATATCGGTTTCACGAGTGACCCGATATTTGCTTCCGATAAAATTTAATATACATACTAAATAATAGGCCTAATATAATAATAGTATAAAATAATATTATTAACCCTCATACGGCGCACTGTTTTTCCCTACACCAACGGCGCACATGTAACATTTGTTACACTATATACTTATTTCAAGTTCACAAAGGCTATCCACCAATAAGTCTATATATTAGATGCTTAACACTTACATTGAATGATTATCTGTTTTTATACATCCCAACGCTTTGTTATAACCCCCGAAGCCCATAGAATTAGGAACTTGAAATAGTCATCTCAATTGTATCAAATGCAGGCCTAGATTATTCCCGAAAGATAGAGATAAGAAAATTGCTTTGAAGTTCTTATTTGATATATGTATACGTATCTAATACCAATCTATTACAATATTTTTCTCAATCTTATGTATAAAATGTCAGTGTCATTCATTTTTACATGATAGACAGACGAAGGACGCATGATCAGGACACACAGGGCAGCGACAAGTATCACAAACTTTACGTACTAGTCGGCGTGTTTTGCATAAACTGCAACGACGAGGTTTACCATCTTGTTGTGCAACTGTTGCTGAAGTCGATGAAGATCCCTCCTGAATAAGCCCAGTGGAAATAATAGCCTTTCTCACCGGAGTTTGCATATACGGATTGATCGATCGTTTTTTGATCAAAGGTGTTATCAATTCTTCACAGAGGTCACTGATAAAAAGTCGACAAGCTTGTAATTTCCCTGAATAGTCTTCAGGATGCATGATCCGCCAAAGAATACAAGAATTCAAGGTTGCAAGATCCACGCAATTGAAAAATAGTTTCATAGGCCAGCGATTGATTTTTCGATTACATGAATATGTTTGTACACGCTCGTCGCAGGAATCTACGGCACCTTTCGTTGAGTTGTAGTCCAGTACCATGACAGGTTTTCGACTATGACTTTCGTCCTCAGACACAACCACTTCATGGTGCATTGTTGAAAGTAAAGTTACCAGCTTTTTCCTTTTGGTCATATAAGAACAAAGCGTAAGGAGTCCGTGAAAATCCAACATTGACGAATACATTTCTCTTCCGCGTGTTCTCTTCATTGCATCAGGAATTTCTGCCTTGTTCATTCGGAGAGTTCCCAGTAAGGACAGTTTATTTTTGCAGGAGCTCTTTTGCTAGGGGGACCGAAGTAAAAAAATTATCTACAGTTACATTTCGACCCGATCCAAACAAAGGGCGACATAAATCAAGAACAACTCGTTTGGCTAAACCAACTTCTGGCAGATGACCTTCCTTGCCCAAATATATTTGCAAATTGTACGTGTAAGCATTGCTACTATCATTCAATAACCATACTTTGATTCCGTATCGACCTGGCTTTTTCGGCATATATACTCGAAACGGACACTTTCCGCGGAATCGGATAAGTTGCTCGTCAACAGTCACGTAAGCATTTGGGACATAGCACGCACGGCAGCGACTGGCAAATAAGTTCATGAATTCCCGAAAAGCTGCCAGCTTATCACGACTACGTCTTTCTAACCTGCAAGAGAAGATGTACATGAATAACGCAGACATATATCAAATACTCGTACTTACCCCCTTGCTCTTTTATCATCAAATCGAATCATTCTCAGCAAAAGCTTCAACCGGCATAGACTCATGCTAGCATGCAGACGAGAGCGACCATATGTCTTTCACTCCATAGTTGTTCATAATTTTCATGTGAAGATCGATAGATTCCGATCAGCAAAAGAACTCCAATGAATGCCATCAATTCTGCGTTGTCAAGAGGCTCCCAACGCTTAATGGCTAACCAACTGTCTTCTCCTTGTTGCTGGATCAAACTTCGTGCATCAGCATTTGTGTGAACAATAATCAGATTTTGCATTTCTAAAGTTATAAACTGTTCCAACATAAGTCGCTTAGTACCAGCGGAACGTCGAACGCTTGCCGTTGGACCGAAGATATCACGAAAGATATTGTGGGACCGAGTTTGAGATGATGACCAGGAAATATCTGAATTTCTGCATTGAAAATCGGACACATAGCTAGGAAGGCCAGCTGATGTGTTTGGTGTATGGTCAACTTCATCTACCCTGTCTTCGTCTGTTGAATCGACTTCACTGTACAATTCGTCTAAAACATTATCCTCAGTCTCAGAGGCGCTGTCCGATGCTTCATCATCACTTGTCTCATTCTCAAACAAAGCAGCAATTGCTCTCTGCGCGGCGACTCGACGACCTGACATAACTTGCGTGCTGAATGAATGAAATGAAATGCGAATACTTGAGAACCGAACAACAGAACTTCTCTGATTGTTCCATGAGTTGTCGATCTACTCATTGGATGATTTGAGGAACGTTGTTGAAATTTATTCCTAAAGATTGCTGCGTCAAACTGAATAATTAGATTGAATCAAGATTGCTGATCTTATACAAAAGTCATTGAACAATAATGTAACAAACGTTACATGGTGCGCCAAATAAAGGTGGTGATTAAATCTGTGTATTTAAATATAGAACCCCACCATCTAAATTACTAATAACGGTGCAAAATGATAGCCATTGAACATTTATAAGATGTCACCGATGCATAACAGCAAGGAAGCACTGTAAGAAAAATAATGACAAGACAAAGATAAAAGTGTAACAAATGCTGCACGTGCGCCGTATGAGGGTTAATTCATTTTTTATAATATAATTCTGATATGCTCTAATATATTTACTTCATTCGTACTAATATCATTTTGAAACAACATGCACAAATTGTTGGCTGAGCATAAAATAAGCTCAATAAAGTGTGCAAAAGAATTATTGTAGAAATGTGTAAAAAATGCGTGAATACTCAAGTGAGGTATTTTGAAGTTTACAATTTATCTAAAACCATACAGGATTTCCCAGAAAAGTCCCCGAAACGTCAAGAAGTCATTGTTTCTTATTTTTCACTTTTTTCAAGTCAAGCTTGCATAAAATAATACAAGAAAGACGAGGGACGATGTCTTTAGTCACAAAATTTCCCATGAAGTTGAGACATTTGCTAGTCTTCTCCAAGATAGTAAACAAAATCACAGATAGGCCTTCCGCAGGATGCACGCCCAACTAATCCGGTGCAGCGCAAAAAAAACCACGTCGTCGAATTTTTCGATGCCAATACTCGTTGCCACTGGAGTGGAGCTCGCTACTGAAAAAAGGAAAAAATAATCTCAGAAGGGATATCCTCAATATTAGGACTGTGTAGAAGAAGCATTTAGAGAATTGCGGCAATATAGTACGATGTCATTGAAAAGGTGTGTAATAAAACTCAACTATGAAATCAATGTTTGTTGATGCGAAAATAATGCCATATAGGCCTACACTGTCATAAATGGTATCACATACAGTCAAAGCTCGTTAGTTCGAACACGGATAATTCAGATTTCGGTTAATTAAGATCATACGGCCGTGGCATTTTTTGTATCTTTTGCATATATAAGCTGATGTTTAATTAAGAATTTTGATAATTCAGAGATTGAAAATCTGGAATGTATGGTCTTAATTAACAAGCTTTGACTGTAGTGTAATCAGAAATAATGATAGGCAATAAATTTCTCAGACAAAATTTTGTACACCATTAGCGGCATGCACATATAAAACGACGCCATGTGAACCAAACACCACAAGAAGAGCTTTTCTGTACAATAAGCGGAATGCAAAGTAAATTCGGCTGTTAACAACAAAAGAGAGTTACGCATTATACCATGCAAAATAAACTCCTCTACACAGTAAGTGGCATGTTGGGCTTGCACAAAACATGGCGAAATCAAAACCAATTAATAAGGATGCAAAAGCAAAGTTTTTCATGCAAAATCAGCACGAATTAAACGGCAAAAGTTGTTTACTGCAGCAACTGTAATTTGGCGATGATATATACGTGTACATTAAATGACATTTGTTCTTAACTGAAAGTGCAAAGTAAATAAATTTATTTATTTATTTATTTATTTATTTATTTATTGCATTTGCACTTTCAGTTTTGAACAAGTGTCATTGGTATAACTAAGTTTCAAGAATTCATTTATTCATGATTTCAATGTATGAGGCAAATTGGAAATTCATCAACACTAAAGTTAAACTTGTATAAAGCTACAATGTTCAGCAGATAATATAGGACTTCATATATATTCTACAAGGCTATAAGGCTGATATAATACATCATATTAGTTAGAAATAGGGATTTGTAAAAGCTTTGAAAAGTGGTCGAACATGAATATGAAATCGTTCGTATACATGTATTGTAAGCGATTTCTACATACATGTAGGCTACAAACAGAGTAGTCACGGTAGTCATGAGATTTAACGACGAAATTGCTAGATGCCCGAATAATTTATAAGGGAATACTTACATGAATACTCATATTCACTCATAATTAAATAAAGTAATTTAAGATTGAATTGCAAACAGTATTTAAGCATGTCAGCTATACAGTGCATGAAGGACTGTTAGAAACAACTGTTAAAATCTTCTGATATACTCACGTTTTGTGTGGATCATATGTAATTCCATACACAATGCAATGAGGGATAAACGTTGAAAACAGCAAAACAAATTTCAGAGTATCACAAGAAATAAGATGACAGCACGTTTAAGTCACTGCACATGACACGGTCACTAGAACAAATGCGTCAATGAAGGAAGAAAATCAGACTCACCTCATTCTTGACGTCATGGCAACGACACAAATGTAGATCCTCGAAACCGATTGTTTTTCGTAAAGAAAGATTTTGCTATCAGTAAATCATTGGCAATTTTATTAATGATTTATTACTTTGTACATACATCTGTAAAAACTTATCAAAGAAGTATGCTTTCTGTTAAAAGCAAAGTGTCACGTAATCTTTTCACTTTGGAGAGATTCCGCTCGCTAAATTTAGGCCAAGTCATCGCGGCGAGATAAGAGAGTGCGGGGAATCACGATATGTGCAGCAGTGAATGAAAGAGAGTTAGCCTTCAGTAGATGATAAAGAAGACACCGGAGTGTTAAGAGAGAGAGAGAGAGAGAGAGAGAGAGAGAGAGAGAGAGAGAGAGAGAGAGAGAGAGAGAGAGAGAGAGAGAGAGAGAAAATGATAAAATTCCTTAACTGCCCAACATTCAATTCTAAAGTAGAGTTTTTGTGTTTAATGAGTCCATGAAATTTAAATTTCTGGTGTGAAATGAGAATGTGAAATACAAATAGGCTGGGAATAGGTTCTAAGCAGCACAACTTTGAACACTTCAAATCATCCTCAAATAATCCATCATTCATATCACTATTGATAGATCAGGATTCCGCGTGGTTAATAATCTAATATACTTTTTGAGAATACTTTTAGTTCTGCTATCACTGACATGAATGTCCGTCTACAACTCTACACAAACGAAGATCTGTCAATAGATCTCCTTCGACATGCAATAGTATGTAGAAAATCAAATTTGATTTCCACGACACTTAACCCTTACCGTACCAAGGCTCATAAACCAGGATTCATCAAAAATCAATTGCATTTTCATTAATTGGTCGCAATCATTTGATTGTTGCTGTCAAACGTTGCAAATTTTATTGATTGCCTCCTGCATCAAAATTGATCTGCTGGTTGACCCAACCCAATATAATTGCAAACCAAACTGGTTTTCTGGACAACCGTTTGGTTTTCCAGAGAACCATTTGGTTTCCCAGAAATCCTTTTGGTTTTCTGGAGAACCAGTTTGGTTTTCCAGAGAACCATTTGGTTTTCTGGAAATCCATGTGGTTTTCTGGAGAACCAATTAAAAACCAAAATTTTTTAGAGTGTATGCACAATCATTTAATTGATAAAATGCCAATCATAAAGCTGCATCTCATCAGTAAAAACACCATGTCATTCAACTAGACCACACTGTAGACTGTATAATTAGATTGTTTAAGCGTGTCACTTTGCTAGAGGTGCAAGCTGATTCAAAATGATGGCACATGCAAGAACTTACTAAGTGGGCAAAAAGAAATGATTAATGCCTTATACAGAGATAGGAAAAATGGTCGGACGTCGATTCCCTCAGATTCGAAGAATTGAAATCATTGTGTAAAAAAGTTTTCTCGATGATGTTGGTCCTTCCGATCATTATTAAAGTAGATAACGGGCGTACGAATAAACGTTCGTTAACGTCGTCTCTGCAGAACTTGAAATTTTTTTCATGTATGTATGTATCTTAGGTTCGTGATCCGGTTGACTGCAGTCGCTGAAACTTCGCGCAATTTGGCGTGTTTTATGTTGAACTGACTGCTCGCTGCCCGATTGCTGTGGTCAAAGCTGTGGTATTATGTCTGCAAACTGTGCCATTTCATTAGTGGCTCTGTACATCTTCTTTTCTAGGCAAACAGAAGAAGAGATGACCTGTCTAATTCTGTGCTATAGACCTTTGTTGTAAATCTACTATGCGACGTAGTCGAATGACATGCTGAATGCTGTAAAATCATGTATAGTCATCATTTTTGACAGTGAATCTGCGTGTGTTATTTCATTTCAATTGAATCAGTGGAAACATGGTAGGTAGGCCAAGGGCGTCTCAGAGGGTGTAGAAATTCCCGTTGAAAAATTATTTTGTGAATGTCTGATGGTTCATCAAAAGTGAGAGTCATTTGTTCATTGTTTGCATGTGCGTTGTGTTTGAAGATGTCAAAATGTGAATATTTTGCTTTCGCACATGATCTTGCATAACTAGTCGACTCTCATGAACAACTCAGCATGAAACAATGTTAAAAATGGAAGCTGTTATTATATTCATAGTTCAACACTAAAAGCAGACTGTTGGCAGAGTTTTCACAGTAGTATTTGATGAGCTTGAGATGTCCACAGCCGTTTTGAGAGTCTAAAAGTGTAGCAATTATGCTTCATTTTGTGACTATTTCACATAGGTGTGGATAGATTTGAAAAAATATGCAAATGTAGTTGTACTGTTGCATGGATAAAATCAATTTCATTAAAATCAAGTACATCAGAAAACATCGTGAAGCCTCCAGCTAGCACAACTGATGCTGTCCTAAATTTCGCTGACTTATAAAAACACCATAATTCGCATGTGTTTACTGAAAAGGCTGTCCATTATAATAGGACAATGAGCTGTTTATATCGCTTGGAGTTACTGCCTCAGCTCGCATTTCTTTTGCACCGTCATCGTGGCCTAGTGAAGAAGGTGCGAGCTGGTCTTTATCATGGACTTCGGTTCGATTCCTGGGTCAGGCGAGTACAGTCAGATATTTTATGTGGAATGTATTGAGATATAGGTGATTTGGATTACTTGCCGTGAGATGCTCGATCACCAAAAGGCACTCAAAAAAAGAACTTATCAGATAGTGATGCATTTTTTTCATTCTTTGTACTGGTCAGTAAATGAGCAATATGCATCAAATCAACAATTGTACTAAGTAAATAAAGGAAGTGAATTAGAAACCAACAATATAATGATGACCGCTTCTCCCTGTATGAATACATGTACGGGCACGGACGGGTGCGGGTGACGAAAAGCGCTCTACCCGCTGCTCACTATTAATTATGATGCATAATTTGTTTCTCCTATAATAAGCCAACCGATTTCTGTTCATGAGTTAGATGAAATTTAACATCTTCAGAATGATCGCATGTCGCGGGCACCGTCTGATTGTTGTATGCAAGTCATTATTAAGATATCTATAAGTATAATATATTATTATATTTAAGTATATATCTTAAAGATTATATGTATGGAAGATAAAGTCGTTCAACGAGCATGTTTCAAACATACGTTTGGCATACCATATTACCATTGTATTACTGCGTGTCTTACCATTGTTAGACACTGTTCCGATTCAATCTGCTCCTTTCTGTACACACTAATCAGAGAGATAGATAAACATGGAAGGAATGACACAAGGGTGACAAAATGATATACCAGCGATACTAAAATCATGGCATTTCTTTCCTAACAGCATCTACTCACAGCTACTGCCTCATGCTAAAGATGTACATGACTCTACCTGACGAGCCGAGAGCTGATGTGATTTTGAAATATTTAAGCCGAGCTGAACCGAGCCGACGAGTTGCTTTAATTTTGGTTAAAAGTTAAAATTCAACTTAATGTACAGTGTTTATACATATAATTTGCTAACAAGTGATGATTGTAGAACATTAACTGGATATAATTACAGTTGCATCATCAATTATAGATCGTGAAGGAAATTCTTCACTTGACGAGTAATATGGCAACATTACAATGATTATTTTGTCTTATGAAGATTTCTGGTTGTATAGATGCAATATTTATACATGGCTATGGTTTTTCTTGTCTATTATTCTTACAAATTTCCTACTTTTCATTTTCTCCAATGATCCGATGTATCTAGCTAATATAATTAAGCATCAACTTCCCAGTAAACATTGTGACGTCATTGCGACGTCCCATTGATGTCATCATGCGTCTGAGACGTCTATGACCAGAACGGGATGTCGCAGTGACTTCCCATCAAAGACGTCAGAATGACCGCCTGTATATGACGTCATTGTGACATCCAAAGTGTGACCACAAACATGATCAATGAGCCACAACCACGATGAGTCATGAAATTATGACGTTTACGCTATGATGAATGAATTCCACTTAATTGCACTAAGTTTTGGGACTATCTTTTTTAATTTCCATTCTCAAACTCTCGATCTCTCACTCACTTTATCTCTCTCCTCGCTTTTCTTGATACTTTTTCTTCTGATAATGATTCTCTGTCATAGCCTAATTTCTCTTCTTCCTCTTCTCTTTCTCCCTATTTCTATTCATCTCTCAACTCAATTCTTTTCTTCCTCCTCTTCTATTTCTCCCCACTTCTCTTCATTTTCTTCTCTTGTTCCAATTCATCATTTCTCTTCTTCTTCCATATCTCTTCTCACTTCTCTTTTTCCGCCTCTCCTTTCTCTTGATTTCTCATTCTTCCTCCTCTACTCTGTCTCCTAATTTCTCTCATTTATCTTCCTTTTATTCTTCTGTTTCCTTATCAGCTCTTCTTTTTCGTCTTCTATTTCTTATTCTCCCATCAATCTGTTTTCTGCTTTGTTTTTATCTAAAATCGATGTATCTTCGAAAATAACATAATGTAAAAATTCATCACTAATTTCTACCCATGCATTTCTTATTAAAAGGATTCATGTTTATCGCAGGGCATTAGATGAATCCCAATTTTGCGATTGCAGTTGGAATAGAATACTTGTAATTGCAATAGTTCAGTATCATAATCAACGGATCTTTTTTTCGGATTCATTCGTGCCCGTACTCGTTGCATGGAATGAGTCTGTCTTTCGATGATTTACAAACATCCCAGCGTTGGCGGTCACGTCATTAAGTGCAGCCCTCGTATTTCATTTCTGAATAGAGGAGAACTGCGCACAGATTATTTCCCTACTGCCGCCTGGGCGAATGACCTTCAATCAACCCGTCACTATCGATAATCACATGACAGCGAGAGGAAACGTGCAAGCAGTCCTTCATTTCATTCATGTTACTCGCACTGCGCATCGAACGTGATTCATGTTTTGCGATACGGTTTTAGTGATAAGTCTACGACTTAGACCAAACTTTCTTAAACGACGCCTCGAGCACCTTTCCTTTGGACATTTGGAGGAACTTAAATCCACCACCCATATTCGACCTCCACAATCAATTCACAGATCATTTATTTCTATTTTCAAGTTGCAGACCAGCAGTTGACGACTAAGCTTTTGCCTTTATCATCTTACAAAACATCTTGTGATTTGGTTCACCTCATATTTAGTGACTTGACTTTATCTCCTACATTAGTCGCTGAAAAACAGGGCTTCGAATGTCATCTCGTGATCTCTGACAAGAAAATAGTCTAAAGCAGTACAACAAAATGTTTTTCGATGATTGATATCATCAATTGCCGGAGTTTACGGGTGAGATGTCTACTCTTTTCATTTCTTATTAAGTTTAAGAGAATTAACTATACGCACTGGATTAGTTATAAGCCTATTTTCACGAAATTATTATAAATGTTGAAGCTAATTCATGAAATCGCAAAAATAAAAGAAAAATTATTTTAATTTTCTATAAAACATGGCATCATCTGATATCAATTAATTTGTTTCAAATTTCGTGGCTCTCGAATTGGAATCAGATTAGTTCCTCCCGCCGAAGATAATTGGTGTCCAGTCATTTAGGCCCCAGTACATTTAGGCCCCAGAAATAATGGTCATTTAGGCCCCATGTTCTATGTTATTTTAACTGCAAGATTCCAGTCAAAACCAAGAAAATGTTGTGATACATAGGAGCCATACATTACAGAAATATGCTTGGTTTCATCGGATCAGATAATTTACCATAATTAGAGGCTTTACATACATTTTGCCATGCTTAAAAAGGAACGCTGCTATTCGAACATTTTCATCTTCCTGTTATTGAACTGTTGTGTGATCATCAATATTTAAAGTTTTCTGCAAAATCCTGAAGTTTGTACCATAGGAATGAATGACAATGCATAGGCAACCATTTTGACGATCAAAATGTTATGATTGTGCATTGATTTTTTTACGTAAGTGAATAATTTAAATGTACTGTAACAATGTAATAATGTAAGGTACAGGTATCTAAGCTAATTAAGCAAATCTAGATAATGATTATGATTCTACTGTATATTTGAATAATTGGACAATTGTACGTCACACATAAATGTATCAGTTTGCAATATCGTAATGCATGCACATACGTAAGTTTTGTTGAATAATATTCAAATAAGCTTATTTTGTTGAATGTTATCAATTATTGCGAAAATGAATGAATTAATAATTTGCTTTTGCTCATGAATGTATCGGATGCAATGTATTTTTTGCTAGCCTGGATTTTTATGAAATGGTCGCAAACATGACAATATTATAATTTGCATATTTGTAAGGTTAGCAACACATTCTGGGCTACATAAAATAGGCCTATATTCGATTTAATTATAATAAAACGTTATGTTTCGTATTATGTTGTAAATAGAACAAAACGTTTATTATTTGATAATAATTATGATGTCTAAAAAATGATTCCCCTTTACTCAGTTTATAAATAAAGCCACTAAATTCATTTTGATAAGATTAAAAACTAATTCTTGCACAATGCATTTCGTCCATTCTTATTCAAGTGCAAACATGCAGGATTGAATATAAAATACAAAATCTGAAATCATACTTCTACAGCTATGAATCTATGAACAAAAGGATTGTTCATAGATATATTACTGCAGAAGTAAGCTTATATGATTTTAGATTTTGTATTTTATATTCAGTCCACGTTTATACTTGAATAAGATTGGGCGAAAGACATTGTGTGAGAGAGAGAGAGAGAGATAGATGTTTATTTTCCAATTACAATGAAAATCATGGCTAAACATTTGAAAGTGATCGTTATAAGTTACATTCAAGTCAAGTAATACTATAATAATCAGCAAAGTCAGTCGACATGTGTCTGATTGACAATGATAGTTGTCTTTGGAAAAAAACTGTTTCGTCTACGTGTAGTTCGAACAATTGGCTGAATGAAGCGTCCTGAAAAACTGGATTTTGTCGGACAAAAGCTGTGGAGTGGATGTTGAGGGTTATTAGAAGCAATTAACATCAGTTGCATTGACGCGCTTTGTCTGCGCGACCTCAGGTCAGGAAAACAGGAGCAATGACAATTCTCACCACAAATGATGTGGTGGGCTCGACGCTGAATTCTCTCAAGTAGTTCTTCATCCTTGGCTAGAAGGCCAACTAATACAGGAGAGCAGTATTCTATTATGGACAGAATGAGGCCATGGTAGATGCTCATCAGATTTCTGTGATCTAGAAAAGGTTTGAGGATTCGCAAGGCGTATAGGCGTTTGGATGAGAGACTGCTAATGTACTCGATATGCTTACTCCATTTAAGGTCAGATGTAAGGTAAAGACCAAGAATTTTCATTTCAGATACCAGCGTCAATTCGTCAAGAGTAGGCAAATGTGCATGAGGAGTTCTTGGGATCCAGAGCTGTTTGCATTTGCGAGAATTAAGTTGGAGACCCACAGATGCCGACCAAGTCATCATATTATTGTGCTCATCAATGCATGCTTGAACAGATCTATCTGTTATTGGCACAACAAAAGTGCAGTCATCAATATATTTTACGACAACACTTGAGGAGTTCAATGGGTGCAAAGATGCCACCACTAAATTGAACAAATAGGGCCCGAGGATTGATCCCTGTGGAATACCCGAAGAGACAGGTGCCCAATCACTTCTTTGCGATAACATCCTCACCGATTGAAATCTGTTTTCTAGGTAGTCTGCGATCCATAGAACAAAGCCACGAGGCAAGTGGTTATCCATGAGGCAGTTGATTATCGTATCGTGGCCAAGTTGATCGAAGGCCTTTGTGAAGTCGTAGGCCAGAACACTGACGCCGACGGTCTCGGTATCGTCTAGGTAGGCAGTTATGCGATCATGGATGCAAATTAAGGCAGAGGTGGTCGATGACAAAGTCCTGTTACCAAATTGTAGAGGTCCAAACAATTGCCGAAGTCTTACGGATAACCCAGTATTCAACACTAGTTTCTCGCAAATCTTTGCAAAATAGGGAAGCAGTGATATTGGCCGCAGTTCTTCTTTTGAGACTGGTGTTGATTTCGGCAGAGGTGTAATGATTGATCGCTTCCAACAATCAGGGAATTTTCTGTTCAGAATTGAAACGTTGATTACATGCGTTAGTGGCGGGGCGATAACATGTGCAGCAGCTTTACAGAGAAAAGCAGGAATATCTTGAAATCCAGGAGCTTTGTTCGCTTTCAAGTAGACCAGTGACTGATAGACTGAGTCAACTTCAATGACAGGACACCAAGAAGATGATTCTGAATCTTGATAGTCATCAGGAACAGACGGAGTTGGTCGAAGCACTTGATATGATCTGAAGATATCATTGATTTCCTCAGCAGCAGTGATGACGTTAGGGAAGGAATTTATCAATGTGCTCAGATTTGTGAGTCTAGATGTCTTGGAACCTTTGACTTCATTCACCACCTGCCACAGCTGCTTTGAACCCTTTGTAGCGTTTTGTGCCCATTTCTGCTTTTCCTTGATCAATAGAGACTTGATTTTAGAGCTGAGTTGTCGATAAATCACGAAATTGCGTTGTCGGTATGCAGTCCATCGTTTGTTGATCAGGCTCTTCAGAAGAGGTGTAATGTACGGTTTATCTCGCGGGAACATAGTAACATAAGAAACCGGTATGCTTTCTTCAAAACATGTCTGTAGAGTATTGGTTAGCATCAGACATTTCTCATCCACGGATCGATTCATGTCGTAGATAGGCAAGAAGTTAATGCGGTCTAGGCTATGCAAAAAGGAGTCAACATGTGATTTTCTGAAATCATACACAGGGCACTCTTTATTGATTTCCGACCGAAGATCATTCTTTGGAGAACACATAATTGTTCGATGATCCGATGTAGCCACCGGTGGGCCCACAGTCACACTATACATCGTCTGTAATACCCTTGGCATAAGCATAAGATCAAATATGGCATCGTTGCGAGTAGGCTCTGAAACAGTGTTATGCAGGTCAAACGCAATCTCCAAATAATTTGTTCTAAGACGATTGAAATCTCCAGTCAACATGATGTTATGATTTGGGAAACGTATTAGAAACTCATCAATGTTCGTGGAAATAAACTTAATCACTTCAGACGCAAGTCGCTCAACCGAAGATGGGGGCACGTATATGCACATTATGCAAAATCAGCCAAATGCTGTTTGTGCCACATGGATTGCCACGCGTTTCGAAGAGAACAGGCTTGAGAAAATGATGCATCCATACTACGACGCCTCCACCGTTCCTGCCATCGTTACGATCGTCACGAAATAATATGTGGTCAGGGATAGTGAGAAAGTCATTCGAATGATCTGTTGTGAGCCATGACTCAGTAGCCGCAAATATTTTTGATGACGTTGTAGATATAAGAGTGCGAATATGGTCCATCTTGGCGAAAACACGATTGACATTTGTCGAGAGAATTATAGGATGGGGTTGGGGACGTCGACGTAAAATCACATTTGAAAATGTGCCAGCTCCGACCGTTCTCTCACTTTTCCTCGATAAATTGTAACATCCTCGACGTTTTCCCTTCTCTGTCGAAGCTCAGTGCGTAGCTGCCTTTCTTGTTCCTGTTGCATGGGGGTTAGGTCAGGCTTCACAAAAATGTCTTTGAAATTGCTTGAGTTCTTGAGATTCTTTGACCGATGTAACATTTCACGTCTCTGAGTTGCACAGCTTGTCCTCACCATAAGCAGACGTCGACCATTTCCACGTGATCTTCCTAGTCGGCTGCAAGCGACAATATTGAGGTCTTGAATATTCAAACAATTTGCAATCCTTTGCACCTCCTCCTTGTCATGCTGTTTTTTCTCCTCAATCGTTCCATGCTCTTGCTCTGACAATCCTATGACAACGAAGCTTTTTGATCTATGTTGCCTTAGTTCCACCTCCTTGATCAAATTCTCTGGGGAAAGCGCAGGCTCCAGCTGCTTCATGTCGTGTTTCAAAAACTCAATTTCGCGCTGTTGTTCGATCTGTGTATTCTGCAGTGAGGCTATGCTTGTTTCAAGAGAATCAATTTTCACCAGCATTTGTGTTATACTGTTGTTAATCACATCTAACTTGCTTGATAAGAAGCTCATCAATTCCTGGTTGCCTTCCTTTATCATGTTTCTCATGACATCGGTGGACAAATCACCATTGCATGAATTAGAGCGTAGGTTTCGAGCGCTGCGATTGATACGCTGATCGGTCATCATAGCAAAAAAGAAGTTCTGCAACTGTTCAAAATTGAACTGTAGACTCGAACCTGTGACAGTGGACGGAACGGGTAATATGTCGTCAACAGAGCCCCTAAGCCACCGGCTCACAGTAGCAGGAGTGGATTGTAAGAGACTCCTGATCGTGGAATGTAGAATCTCAGTGCAATGGCTGCCCGCACTGATGCGCAGTTCACAACCGGAAGCGAAAAATTACAAGTCACTCAATTTGACAAAGATGGGTCTAGCGAAGCACAGCGACGTCCAACGTTGTTGAAATGCAGATGAATGTGTAGACGAGGCACTAAGCCGTCGAAAGGTATCAAATTCCACAAGGATGGATGGCGATGACACTTAATATTCCAATAATTGAATATCCTGCAGCAGAGCGCGAAGAAACACGACCACGTTGAACGGCTGGTTATTTTGCAAGAATTTGCTATTGTGCAAGAATTAGTTTTTAATTTTATCAAAATAAATGTAGTGGCTTTTTTTATTTATTCATAATTATGATGATTAATTTTATCATGATTGTGCAATTAATTGTGTTTAAATAAATTAGCCTCTAGCCGGAAGATGATGGTCGCTTGTCCCGCATTTGCTTGAAAAACAGAGGAAATACTATCTAAACAAGGAATTCTCTCATCATATGAATGTCAAATTTTATTGGGTTGTACAGTATTAATGCAAAATCATGTTAAAATTCATGATCTGATTTTACAGGCGATAAATATCCGAAGATGGTCAAAAATCAAAAATATATCAAAAACTGTGTCCCTGTCCAGATGCAGAGCATTGCATGCATTCAAAATATAATGACAATGTGAATTTTAAAATGTATGTTTTTCTAAATTTTAGTCTAATTTTAGTTTCTAATTATGTCTTCAATTTAAAATTTAGCTTCGATATCCTCTAGATTTTAGGCAACAAGTCTGAAGAAACTTTTATTTTGGATTAGTTGTGCCTCATGTCAATGAAAGAAATTTTATATTTTACGAACTATACAGAATTATATATTGTTCATATTCAATGTAGGCCCTATATGCCTACATGTCGAAGCATCTTCTCTACGGTGACTCAAATTCAATAGGCATGCATTTCGATACCTCTGATGAGCAATTTCATCATATTAGATATTGATATTCTAGTATAGTGATTTCTCTTTTGAGCGTTGTATATGTATGCCTACGTGTATGTAATTTTTGTGATCTAATTAAAATTTTGCTGTTTCTTACTTCAGGTACGTCGTGCTTACAAAAGGTCAATGGAATATCGAAGAAGGATCCGTGATTTATCAGCGTCTGCTTTTGTCTCAAGTGGAACGTGTATGCAAACAGAAATACTTAGATAATTTGCGAAAATATAATTATCCACAGATGATTCCAATGTTTTCGTTATCTTCATAATTGGGTAAATGATTGAAACTAATTTTAAGTATGATAATGGGATGTCTGTCACGATGTCAAGTGACTCATTAGGACGTCTCGTAGGAGCACTTTGAAGACGTACGTTGGATATGCCGGCGGGATGTCAGACTGACGTCCTGTGAGAGTTCCGCTGTGACGTACGTGGGATGTCCCGGCGGGATGTCATACTGACGTCCTGTGATGCTTCCGCTGTGACGTCTTTTTTACTGTCAAATAAGACGTAGGTGGGCCATCCTGGAATGACGTCGTCATGACATCCCGCTGACGTCACATGTTTACTGGGTTTATCATAAAATTTTGAGAAAGACATCGCACCGCAAGCTACCATTACAGGATGATGGTCCTTGATGAATAATAAAGAGTCTCTGGTCCATCAATCTTAGCATAAGAATATCAAAATTGTCCATTACTGAGTTTAACTAAAGTCTCCTAAATGAATGAATTTATGATTTCTTTGATAATTAATGAATTCTTTGATAAATTTATGCTTTCATAATGTAATTTAAATCACGAAAATTCGGAAAAAATTCGATGTAATTTTTTTAAAATTCATTAAACATTTTTTTACTTACAAATTCATTTATTTGGTAGGCTACAAAATCAGTTAAAATGAAGAAAAATCAGAATTTGGAAAACCCATTCCGGTGTAAAGCTATAAACCTCGTTTTATAACTACGATTGCGATTAAGCCTACCCATAAATATCGCGTTTGCTCAAAAGTTCATCTAAATATATCGAATTCGGTATTATCTAAAAAATATTTTTGCATACCTTAACTCTGACTCTGAGTAGATCTTTTAATTCTATAGATCATTATCTTAATACTTAGGACTTTAAATATGCCTACTTATTAAATATTACCAAATTTAGTTAGCCTACCACAAAAAATTAAATAAAAATCTATTTTGCACCTTACACCGATATATTTTAAGACAAGCCGAAGGGCCGCAGCTCCGGCCGGCTCGAACAAGTGGAGGCGAGCCGAGCCAACGGAAGATGATTTCAATCCGAGCCGAACCGAGCCGCCATTGGTTCGGCTTAGGTACATCTCTACCTCATACTTTCAATGCTACTGCTCGCCTCTTCTCTTGCTTGACAAGCCTTTTTAACTTCTATTTAAAACAAGTCAAGTTCAATTTAAAATACATGTAAGTCAAGTTATAATTAAAAAAAGTGAAGTTCTATTTAAAATTCTTACATTAGGTAGTTGAGAATAACATGTATGGCAGATAGCAATCCAGTGTCAGTTATTCCATCGAGTTTGTTCGTTTTGCACCGTTCTCAGAATAACTAATCTAAGATTTTAGTCTAAGGATTATCTGTACATGAGACATCTTTCTATGGCTATGACCTCAATCAGCGCTAACTTCTCCAATGTTCACATTTTTTCATCACACGAATGCACACGAGCTGTGAAATGGGTTCGCAAAAATCAATGCCAAACATTGGCGTCATTGGTCGATGAATCAGTCACTTGATGCATTGAATACAAATTAATGAAATTGAAAGAAATAGCATCGACCTAGAACAAAACTGCAGTAGCAACCCGAACATCGTCTTAGGTACCTCGAAACCATCATTGACAAAGCATTGATGGATTTAAGACCCTGCTCGTGTTTAAGAGTATGCAATCATGTTCAAAAATATTTTCCTCCTTGCATCTGTCTTCACGATTTACCAATGAACGACAGCATTAGTGCTTGAGATTGTTGCACTAGCTCTTATTATACTAATATATAAATTACGGGTAGTTAGTTGAGCAATAATGTTTTTGATCAAATCTGGGTAGACTTCTGGTATTCAAGATGAGAATAGGTGGGCCAACATATATGATAACCATATTTTTGTTCTATCTCACACAAAAAGACGTCTATCACCGCAGTCGGCAATAGGTATAATCACCGGTAATTTTTCAAAATTGGGAATTTTTTGGCTGAAATGTGCGGTCGGGGAAGAATTCCCTATTATCAGTCATGTAAACGGTATGAAATAAGAAATAATTACGTGTATATGTATTATACATGCAGTGAAACCTCTCTAACTTGGCACCTAAAAGGACTGCGCCAAAAGTGCTAGGTTAGAGGAGTGTTAGGGATAAAGGGGTTCCATCAGGAATACGGATTAAATCGGGACTGGCGGAGACCTCCCAATTTAGAGGGTGCTTAAAAAGCCGGGTGCTAAGTTAGAGAGGTTTCTACGTGTAATATGTAACTCAAAATTTTAAAATAGAACTTAACTTATTTTAGATAGAAGTTAAAAAGGTGTGTAGAAAGGAAACATTGGAACGTAGGGTTGGTGAAATGGCACAATCTGCTGACATAATGCCATAGAAATCGAACAACGAGCGGAGCCAGTTCAATCATTAGACGCCTCAAATTGTGCGAAGTTTCATGTTTGTCATCAACCAGATCGCACAACAAAGAGGCACAGTCGATGTCAAGTTCTACAGAGAAGTTTGTGAACGTTTTTCGTGCACCTGCTAACTTTTTTGACAATGATCAGAGGGCCCAACATTATTGAGAAAGCATTTACACAATCATCTGATTTCTTCGAATCTGAAGGAGTCATTGCGATCGGAGCATTTTAAAGGAATTCACAGCAATCCGCAAGCGGCGTACGACTATTTCTCTTATCTTTGCAAGGTATTAAAAAATTCTTTTTGTCCACTTAGTAAGTTTCTGCATGTGCCATCATTTTGAATCAGTTAATACTTCTAGCAAAGTGACACGCTTAAGCAATCTAATTCTGTGATCGCGATGCTGCATTCGAGCGGCGCTGCAGTCACTATTCGAACGAAGTGATATACCAGCGATACTAAAATCATCGCATTTCTTTACTAACAGAATCTACTCACAGCTACTGTCTCATGCTGTCAATGCTACTACTCGCTTGCAAGTACAACGCACAGCGTTGATAATATTATATTTAGTTCATCTATGATGCAGACATATCGTTGTCCACTTATGTTGTCTTGACCGCAAAAATGATTTAGAAACTAAATTAGTGTAAGAGTCATGTGGTTTATCTCGTATTTTGTATTCTTGTACATTGATTAACATTTGTTTTAATTAAGTGAAATGACTTCATGAACTTATGAATCAATAGTTATGAATTTTGTTTGCTTTTCACTCCTACATGTTATGCTACTGAGTAAGGTTGTAAGCTGCTGCTTCAATATAGTCATCGCTGGGTCACAAGTTTTTTTTTTCAACTTACAAGCTATCACGGCGCACAAGATCAAGTATGTCTATCAAATTTTCCGATATTGTCGAGAAGTATTCAGGAGTTGGAGATTTCGTAGAATGGATTAACAAACTTGAGTTGGTTGCATCTCTGCAAAACATAGAAGATTTGTCAAAATTCATACCTTTGTTCTTAACTGGAGGAGCCTTCTCGGTCTACATTGGTTTGAGTGAGGACACAAGAAAGAACTACAAAGAGGTAAAATCTGCACTGATCAATATTTTTAGTAGCGATAAGTTTACCGTATATGAGTCTCTAATGTTTAGAAAGTTGAGATTGAATGAGTCTGTAGATGTATATTTAGCGGACATCAAACGAATGATCTATTTGATTGATGAATTTTCGTCTGATGAGTTATTGAAAACTGCTTTTGTTTTTGGGCTACCTGATAACGTGAAAACATAGTTAAGAGCTGCATGTTCTCTAACAGAAATGAGCCTAGACATGATAGTGCAACGAACCAGAGGTCTGATGAAATCAAATTCCAGTCGAGAGATATGTTTCGTAAGTCAAGCCAAAAACAATGTTTCACAAAAGAGCAAAAGTTTGATTTGTTACCAATGTGGGAAAGAGGGTCATGCTAGAAATCGCTGTCCGTCATTGAAAGAGCGACGTTGTTTCCGATGTGGCGAAGTAAATCACATAATTGCTAACTGTCCAAAAAATGCCGTTGAGAACAAGTCCACACCTGAACAAAAAAACGTGTAGAGGAAGCCGCTGAAATTTGCGCCAATGGTTTCCTTAAGTCTGATAGCGCTAAAGTACCTTCGTTGTATGTAGAATTTAACAATTTGTCGATAAAAGCTATGATCGACACAGGGTGCTCGAAATCAATAATTTCATCAAAATTAGTTAGCAAAACTCAATTGTTTAATAAGCCTCATACTGTTCAGAACATGAATGGCTTTATTACAGTATGTCACGGAACTTCAGAAATTGATGTTACAATAAACAATGAGAATGTTCATTTACAGTGTTTGGTAACCGAAATTATTCCTGGATTTGATTTTCTTTTGGGTAAGGACTGTGTTGACCTACTTGGGGGAGTCGCTGTGTATAAAGACATGATTCGCTTTCATGCATTTGAACCCATTACAAGTAGCCATTTTGATAGAATTACTCAAAACGTAGATCTAGCCGCAGCCTGTGTCGAACCCAATACAAATAGCCATTTTGATAGAACTACACGAAATCTAGCTTGTGCAGATTCTGACTTAACTTCTCGGCCCGCACAAAGTGTGGAAATCCATGATAAAGATTTCACCGCCATTTTTGATGACGGTAAATGGACTGTGAGTTGGAAGTTCGTAGATGATCCAAAATTATCGAATAGAAAAAGTCAGTATAACATTCCTGAAAGAGCCAGAGTAGGCTTTCATGATGAAGTTCAGACTTGGATAAGTAAGGGTTGGCTCAAAGAATATAGTGGGGAGCATGAAGGCATCATACCTTTAATGGCCGTTATTCAAGAAAACAAAGAAAAAATTAGGCCAGTTATGGATTTCCGTGATCTGAATGACTATATTTCCAGCCACACCGCAGAGAGCTCAATTTGTCATGAGAAACTCAGAAATTGGCGTAGGCTAGGAGAAAACCTTAGCATGATTGATTTGAAAAAAGCCTATTTACAAATCCATATTAGCGAAAATTTGTGGCGTTACCAAGTGGTAAGAAAACCTCCCTTCCCAGTTTTCTTCTTGCCAACGTTTGTTCTGCTTTTCCGAAGATAGATGATATTCGATCAACATTATCCCAAATGAAGATTGACATTTTCGCTGCAACGGAGTCTTGGTTTCATGATGGGATTGAGGATTCAATCATTCATGCCCAAGGATACACTACTTTCCGGGATGACCGCGATGGTAGACGTGGTGGTGGAATTTGTATTTGGTCATCTGATAGCCTCGCATCTTACCGATTGAATGTTCGAAGTCCCAGCTACATGAATTGTGTATGGTTGAACTATCCTCAATTCAAAATTATCTTTGTGTGCATCTATCTGCCTCCAAACATTGTCGCTTCTAAGAAATCTGACATCACAGACTTTTTGATATCACAGTGTGACGATTTGTTATTGGTGTATAAAGGGTATGATATAGTGATTTGCGGAGACTTTAATCGTCTTCCAACTGAAGACATACTCACCAATTTGGATATGGTTGAAATTGTGAACGAACCAACTAGAGGTGCAGTTATACTGGACAAAATCTTGCTGTCAATTGGTTTAGCTAGCGACTATGACGCAGTGGTCTCTGCTCCGACTTCAAACTCAGATCATAAAAGCGTTTATGCCAGACCAAAGGTTATGAGACAAGCTTCGAACTGTTTTCGTCGAACCTATTTTGATATGCGGGACAAACACATAAATAATTTGATCAATATGATGGATATTAACTGGTCCACTTTTTACAGGGCCAATTTGTCTGTAAACGAAAAATGCGAGATCTTCCATGAATTCCTTAAATTTTGTGTTGATGAATGCATTCCAAAAACCGAGGTGCTTATGTCAGACAAGGATAAACCTTGGGTTACACCTTATGTAAAAATTGCCATTCAGAAAAGGTGGGATGCTTTCCGGTCAAGGGACTTCCGAAGCTAACAATTCTGGAAAGAAAAAGCTAAATCTGCAATTCTTAAAGCCAAGCAGAACTGGTCACGAAAAGCAAGCTGCAGTTCTAGAGATCTTTGGAATACAGTGAATGATTTAACTGGTGGGAAATCCACGAATTCTGTATTGAAACTGTGCTCAGATTTTCCTTCTCTTAACGATGCCGCAGATTCGATAAACAGCATATTTGGCGGATACTTCACTCCTGCTAGTGCATTGACTTGTAATCCTGGACATGATGATAGCTGGTCCATTGATATTTCTGTTGATGAGGTTGAAAAAGAACTTTCACGATTGAATTGCCACAAAGCCTCTGGAAGCGACCAAATATCCCCTCGCATTTATAAAGTCATTGCTCCAATAATTGCAGGTCCTTTGGCACACATATTCAACCTGTCCATCACTGAACGTCGATTTCCTAACATCTGGAAATACAGCCATGTAACGCCAGTGCCAAAGACATGTCCTCCGAACTTAAGATCTCTCCGTCCAATCTCTCTCCTACCTGTGCCATCAAAGATACTTGAGCGCATGATTTTGCGATCATCTCTGCATAAGCGACTTCTCGATGGATTTGGCTCAGAACAATTTGGGGCCAGACCGAATTCTTCGACTTCGTGCGCACTGATAGCATTTATTCACAGCATTCTGGATATGCTATCAGATTCGAGTGTTGCTGGGGTTCAGATAGTCACGTATGATTGTTCGAGAGCATTTGACACTTTAAGTCATCACTCCATCATTCAACGACTTGAGGAGCTGCAGTTTCCACATGGTTTTATTGACTGGACAATAGACTACTTAAAAGGAAGAAGGCAATCAGTCCGAATTGGAAATGTCGTGAGTAGGGCCATCCCCTCGACATCGGGTGTACCTCAGGGATCTGTGCTCGGGCCGGCATTTTACTGCTTAGTAGCAGGGAGTCTACAGTGCATTGATAGGTCCTCATTTGTAATGAAATACATTGATGATAATACTATCGCAGTCCCTATTGGAAGATCGGGTTCCTCAAATGTTCTGGCTGAACATACGAACATCATCTCATGGTTTGAAAGGAGAGACCTAAAGCTAAACCCGTCAAAATGCAAGACGCTTTTTGTTCCAAAATCCTCCATTGCCCTTCCGGTGGAACTGAATAATATCGATAGTGTCAGGGAAACCAGCCTCCTTGGTGTCATCTTAAATGAGCGACTTGAATGGTCTTCTCATATCAATGCAGTAGTCAAGTCTGCATCACGAAAAATGTATGCCTTGCGAGTTCTACGTCCTCTTCTATCAAAGAAAGATTTATTAAATGTGTACAACTGCTTAATGAGATCTGTTCTCGAATATGCATCTGCTGTCTACCCAAATCTCCCTGCCTATCTGAGCGAAAAACTCTCGCGAATTCAAAACCGTGCGCATCGACTCATCTGTAGAGTTCCGTCTTCCCATATGTGCAACTGCAACTCATTTGAAAGTCTCAGCACTCGACGCTTAACTTCTGGTACCCGTCTGTTTTTGAAAGCTGCAAGTCGTGAAGATCATGTATTACATTCCCTCATTCCACCAAAGTCCTCTCGATCTGGCCGCTTCATCCAACCACCTACCACTTCAAATCGACATTTCTCATCCTTCATCCCTTTCATCACATCAAGAATCAATAATTGTCACGTTGACTGATCAGAAACTAGTTCATCACTTACACCTAGAGCTCACTGAAACGTGACTGATTTGTTCAATACTTAATTCGCACTCAATTGATTTGTACTTCCACTGCTGAAATTGATGATTGTCATTACTTCAATAAATATCTTACTTACTTACTTACTTACTTAAGATATATGGGAAAAACCTACTGTTTAACAAGGCTGGGATTCGGATTAAGCGCTGCGCCTAGAATAATGACAAAAATTCTGCAATTTGTTCTGGCTTCCGACGCCATCGTTGCTAAACATACTGACTCATGTATTGATGATATTGTAGTTGACAATAATTTTGTCTCCAACGAAAGAGTTTTGAAAGTACTGGCTGAGTATGGTTTGGAAGCTAAACCCCCGGAGAGGCTTAGTGGAGCACGAGTGTTAGGATTGAGAGTGAGTAGCTCAGAGAAGGGATCAAGTTGGGGTAGGGACAACGAAATTTCAGTAGGAAATGTCGAAACTAGACGAGAGTTGTTCGCATTCTGTGGGAAGTTAACCGGACATTATCCTGTTTGTGGTTGGCTGCGGCCAATGTGCTCTTACCTTAAGAGAATAAGTTCTGAGTGTCATTGGGATGAAAAGTTGTCTGGTCGTACTTTAGAGATTCTCAATGATCTAAAGGAGCGTCTAAGAGTTGAAGATCCAGTCAGAGGTGTTTGGCATGTTCCGCAGACAGAGTGTGGGAAAGTTTGGTGTGATGCAAGTACCTTGGCTGTGGGAGTTGCGATTGAGATTGAAAATGAAATTGTCGAGGATGCTTGTTGGTTGCGTAAGCCTGCTGATGTTGGACATATAAATTTGAGTGAGCTGGAGGCTGTGATCAAAGGACTGAATTTAGCTCTGAAGTGGAATTTAAAAAACATTCTGATTATTACTGACTCATATACGGTAAACCAATGGGTTTCTTCAGTTTTAACTGGAGACAAGAGAGTAAGAACGAAAGGTCTTGGTGAAGCTCTTGTGCATAGACGCTTGTCTCTGATAAAAGACATTGAGACAGAATATAAATTGGACGTGAAAATTCAATGGGTTCCTTCTGAAGATAATAAATCCGACATTCTCACGAGAGTTCCCCGTAAGTGGCTACAGAAACAAAGCGAATTGTGCTGTACTTCCGTGAAACAAGATCAAGCCTCAGAGATTTCAGTAGCAGAAATTGAACTTGCTCACAATGAGCATCATTTCGGCTTAGAAAAGACAGTATATTTTTTGAAGAAGCGCTACCCAGGTCAGGAGATTAGCAGATCAGTTGTGCAGAACGTAATCAATGACTGTATTCCTTGTTCCAGTGTAGATCCAGCATCTCAACGTTGGCCTCATGGAACTCTTGATTGTGTGGAGAACTGGTACAGACTCGCTCTGGACACGACGCATTATAATGGATGCAATTATTTGACTTTGGTGGATTGTGGTCCGAGTAGATTTGCCATTTGGAGACTCCTCAACTCAGAATCGACTTTATCGATAGCGCGAGAACTGAATCAAATTTTTTCTGAAAGAGGTGCACCAACCGAGATTCTTTTAGACAATGCAAGTTCATTTCGGTCAAGTGAATTCCAAACTTTTGTTGATCAATGGAAGATCTTGCTGGTTTTTCGATGCGCTTATCGACCATCGGGAAATGGCATTGTCGAGCGTAATCACCGCACGATCAAGCGCATGGCTGCTCGAACCAATAAAAGCATTCGTGAAATGGTGATGTATTATAACCAAGCTCCTCGAGGCGAAAATGGTGTCTCTCCGATCAAATCAATTTATTCTTACGAGTGGAGATATCCTTTGACTAAGTCCGACAGAAGTAGTGGTCCAAACAACTCCTACCATATTGATGATTTAGTTTTTGTGAAACCAGCAGATGCAAGATGCACAACGAAGTGGAAAACTGGATTGATCACGAATATTCGCAGCAGCACTTCAGTTGAAGTTGACGGTATTCCTCGGCACGTTGCAGACATTCGCAAGGCACAGAACAATGGCTCCAGAGAGGTACAAAATGTGGATTCCAGAATGGAGGTGCAGGATGTCCAGCAAGTTGAAGTTTTTCCGAATGAAGCAGAGAGTGATGCTGTTGCTGCGAATTGTGAGCCCATTGACTCAGGTGATTCTCAACAAGACTTTTCTAGTGGTTCACTCAGTCAGAGTTCATCAATCTCTCATGCTCATCCTTCGCGAACTCGAAGACCTCCCAGTCGTTTTGAAGATTATTACCTCTGAATTTTTTAATTGTTTTGATCTTGAGATCAGGGGGTAATGTAAGAGTCATGTGGTTTATCTCGTATTTTGTATTCTTGTACATTGATTAACATTTGTTTTAATTAAGTGAAATGACTTCATGAACTTATGAATCAATAGTTATGAATTTTGTTTGCTTTTCACTCCTACATGTTATGCTACTGAGTAAGGTTGTAAGCTGCTGCTTCAATATAGTCATCGCTGGGTCACAAGTTTTTTTTTTCAACTTACAATTAGTCAATTACTTTTCCTCAGTTGCATACATATTTCTAATAATTTCTTCAAGTGATTGGAGTATTCTTGCCGCAAGGTGTTCAGCAAAAGTACTTTCATAAGTTTGCAATTGAATTAAGTCAATAAATGAAGTGAAGTAGAAAATAGCGTTCTAAGGATGACAACTAAAGATGCCCGACGTACAAATTCGGTGTATGTTTTTGTCTGACAACTAATGTCCTTCGCAGCATATTGATCATCTAAAGAGAATGATTACTATAGTATTGAAGATCCTTATGTCTCTCCAACATTGACTTGCATCCAACGCTAATAAGACGATAATCACTAGCTGTACTCTGATTGGCTGATTACCCACGCAGTTCGTTCATTGAGAACAATGAAGACGAATAATGTTTGCTGCTTTTGATGTTTGCTAGACCAAATTTAACTCTTTATTGAACATAGTATATGAACTATAATTCAACAGATGCTAACTAGAATTAAAAACAATCAATGTGAATTTCGGATTATGAAATTATGTGAGGAAGCAGTGAGGAAAGAATGATAACCAATGCTGCTCCCAATTCGTTCACTTTTCGGCTGTGATCACTGGGATAGCACTTTCACCAACACTGGTTAGCAGATGACGCCGCCATTGATGAAGATTCATACCGTTTTCACGGGCCACGTTGATATCAGAGAATTCATCTTGACGCTCGGCGAGATCACGCTTTACTTTCCACTTCCACGCAGAAAAAGAATTTCGTCATTCGAAAGAAAGGCGTCAGAAATGGAGAATAAGGAGGCAGATATTTCACAACGTGATTAGCGGACACCACAAGAGGAAGACTTCTGTGACATGAGGCGTTATCAAGAATGAAGATAGCTTGATTTTCACGTCCAACTCGAGACACCAGCTCGTTGAAAAAAAGAATTAAAAATCGACTTTGACGTGCCTCCATCGTGAAATTGATAATGCTCAACACCATTTTGTGGAGATACAGCCAAGATGAAAGTAACATTTTGCCCTCGTTGTCCACACGAACTGCTCGATGTCCAATCAATGCACGCCTTCGGGTTCGTTGAATGTGAACATTGAACCTAATCTCGTCGATATAGATGCACCGACCGTAGTTTAGCGATGTTTCCATAAACCATGTAGCATGACTGAGTCTACGGTTCTTAAGTCCTCTCTGTCTCTGTCGGCAGGACTAACTTCAGAGAGGAAGGAGAACGCGTAATTGCAAATTCAAATTGCGGATCGAAATTGCCGGGTTCCCTGACAGAATATCCCGAGCCGCTTCCTTCATTTTTTCGTCCACTTTTCTTGAGGTGGCTCCACCTGTAGGCACGCCTTTCAACTTTGTCCTCAGGATCTTCCTGAACCATTGCCCGCGCTGCAATACTCCGAGCCGTTTTTCTTTTTATATTCAATTGGTCGGCCTGGAGAAGGTAATCTTCCACATTACGATGACATCTAGCAAGTCTGATCTTATCGTTAACACTTGCTGGCGGCATCTCACCATCAATTTTCAGAAACGAATGAATCATTCATTTATCTGTTTTATTTAGAAGTGACTCAATGCGCGATCATCACCATTTGCGCCATCCCGTCATCATTATTCGATATCTAAGTGCCTTGTCTTATAATATCTATTGACGCATCTAGCTTGTTCATTGACCACAACTGTCATTTCAACAGCCAATGGAAACATTGTTTATTGCGTAGCTAAGCCAATCACCAAGTCGAGATGCAAGTCAATGTTCCTGATCTGTTAATGGGTCTTCAAATAGAGATATAAGGATGACCACTACAGATGCCCGAAGTACAAATTCGGTTTATGTATTTGTCTGACAACAAAGGTCTTTCGCAGCAAATTGATTATCTAAAGAGAATGACAGCTATTAAGTCAATAAAACCAAAAAATCCTAAAACCCACCAACACCCTTGATTCCCGACTGCACTCGCCCGACCCAGTAATCGAACCGAAGTCCATAGTGGAGACGAGCTCCCACCTTCTTCAATAGGCTAAGCTGTCGGTACCAGATGAATGCGTGTGAAGACAGTAGTCATCTCCAAGTAATCTCGACAGTCCATTGTCCTTTTATTATTGACAGAATGTTACCAGTATTCATGTTGTAGCGAGACAGCATATCAGCATATCATTCGACTGAGTCACGCAATAGATTGATAAAGGTCTGTCGCAGCACATTGAATGTCTATAGAGAATGACAACTATTAAGTCAATAAAGGACAGCAACACCATTGATTCCTCGACCGCCCTCGCCCGACCCAGGAATCGAATCGAAGTCGGCGCGCGCGCGGTGGAGACGAACTCGCACCCTCTTTACTTGGCAAAGCTGATGGTACAAGAGGCATGACTTGTGATAGATGCATGTACGGTACATGTGTGCACGGGTGCGGGTAGGCTACTCAAGCGCACGGGTACTTATGGATAAGCCTCTTGCGTATACGGGTTGTAACGTGCGGTTAGCTATTCACGGTTATGGGTGAGAACGGCCAACGAAAAATGCTATACGCTATGCATACTCTCTCATACTTCTATGCATTTCTCTAGAAGTCTCCGTATGTGCTTCACACCCATGATTAACTACCCAGAGGAATATTCGTCAGTCCCAAATAAATTCTCCGAGACTCGTTTAGTAAAATGAGAGAATAACTTTACAAAGTGTAATCAAGTATTCATCAATCTCAATAATAAATCAGTACTCGGTTTCATTGCAAGTGGTGTATAATTAGAGCAATATCGTGAATGAAGAATCACATGTGTGATAGACTTACTGGTGCTGTAGGTCTACTATTCACTAAGGCATCGGAAAATCGAAATAGAATATAACATTGTGAAAGATTATCCCCACTGTTAAATTTGGACGTGAAGGATGTAGGTCTATTAGGATATGTGGAAAAGCAGGTCTATCAGATTTCTTGCAAGCATTTCTTTATTTACTGTGATCTATGTAGGTCTGAACAAGGCTAATAGCAATATATTTGAATTTCCTCGTGTAAATAATATTAATATGCTATATTTCGAAATGACACACGCATAAGGATTACAAATATTCAAGGGAGAAGAAGTCAACAAGAATTTATTAAATCATTCGATGGATAAAGTTCTTTCCACAGAGTAAGTATATATTGGTAGAGTGTCGACTCAAAAAAGTGTCTGTATACAATGAAAATTTTTATATCAAAAGATTCAGTTTTTTGCGGAGATCACGTTCCTGCGGTCCAAAAAATATTCGAGCAGTTTCTAAAAAGCTAAAATTTTACTAATTTCACTGGT